>OV884060.1:150401090-150870090 GCA_930367215.1 Pollenia angustigena | reverse complement strand
ATTGATGTTTGACTAGTGACGTCAGCAGTCGTCGATGGCTGCGAGTGTAAGACGGCAAATCCATCTGAGGAGATCGAGTGGTGGCGATCGAAACATGTCATGGTAAACTGCCGGCCAGGGTTCGAGCCCGAGCCACGTCAAGAATGAAAGATTATCAATAACAATTTTAGTTAATTTTCATGTTGTAAAATTCCTTTCTTCACAAAAATAATTTAATAAAAATTAAATTTCATGAACTTAAGCCTAATTGAAAATATTAAAAATTTGGATTAAAAACCATAAATAGTTCAACAAAATAACCACAATACTAATTATTGTTAAAGCTAAGGCACGAGCTCTATGTGTACATTTGTCCTTCAAGTTGTGCTGAAAAAGGTCATCAGAAAAGAGAAAGACAAAGGGAAAAAAACAAAAAAAAAAAAAAATGTACTTGGACTTCAAGAAAAATTCTTGACGAAAGTACGATAAAACAGAAGTAAAGGAAAAAAAAACATGTAAAGTCGATTAAAATGGATAATCATTCAGGAAATCAAATTTCGATCTACCAAATGTTAAAATACAATTTGGTTTAAGGATTGATGTTTGACTAGTGACGTCAGCAGTCGTCGATGGCTGCGAGTGTAAGACGGCAAATCCATCTGAGGAGATCGAGTGGTGGCGATCGAAACATGTCATGGTAAACTGCCGGCCAGGGTTCGAGCCCGAGCCACGTCAAGAATGAAAGATTATCAATAACAATTTTAGTTAATTTTCATGTTGTAAAATTCCTTTCTTCACAAAAATAATTTAATAAAAATTAAATTTCATGAACTTAAGCCTAATTGAAAATATTAAAGATACTTTAAATATTTTATTTAATACAAACTTTTTTAAACTTTTATACCATATTTCAAAATCCTAATATTTCCGGTTTTAGTTTCCTTTCTAAATAAGCAGAAAAGAATATCTAGTAAAGACGGAAAAAAGCTCTTTCAAATGTACTTATCTGATGATTAAGCAGTTTCTTTTTATTTTCTTCTTTATTCTTTTTTTTTTTTTTTTTTTTTGTTGTTGTAACTTAATAAAAATATGCGACTATTTATTTGGCTTGTCAAGTAATTATGTTTTGTACATGTTCCGTATTTATTCAGTTAAATAAAAAGATTTTCTTTTTTATGTCACTGAACAAAAACAAAAAAAAAGTAAAGTGCAACAGAAGAAGAAAGAAAAAAACATTTAAAAGCCATCACCTACAGACCGAAACAACTGTCATCTTGGCCCTGTTTTATTCTTTTTTTTTTTTTTTGTTGTCTGGTACTAAAGCCATTTAGAATTCAAGAATGTAGTTTTTAACTCATTACCACATACGATTTTGTATGAGCAAGTAAATTTTAAATGGTAATACAACAACTACCAATCTCATGCCGACTGACCTTGATGCAACGTTTGTTGGCTGAAGTTTTTGTCAGTATTTGCTCTTTCTTCTAAATTTAATCAAAATAAAAAAATGTAAAGTGCTTTATTCGGCTATGCCGAACTTTTAATGCCCTCCACCGAGAGTTCGAATAATTCAGGAGTGGGCTCTCATATTTGTAGAAGCACGTCAAGAAACTTCAATTAGGTACGAAAATGCGCATCGAGTAGCATAACAACCAATCAGGAAAATTATGTTAAAACAATTACTAGAGAGTGGGAAAATCCCTGTTAGTATTTGGACTGGCTGCATCAACTTTCCTGATAAGTTTTGCCAGCTCACCGAATCATAGAGCAAACTCATCAATAAAATTGACCCCAAACATTGCTCAAAACTAGCAATTTCATAGAATTGAAAAACTCGTTTGGATATTTGACGAAATCATCTTGGTAAATAAAATAATTCACAGATTTGTACGTCATTAATTTGCCAGCAATTACACTTTAAATATTAAAATTTAATTCGGTGACATGTTTTTATTTACAACGTCTGTCGAGTTAGCTACCCAACTATCACGGAGGTTTTATTTAAAATTGAAAATGATTTGAAATCAAACTTTTTCTCAAACGAAAAAAGTTTGATAATGGTTTGAAAATCATAGCATTCTCAACAAAAAGGAGAAATTATTAAAAAAAAAAACTTGCTTTTAAGCGTTATTCCCAAATATGGATTTTAATACTAGGTGGAACATAAATAATAAATAATTTTTTGTAAGCTAAATTATTGTTTATTTAAATAAAATGGCAGCTAAAAGATGAAAATGTGTTCTTTCCGTCCTCAAGTTCTTGGAAAGACGAAATATTAGCTCCTCTTTATTTGGAAGATTGGCGTACAACCAGTGTTGCCAAAACTTGGTGGCCAAAAATGGCTAAATTTAGGGCAAAAAATGGCTAAAAAATGGCTAAAAATGGGCTAAAAAATGGCTAAAAGATTTTTTAAATAAAAACACATTAAAATTCAATAACAGAACAGAAATAATTAATTTAAAGTTGTTAACGATGAAATTGTGAGTTAAGATCAATTTGTTAAGTAAAAATAAACGTAAATTAATATTATAATAAATTAATATTAAAAAATTAAATCATCGAAAAATTTGATGTCGTTATTGAACATCTCATAGGAATCACTCATTAGTTTCAAATAATCATAAGTTTTAAATAATTTGAAGGTAAATCATAATCACGACAACATTTACCCAACCTTTAGAATCCAGATCTACAATAAAAAACAAGTCTAGTATAGTCGGTTAAATCCGACTTTATGATACTCTACACCACATTAGAACCTTCGTACCAAATTTTATCAAATAATCTCACAAGGTTTACATGGACAGCCAGCCAGCCGGACAAAAATCGTTAGTTCGACTCAGAAAGTGATTCTGAGTGAATCGGTATACGTAAAGATGGGCTAAGGACCAATATTTTAAGGTGTCACAGACATCAGTATAAACGCATAGTACCCTCTCCAATACTGTGATGTTGGTATAAATATTTATGGTAAAAATGTTTACCTAATTGATAAAATCGAATTAACGGTTGCTTAATGTAACCTATTTCTCCAATTTCTGTTAACGATGTTTTCTTGGCTAAACACCCTCTCTACTTCAGCATTAGACCATGGAAGTGAGAGCAACTTTATAGGCAATTCTGAAATTTCTAAAACAATTTTGTTACCGCCTGCATCCCTTAATTGAAATACTTGCAACCAGAAAGAAACAGCGTTTTATAAATTTAATAGTGGAATACTGTTCCTTTATTTTAAAAGAAGTTTCAGCGTCATAGTTTATAGCGATTTTCAACATTTGTAAAAGTTGTGATTTAAATTAAAGGCGTTTTAATTGCTCAAAATGTTTATATTAATTTTATAAATTTTATGGCTAAACAAGTTGAAAAATGGCTAAAAAAATGGCTAATGGCTAAAAGCATTTTTTAATGGCTAAACAGGGTGAAAAATGGCTAAATCTAGCCACTAAATGGCTAAATTGGCAACACTGCGTACAACACACCTATATATGCTTCACTTTTTATTTTTATTCGCATTCTAACCCTTTGTGATTAATTTTTACTCACAAATACTCTTCAAAAATCACTTCTCGTGATATGAAATTGTTCTTTATTTGTAAAACACATTTAACTTCAATCGCCATTTTTTAATGTTTACATTTATTTTTCGCTTTAGTTTGCCAAGTTTATTTCTGATTTGAGAATAACATTTGATAACAATTTGATATCAAATTGATAAAACATTGTATGTCAAATGTTTATATTCAAATCCTTGTCAATTTGATTTTAAATGTTAAAAACAAAAATTTTAAAAAAGTTGGGAATTGTGTTTGAAGTCAAATGATAGAATGAAGATATAGGCTAGCTGGTAGTCTATCAGCGCTGGGGCTGCGGGTTCTATTCCCGCCAGAGCCTCTAGCTTCATTTCTGCAGACAAGCGTAAAGCTTCGCGGGATTAGCCTCGGGAATTAAAAAAAAATAAATAAATTTAAAAAGCGATCCGGTTTTGAAGGTTCGAATAATATTCCGTTTATTAGATTTACTTTAAAAATCATGAAAAACTAGGGTAATTTTTATAAAAATTTAACTGAAAATGTTCTACCAATTAAATTGTACTCGATTTAGATTTCCAGAACATGGCCGTGTCAACATTTTACGGAGAAAGGAACTGGGTCTTTTTTATACAAAACCAGAGGTAGAAAATACACCTTTGCCTTTTGCAGAACAAGCAGGAATATTTTAATCTTTTTTGCTTGTTCTTTTAACAAGCGAACGCCTTTAGTAATAACTAAAATCCATTGGGCTGGAAACGAGAAAATTTTATAATTTCCTGTATTTTCTACTTCTAAAGACATTTAAATATAATTATTTTACATGCAAAAAATATGTTCTGTTTACACTCTTTATTCATAATCTCTCCATTACAATCAATTGTAAAAGGAGTATTAAGTTTTTTTGTTAAGGAAATTTGAAGACATTTATGGGAAAATGCGTGGTGATAATAATAAAAAAACATGGAAAAATCGTACGTTCGCGACCGGTAAATAAGCCAATAAAACAAAAACCAAGAGAGTATTTTATTTTAAAAATACAGGATGGAAACCTACATTAATACACTTTTAAAATAATAATCACAAAAGATTTTGCTATTCGTGCTTAATTCCCAGTTTTTATTATTGATAAAAACACTTGAAATTTATTGTTGATGGGATAAGCTATTCCTATGCGCATTTCACTGGTTGCTTAGGCCAGATCATCAGGAAACTTCATTCATAAAGATTTTAGAAAAACTAAAGATATTAAACCAAATAAAACTGTTAAACATATAAGACTTATAGCAACAGTTCTACTTGTAATAATATCAAAGTTTAAACAAAACACATCAACAATAAATTTCAAGTGATTTTATCAATAATAAAAACTGGAAATTAAGCACTGGGAATTTGAAATTAAAATTTTGTATTCCCAAAAATTGAAATTCCTTTTTGATAATAAATTAATCACTTTTGAATATTCCGTTCCATTGCGCAGATTTTTACATTTCACTACTGTCAGCCAAAGTTGACTTCTATTTTGCGTACGTTCGTGACAACACGTTTATAACTCTTATTATGAAAACTTAAACTCGATGAAATCCATCTTTTGCACTAAACATAGAGCTACCTAAATGCTATCGAATCGAAAAAAAATGCTAGGAAAAGTTTTGTTTTCTATATTATTTGTACATCAAAAGCGTTCGAACGTACGCTCGTGACCCCAGGAAATGCCCATATATAAAAATAAGTTGTCCTATGTTTGTGATTTTATAACTCGAGAACCACTCAACCGATTTTCAAACGAGTACATGCGTTGGAAAGGTTACTTTCACTGATGGTTTATAAAAAAACTCCCGATTGATGGCGCTGTTGTCGTGATATTTAAATTTTTTTTTATTGATGGTAGATAGCGCTGGGGCAAGTTATTAACAAAATTCTCCAGTATTTCATTTTTTATTTTTATTTAGAAAACCCCGAGCAGCGCCGAGACCAAACAGCTAGTAAAGTATATATTCAACGATGTACGTTGAAATGGGTTTTCCGAAGACCCCAAGTATGATGGGGACTTGGGAGTTATATATTTATGTTACATATAGTCCGGAATTGATTGCTATTAAAATTAAATATGAGCAAAAAACCACGACTGCCTTTAATTTTACCCAAAAATATCTTGTTGTTATTGTTTTTTATTTATTTAAATTTTATGTATATCTTAAGAACGGAGGGAGCCAAAGTTATCAAATTAGGTACAAGCATCTTGGTTATCACAACACAATATCGTACAAAATGTGGGCGGGATGTGATACTTCCCATACATAGACATTATAGATTTCTGTATATCTGGAGCCAAATTAGGTAAAAGTATCTTGGTTATCAATACACAACATCCAAAAAAATTTTGGACAAGTGGGCGTGGCACAACGTTTAATTATTTATATCTAAAGAACGGTCTTTATGTAACTTTCTGTTACTATCGCACCATGGTAAAGGGTATATTAGATTCGGCATACCCGAATATAGCTTTCTTACTCGTTTTCTTACAACAATTTTATTAAAAAAACGTGAGAAATAATTCGTGATTTTTTATTAAAAATTATAAATTTTCCCTATATGTGTTCGAATTTTTCTCAAAATTTCTTATAAATAGGAAAATTTTCCAAGAATTACCTAGTTGCCTTTCTTGTTTAAAGAAATTTTTTTAAATTTTCTATAAATACGAAATTTTCGACACATTTTAAATAAATTCGAAATTATGGAAAAATTTCTTAAAAATTTCTAATACGAAAATTTTCCATATACATATATGAAATTCAAATTAAGTAAGTTAATTGGCGTAAATATGCTTTTTATATAACTGTGAATCAATAATAAATGCGACATTCCCTAAAAATACGAATTTTCCTGAAAGAACAAATTTTCGCAAAATTACCTTTATAATAATTTAATAATATAATGCATAATTAAGGAGGTTCTTTTCAAAACTAAATTATTATTATTATTACCAACACAAAAAAAGAATAAAAGGCATGATTTCGTCAAAAGTAGATTATTCCCGTTCAAAATGACATTCCTTATAGCCTTTTTACACTGATCAACATCTAACATCTACCATCAATTTCCCAACATTTGCGAAGATGTTAACATCTTTCCATAAGAAATACATAGGGCTAAAAAACAACATCTTTAAAAGATGTTCCTATCTCATTTTATTCCACTCTACATCTTTCGATTATTTTAGTGTCATCACTATAAAAGTGTCAATAAGTTCTATTATTATTGTGGCATCACTGACAAAATGGAAGTTGCTTTGAAAGCAGCGTTACCATTTGTCAAGTTTTATATCTTAATGCAATGTTTTTTTGTTAAGTATTTTTTATATTTTTAAACAAATTGAACTTCAAATACATTTTTGAGTTTTCTTTTTAAATGTTGGCACTTTTGTGAGAAAAAAACATTTTTAATTTAATAAATTTTTTTTTTCAAATATGGTGACATTTTGTTTGATGGCAGATGTTAGATGTGAGCAATGTAAACGAGTGTTTCACATTTTCTACATCTTTGATGGTAGATGTTAGATGTTGATCAATGTAAAAACCCTATTAGAAATTGTGCAAAACACACAAAAAATGGAATATTCAAGTTCTGATAAGAACCTCCTCAATTATTATATAAATTAGTTTTGTGAAATAACATTTATATATGGTCAGTTCCAGCGAAAAGTCAACTTTTAGTAACGTAACGCCAGAAGAAATTTAAATTGTTTCTCAAAAAATTGTACATATATGTTAGATTAAGGCCCCTATTGCGATTTACAACTCAACTCAGTTGAGTTGAAATTTTTTAATTTTTGTATTATGGTTTACAACTTTGCTAAATTGCGGTGAATAAAAACATAACAAAAATTACAACTGATCACAACTGATCAGAACCAGTTGTCTTTATTACAACTCAACTGAGTTGAGTTGTAAACCGCAATAGGGGCCTTACTTTTTTATATATTGATGAAAAGCTCTACATTTAGTAACAGAAAGGATAACGGTTAAACAACATGGTCCTCAAACACATTCTGGCATTACATTAAAAAAAGTAGACTTTTCGCTGAAAATGCCCATTAGGGATATAACTTTTTGCAATTTTTGCAAATATCAAAAATACCACCTTATAGCCGTGTGTGGGGCATAAAAAAATATAAAAAAATTGGTGTCACTTTTCCTCTTTCGCGAAAAAAGTTTTGGCACCGAAAGCGTTGAAATTTTGATTGTTTTCATTTATTTATTTTCATCATTAAATCAGTTACTCTTGTCTTAAATAAGGTCGTTTTTGTTTCATTCATATATAATCATCAACATTAAACCATTTTTCATAAGTCTAATGCAAAATCAAATTGGTTTTCCAAAAATAAAATTCACTCATAATATGGAGTTTTAGGAATCGCTTACGGTGCGGAAACTTTTTTCACCGAATCAGCCTAAAAAAACAGTTTTTTATTATCAGAACAAAATTCCCCACATGGTGCTGGAGTGATATTTTGCACTCAAAAAAAGTTATCACCCTAATGCCCATATGTGCCTTAAAACGAGCAAAGATTTTTAAATTTGATAGCCTGAAAAATAAATCTATATACGTCCAAAGCTTACTAAAAAAGGTTTTATACAAAACGTCTTGCTCAATTCGCAGTTTTATTCAGTTTTGTAATGCAAGTCAAAATCCACTTCCATTTTTTTAACGTCACGCCAGCGCATATTTTTGCTTATACTATCTGCAAATCCTTAGCGTCGATTGCTGTAATTTTTTTTATGAATATAGTAATACTTCATTACTTTGAATATATTATTACCCTTTTTACAAATTTGACTTCTTCATTTAATTTTTTTACATTTTGTGGTACAAATATCACGACACTTCAAAATGGAAATGCCCATATATAACAATTTATTTTTTTTTTTCGTTTCTACCTTGAAAGATGCAAATATGTAATTAATATTTACGCCCCATAAATTTCTCTTTACTAATTTTAAAATACATACATACAATACAATTTTTATAGACATTTCACTCATATCTTTTGCTGCTTTTAATGTTGACAGTTAGAAATATTAGACAAGCTCAAAACTTAAAACTTTGCTTACATCTGTTGTAAGCGCTTTACATAAGACTCGGGTTCATTATAACTATGTAAAACATTTCATGCTTAGGCTTAAAAGCTTTGCGTCTCAATACTTGATAAATAAGTAAATACATATTTTATTTAATAATTTTTTTTTTAATTTTTTCCATCAAAAATGAACCTTTCTTAATGTAGCAATTTTTGCATATAAGTACATACATATGTATATTTAAAATTTGTGTGGGTTTCTTCTTCCTTATACTGTATTTCAAGTTTAAGTTGAATACAGTTTTTAAATTATAATATAGGGTGTTTTTCTCTTGCAGCTAGAGAACTCAAAAATTTATAATACAAGACAGAAATATTGTGGGAATGCAATTTTTTTATAACAATCTGATAGATAATTTCATCGCCTTTATTTTTTGAAAATGATTTTCGGCATATGTCCAACGGGGCTAGAATACAGAAAAACTTGTGGAAATTAAGTAGTCATCAAATGGATATTGCAATAAATCTATTGTTGAGCGCGCTGTATGGCAAGTTGGGCCGTGTGATTGGAACCAAATGTCGTTGATGTTTAGCTGATTGATTTTTGGAACCAAAAATTCAGTCAGCATGGCTTGATAACATTCACCGTAACGGCAGCTACCTAATGTAATGGTAATTCGTTAACAGCTTGGGGATTGTCTTCACTTCAAATACATAAATTTTGCTGATTGACGTAGCCATTTAATCAGACGAAAAGCTCTTTGATCTTCGCAAACAGATTTATTTATTTTTTTTTTTTTCAATGTACATTTTAACAACTTTGAAGAATTGTTAAAAGATTCATGATTACTTGCCAAACTTTACTGAACAAAAGTGTCAATACATTTTGACATTCTCAGATGCCAAACCACAGTTATCGATATCGAAATTTCTCATGGCCCTAAACAAACGCCCGATATATAAATGTATGTACCTAATTTTACTTACTAAGAACATAAGTATGTATATTTTAAAGAATATTTCAATTAAAAAAGCATCTTTTAGGTCTACGAGAAAGTTTAGCTTTTTAAAAATCTTTACATAGAACAAACGTTGAAGTTATCTGCTTAGTAAATAAAAATACCTGTTTTGTTACGTGAGTATACATATGTATGTATGTAATTGGAAAAAAGAAATTGCAGTTAATAGTAAAGACTGTCCACGTTAAAACTGATATTTACATTTTGGTCCATAAAATTAACATTGGGTTTCGAATTTTAACATAAAAATATAAATTTATGATAAATTTAAAAGCAATTAAACTTAAAATTGTTAAATTATTTGTAATTTTCCAAAATAAATGTTTGAGTTTTCTTTTTACCCCTTTCATTAAATTCTGTACAGTATCCTTGTTGACTATAGAGTAAGCTCTTTGCCTGTTTTGTTTGATTTTTTTGTAGAAGAAATATTCTTATTATCAGCCATTGTACTCTGTCAATTCCGTTCGGAAACGGAATTCATTCCGTATTTTGGTGCTTCAGAAAATGACGAAAAAATGTTTCGGAATGAAACCATTTTTGTTTTCATGAACGGTATGGGAGTTGTCTGTATCTGAAAGGCCATAAAACTATCAAAATACACTTTCCATCAACAAACAAATATGTTTTCTTCAATTCCGAACGGAATCTTTCCGAACGGAATTGTACTCTGTGACATGGCCCTATATACAGTTACGAACAAACAAATAGGGTCACTTATTCCAAGTTTATATTACATATATTTTAAAAAACATATATATAAAACGAACATGTATTTGTTTAAAATTTGTTATTATTTTCCCTGTCCAGTACGTTTCTAATATTTTTAACAAAAACCTAAAAAAAATAAATTTAATAAAAAAAAATAAATTTAATAAAAAAAAAATATCAGTCCATTTAAATCCATGATGACAATAAAATAGGGCCATTAAGAAAAAATTACAATAACGTTTAAAAAACATACTTTAATCCTAATATTTAGTCACATGTTCTTTATAAGAAAGCACAGCTTTACATCCGTTTGGCATGGAACCCACCAAGCTACGACAAATATGGTTTGGAACAGCATACCATGAATTTTGAATGTTCTCCCACAGATCGTCTTTATTTTGGGATTTAATTGGTACAATCCTCTCTTAAACAATCTTTCATACTTTTTCTGTGGAATAAGATCCGGGGATTGCACAGTCCAAGACATTGACTCAACTCCGTTGTCTTAAATCCATTTTTTTTAAGACTCAAAGTGTGTTTTGGATCGTTATCCTGTTGAAAGAGCTAAATTGGTTCTTCCGTTTCTTTCCATTGGCATTTCCCAATCTGCATATGGCAGCATTATTTCACTAAGGACTTCAACGTTCAAATATTGGTCCATGTTCCGTTTTATCCAAAATAATGGCCCAACACCATGCCAGGAAAAGCATCCCCACACTATTATGTTATTTCCTCCATGCTTAAATGTTTTAGTAGTGTAACGTGGGTTCAATTCTGCGCTTTTTTGGACGACTGACCCATGTTTAACCATCGTTTCCAATTAAATTGATTTTAGATTCGTTCGACCAAAGCACATTGCGCAACTTTTTTCAATGAACAGGGTCATCCCATCCTGTGGCACTTTCCTTGAGCAGGCATTGGCACTTTCCTAGAGGATCTCCCGAATGTATTAAATTCTACTAGCCCTCTTCTTACAGTTCTAGTAGAAATTTCTAGTCCCAATTCAGTTTTAACTGTCGCACCGGACGTGAAAGGGTCTCGCCTAGATACAATTTTTATATGTTTATCTACATTTTTAGTAGTCTTTCTTGGTACACCCGGTACCAATTGTGCGTTTTGTATGTTTTGGAGATAACAAAGCATTATAAACAAAATTCTGGGACCTTTCAATAGATTTCGCTATTTGCCGTTTGCTTTTACCCTAATTTTTCAGCCTTGCAATGAATAATCTTTTATGTAATTTTTATACCCTTCACCACAGGTGTAAAAGGGTATATATAAGTTTGTCATAACGTTTGTAATTTCCACAATATTGATTTTAGACCCCATAAAGTATATATATTCTGGGTCCATATGAGAAGAGAAGTTGATTTAACGATGTCCGTCTGTCCGTCTTACGTTTGATATGTGTTTTCCGGATAATCCAGACATGATAGCGGCTAGGTTGTTTTACATTTATGTCACATATAGTCCACCATTTCTTGCTATTGAAATTCAGCAAGATCGGTCCACAAATGGCTGAGATATGATCAAAAAACCACGACTGCCTCTAATTTTTTCCAAAAATCCCTTGTTGTTGTTGTATTTTTATTGCTTTTTTCTGTATATCTGGAGAACGGCAAGAGCCAAAGTTTCCAAATTAGGTACAAACATTAAGGTTGTCAATACACACCACCCTACAAAATGTGGGCGGGATTGGAGAAGTGGGCGTGGTACCTCCCGTACAAAAAAAAATTAAAAATTGTATAAAAACCTAAATTTTAGGGCTGTCATATGTCCTATGGATATGACTTATATACCAAAATATCGGAAATTTTTAGTAGAACATATTTTATAAAAAACTCGGGAAAATCGGTTCAGATACGAAAAATTTATGACCAAAATATAAATTTTTTTTTGAAAAATACCCATTCTCAGGAACCATAGATCTTCCCGAGTCCAAGTTTTATAGCCAAAATAACTCATATAGTCCACCATTTCTTGCTATTGAATTTCAGCAAGATCGGTCCACAAATGGCTGAGATATGATCAAAAAACCACGACTGCCTCTAATTTTTCCAAAAAAAACCCTTGTGGTTGTTGTTTTTTTGTTTTTTTATTTGAAACATGTACACATGCTTGTACATGATTGTTCGCTTTAATTGAAAAATACATACCTACAAATTAAACTAATAATATGACGAAGTATATTCTATTATAATGCTTTATTATTAACAAGGTTAATAGCTCAATGGTCTGGGCGGTTGCCCAAGAAGGTTTGTTTGTTATATTGCCGGGGTTCAAATCTCGGCATCTCCACCTTTACCAAACAAAAATTTTTTAACTTTTTCCATAAATATTTCTATAAACGATTTTAAAATTATTCAGCGATTTTTGATTTTTTCATTTTATTGACAATATAAATATGCATCGTTCGCCTTACATGTGAAACAAAAAACATATTTTACAATTTGTTTTTGGCTTAAATTTAAATACCTAAGTATGTACGAATATGCAAAAGTTATTTATGTGTATTGGTAGGCATTGTTTTCATGATTGTTGCTTTTTTTCAGTTATAGAGACGGATTGTCTCTTCTTACATTTCAATTCAAAAATCTTACACGTGTTGCCATATTATTTTTAAAAAATATTATTATTTCTAAAAAAAATCCCATTTGTTATTTGAAAACAAAACATTCAACAATAAGTATTTGCGTACGTAAATGTTTAATTTAATCAAAAAGCTAGAAACATTTAAGTTAGGATAATTTTATTGACGAACCCAATGACATAGAAACAGATCTTAAAATTTGTTCACAGCTTACTCTGACATTAGGCAAGGCAAAGAAATGCTAAAAATTATTTTGAAAACGCTACAAATAATTCTTAAAGTTGTTCATTATATTGTTTTAAATCCTTATACATTTAAGTGACTCATTTTAAACAAAATTAAAATAAATGGTAATATTTAAACAAGTATTTAGGTATATTTGATAAAGCATCAGATATAAATACCACAATTGGTTAACCTTGAAATTGGAAGGCCCTCTAATAAAAACAAAATACAAACGGTTTTATAGCTATTTTGATTTAAAAGAATTTACAGACATATTTAGACCAGATTATTTTTTTTATATTTTAAAAAAACAGTCATCATTAATTGCGTAAAAGTTAGTTTTTAACAATTTATTTTAGTTTTAATCGCTAAAGCGGATCATACACTTGCAATAAAATTGTTCAATTTTACGTATTGTACAATTATATCGCCAATGTGTATGCGATATTCGATGGTAGCACAATATATTGGCAACAATCAAAAGACTTTTGATTTTTATTGCACAACGAAAAGAAAGTGAAATATGTTGGCAACATTGTATAATGCTGTTTATGCTATTCCTATAGTTTATGTTCACCTTTTTATTGAATGAATGAAACCATTGTGCGACTTATTGCATAATATAGGACAAAATTTAAATAATATGGCGAATATCATATACAGTAATATTTCAAGTGTATGGGCCGCTTAAGACTATTTCATCCAACTTTAAAAATTAATCAAAAGAAGCTTAAAACATTTTTCTAAAAAGCTAATAAAATGCCAAATGGAAATTTTACAGCTAAATCTAAGTTTTTTGTGCTGAATTTACTTTCAAAAATAAAAAATGCCCACACTACTTAAAAGTCTTCATTAAAAATCGCCCAAACATGCAGGCTTATCGTCTTGTAAAAAAATAAAATGAAAATTTTTTTACAATAAAATAAGAATTATCCATTTCCATACGAAATTTCATTTTGACTACAACTATTTTTTTTAGTCAAAATTTATTATAATACATAAAAAACTTAAGTTATATCAAAACCTATTCTTCAATTTTTAAAATAATTCTAAAAAAGCTAGAAACATTCAATTAAAATGCTTAAAAAAATGCGAAGCGCTTAATGAAAGTATTTTAGCTAAATTAAAATTTTTAATCTAAGTAAAGCTGCAAAATTGCCAAAATGGTCACACTGCTTAAAAACCATACAAACAAGCAGGGTTATCCACTCTAAAAAAAATTGTATTTAGGGAATATTAGAAATGCCCTCATCATATAATTTTACGACTACAAAAAACCGCTAACATAACGAACAGTCATCTAGTGTCGTCAAAATATTAAAAGCAATCTTTGCCTTTTTATTGCTGACATTGATAACATATTAGTCACTTTTTTAGACAATTTATACAAAAATATATTCATATATACCTATATACGGGCCTGTTCTGAAATCACACCTGTGACTTTGTGGTGTTTTGAAAGTCATACCGTTGTTGTGTTTCTTGGTGTGCTTTCTGCAATTGAAGATCACACAAAAACGGGACGCTAAAATATCACACGTGTGATTTCAGTAGGCACATGTGATTTCAAATCACGTGATTTGAGTTAAAGTGATTTTCAGAACAGGCCTGATAATATCTTCTGCACAAAAGCGATTTTAAAGCATACACAATTTAAGCAATTTCTTGGTATGTTTATGTTGTATTATTGATAAATAAAAAACATTTAAATTGGTTTGCGACTTTTATTAACCAAAACGAAAGTTTACGTTTCAAAACGGTTAATGGTAACCCTGTAAAATAGTTGTTTTTTTTGTGGTTTTTTTCATTTAAAATACATGCGGTAAACTTCTTTTTTTTTTTTTATTTAATATTACCTTCTGTATTACACACAAACAACAAACACATACATACTTTAATTTAATATAAATAATTATGGATATCACATACTCAAATCAACAACGACTTCTCATGCGGTTCGATGGTCGAACGGTCTAAACGGTCTGCCTCTTAACAATGTCTTATTGGTTTACTGGTTCGAATCCCATTCATTCCATTCTTTTTTTTGTTTTTTATTTTTTGTTTTTTTATTTTATAAATCTTTTTATCTAAAAAGAAATTGGTCAGTTTTTCACTTTTTAAAATTTTTTAAATATATTTATGAACTTCATAAACGTATATTTTATACATATTTACGCCTTTTAATTTACCCTTTTTATACCCTTATTTTTTTTTATTGATTTCATTTTTATACCCTTCACCACAGGTGGAAAAGGGTATATATAAGTTTGTCATTCCGTTTGTAATTTCTACAATATTGATCTTAGACCCTATAAAGTATACAGTTAGGGACAAAATTGTTCACGAAATTATAAAACATTTATGTTTATCATGAAAACTATTAAAGTTTCAACTTGGAAACTTTCAAAAACTATTGTATGGGTTTCTACATTTTAAAATAATACTATGTAAACTTATTTTCAAAAGTACCGTTTGTTTTTATATTAATACTAAGCTAACATCCAAACCATATGTGTGAACAATATTGACCCTGTGTGAATCTGTCATAAAAATTCCAACAAAATTTCAAGTTTAATCTGTGGGATTTGCTTTTAAAGTGAGTCAATTAATTCATTAATATTAAATATTTTTAAAATTTGAAAAAAATTCGAGCAGTTAAATTTTGCCTAGTTTCTTCAAGAACTGTAAGTCAGAAGCGGCAATTTAAAAACAAAGCATTGTGAAAAATTTATAAAAAGAAGTCTCACATCGCAAGATCACACAAAATACAACAATTCAGAGAGATTTGAATGTTAAATAAAAAAAAGTGTAGTTTGGATACCAAAAGCAACAAAGCTGGTCGCCCAAAAAAAACTTTAGCCAAATGATTTTCGCGAATCAAAGCGACTTATTGTTACTGGTGTTGTCAGTATAGCTATTAAGGTACGGCAAATACTGAGCATAGAGTACAATTTAGATGTAAGCGCTAAAATCATACGAAGTTGCTTAAGTTCTAGTAGGTTAGTAGCTAGAATAAAGAGCGACAACCCATCTTTTAGCAAAAATAAAAGCTGAAAACGACTGAAGTTTGCAAAAAAAGTAAGAAAAATTCAGTTTTAAAGATTTAATTCGTGTAACATGCTTAGATCGGACAAAAATTACGGGATTGCAGGCAGGCGGACCGGAGTTAACATGGCTGGCGTAAAAGTGTTAGCGTAAAATAGTGAAATAATTCCAAATGTTAAAATTTTGATGATCTCATAAATGACATGAGATTGTTTTCGCGGGAACCAGCTTCGAACACTCCGCTAATTCAGAAGTAAAATGTGTGCCAAGCACTACATAATCATCATTAAAGACCCGTTGATTCTAAGATAAGCCATATTCGGCTAAGAATCACGACAGGGTGATATCATTATGCAGGACAACAATATTAAGCATACTTCAGAAATACCTAAAAGTTAGTTTGAAAAAAATAAAAACTCGAAAATAATTTTACCTAATTAGTCGCCAGAGTAGTAGCCACTTAAGTACCTTTGGTCCTTTCCAAAACACCACTTTTTTTTTTGCTCAGAGGAACCCGCCTAACACTGGATATAAGCTTAGCGAGCTTGCCGTTTAAGCTTGGAAAAAAGAGCCAAAACTGCTAAGAACTCTTGTAAAAGAATGGAAAAAAAGATTAAGGCAGCTTAAAAGAGCAAATGGACAACATACCAAACGCTAGGACCCAAATACAACAATAATCTCTAACTAGGGTCATAATTGTTCACATCCAGAAGTCAATACTGATACCGTGTAAAATATTATGAACATATATTTTTTGGAAAAGTTTTTATTTTTGAGTTCTTGAAATGTTCTACTTTTCATATAGTTAAAAAATTTTAAATAGTTATAAATAAAAAAAAATTTATAGCCTATTTTGCCAATAACGCTAAATTTGTGAACAATTTTGTCCCTAACTGTATATATTCTGGGTCCTTATGAGGAGAGAAGTTGATTTAACGATATCCGTCCGTCTGTCCGTCTGTCCGTCTTACGCTTGATATGTGTTTTCCGGGAAAACCAGACATGATAGCGGCTAGGTTGTTTTACATTTATGTCACATATAGTCCACCATTTCGTGCTATTGAAATTCAGCAAGATCGGTCCACAAATGGCTGAGATATGATCAAAAAACCACGACTGCCTCTAATTTTTTCCAAAAATCCCTTGTTGTTGTTGTATTTTTATTGCTTTTTTCTGTATATCTGGAGAACGGTAAGAGCCAAAGTTTCCAAATTAGGTACACACATTTAGGTTGTCAATACACACCACCCTACAAAATGTGGGCGGGATAGGAGAAGTGGGCGTGGTACCTCCCGTACAAAAAAAATTGTATAAAAACCTAAATTTTAGGGCTGTCATATGTCCTATGGATATGACTTATATACCAAAATATCGGAAATTTTTAGTAGAACATATTTTATAAAGAACTCGGGAAAATCGGTTCAGATACAAAAAAGTTATGAACATATATATAAAACGAACATGTATTTGTTTAAAATTTGTTATTATTTTCCCTGTCCAGTACGTTTTTAATATTTTTAACAAAAACCTAAAAAAAATAAATTTAATAAAAAAAAATAAATTTAATAAAAAAAAAATATCAGTCCATTTAAATCCATGATGACAATAAAATAGGGCCATTAAGAAAAAATTACAATAACGTTAAAAAAACATACTTTAATCCTAATATTTAGTCACATGTTCTTTATAAGAAAGCACAGCTTTACATCAGTTTGGCATGGAACCCACCAAGCTACGACAAATATGGTTTGGAATAGCATACCATGAATTTTGAATGTTCTCCCACAGATCGTCTTTATTTTGGGATTTAATTGGTACAATCCTCTCTTAAACAATCTTTCATACTTTTTCTGTGGAATAAGATCCGGGGATTGCACAGTCCAAGACATTGACTCAACTCCGTTGTCTTAAATCCATTTTTTTTAAGACTCAAAGTGTGTTTTGGATCGTTATCCTGTTGAAAGAGCTAAATTGGTTCTTCCGTTTCTTTCCATTGGCATTTCCCAATCTGCATATGGCAGCATTATTTCACTAAGGACTTCAACGTTCAAATATTGGTCCATGTTCCGTTTTATCCAAAATAATGGCCCAACACCATGCCAGGAAAAGCATCCCCACACTATTATGTTATTTCCTCCATGCTTAAATGTTTTAGTAGTGTAACGTGGGTTCAATTCTGCGCTTTTTTGGACGACTGACCCATGTTTAACCATCGTTTCCAATTAAATTGATTTTAGATTCGTTCGACCAAAGCACATTGCGCAACTTTTTTCAATGAACAGGGTCATCCCATCCTGTGACATGATAGCGGCTAGGTTGTTTTACATTTATGTCACATATAGTCCACCATTTCGTGCTATTGAAATTCAGCAAGATCGGTCCACAAATGGCTGAGATATGACCAAAAAACCACGACTGCCTCTAATTTTTTCCAAAAATCCCTTGTTGTTGTTGTATTTTTATTGCTTTTTTTCTGTATATCTGGAGAACGGTAAGAGCCAAAGTTTCCAAATTAGGTACACACATTTAGGTTGTCAATACACACCACCCTACAAAATGTGGGCGGGATAGGAGAAGTGGGCGTGGTACCTCCCGTACAAAAAAAATTGTATAAAAACCTAAATTTTAGGGCTGTCATATGTCCTATGGATATGACTTATATACCAAAATATCGGAAATTTTTAGTAGAACATATTTTATAAAGAACTCGGGAAAATCGGTTCAGATACAAAAAAGTTATGACCAAAATTAATTTTTTTTTTTTTAAATACCCATTTTCGGTAACCATGGATCTTCCCGAGTCCAAGTTTTATAACACAAATAAATGTTAAATTTCTTGCTAAACACGTCGGTATATAAATCTCAAATCGGTTAAAAAATGGATGAGTTATAATCAAAATACTGAAATCCCAAAAGTTACTCTTTTTATAATTAAGTTTGTTTTTTTTTATAATTAAGTTTGCTTAAATATATGTACACATATGTAGGTATATATATATATATGCCTAAAAGCCAATTTAATGGAAATATTATTTTTAAGCACGTTGGTATATAAATCTGCCAAATCGGTTAAAAATGGTTAAGTTATGTGCAAAATACTCCAAAAAAGGACTAAAAACATTAACATTTTTATAAAAGCTAAAATTTTAGAGCTGTATTATGACCTATTCATACGTTTTAGATATCAAAATATCGGAAATCTTTAGAAAAACTCGGAAACTTAGAAAAAAAGTAATGTCAAAAATATAGTTTTTTTTTTAATACCTATTTTCGTGAACCATAGAACTTCCCGACTACAAGTTTTATCACCAAAGTAAATGGTAATTTTATACTTTAAGATGTCGGTATGACCAAATACTGAAATTCGATCAAAACTTAACGTGCTATATATTAATTAAACTTTTAATATATTTAATAGCACGCAATCATGTGCAAATAATTAAATAAAACTAAACTATATATATTTTATAAATATACATATATATATACATATATTTAAATATATATATAAACTTCTGTTCTTTCCAAACCATGGTGAAGGGTATATAAGATTCGGCATAGCCGAATATAGCACTCTTACTTGTTTAAATTAAATTTATAAAGATTATCAAATTAACACTAACAATATTTTCGCTAATATATTTGAGGTAAAAGGAAACTAATTTAGTGTTTTAAATAGTCGCGCTATTGTTTTGTCAGCTCATATTCACAACTTTTTACAATTAAGGGAATGTTCCGATTTCGATATATTTTAAAAGTATATATTTTTAAAGCGCCAAAAATTAACAATAATTTTTGCCAAAATATATTGGCACTCCTACTTACAAATTGCCCAAAATATAAAAAAAACTTATGAAAATATTAGTGGACCTTTTTTTGTCCGTAACTGTATATGATATGATATTTATATTGAAGTATATTTTGCCCCAATTAATGGAGCGTGGCCAACAATTTCAATTAAGAGTAGACAAACCGCCCATTTACTTTGAAAATCGGTTTTGTTATTGCATTTTGCTTTTGTGCCCTTTAAATATCTTTTATTAAATGCTAGGGTATTCATTTAATCGACCTTTTGCTTTAATCGGTTAATCGCTCGATTAATTAACCGAGGTTTTGGTTTAACCGGTTAATAAACGGTTAATTTAGTTTTTGATCGGTTAACCAATTAATAAAGTTTTTTTTATAAATTAAGTAATTTCAATATATAAAAATGTATTAATTGCTTATTATTTGGAATTTATAAGTTAAAAAAAAAAAACAATAAAATACCAAACATAACAACTCTTGAACTAAAACGAGCAAGCAAAAAAAACAATTCATAAATATGTAATATGGGCATTTCCTGGGGTCACGAACGTACGTTCGTACGCTTTTGATGTACAAATAATATAGAAAACAAAACTTTTCCTAGCATTTTTTTGCGATTCGATAGCATTTGGGTAGCTCTATGTTTAGTACAAAAGATGGATTTCATTGAGTTTAAGTTTTCATAATAAGAGTTATAAACGTGTGGTCACGAACGTACGCAAAATAGAAGTCAACTTCGGCTGACAGTAGTGAAATGTAAAAATCTGCGTAATGAAACAGAATTTTCAAAAGTGATTAATTTATTTTAAACGTGTATTAATGTAGGTCTCCATCCAGTATTTACTAAATAAAATATTTCTCTTGGTGTTTATTAAATTGGCTTATGTACCGGTCGCGAACATACGGGTCGCGAACGTACGATTTTTCCATATGTTTTTTTATTATTATCACCATGCATTTTACCATAAATGTCTTCAAATTTCCTTAACAAAAAAACTTAATACTCCTTTTACAATTGATTGTAATGGAGAGATTATGCAGAAAGAGTGTAAACATAACATATTTTTTGCATGTAAAATCAGTATATAAAACTGTCTTTAGAAGTAGAAAATACAGGAAATTATAAAATTGTCCAGTTTCCAGCCCAATTGTCTCAAGTTAAACAGCTCAGATATGCTAGGAAACCATTCTTTTATAAGAACATAGACTTTTTTTTAAAAAAAAAACAATAAAAGACGATGATAGTAATCAACATTTTATTTTTTCATCCTGGTAGACCATTCTGTGGAAATTCCCATATGCATTTTCCAACTAATGCACAAGGTGTTATATCAAGTCATATCGTCATAATATCCTAAATAAAATTTAAAATTTTTTAAAGTAAATATTTCAAACAAAATGAAAATTGTAATGCTGTGTTCATTGATTCGTCACAACTGTATCTTTTAATTTAAAATATAAGCAGTAGCTTACAGCAGTCATATCGTTGGCTTAATATGCAAACCTGCTAACTCACTTTCAGCACATTTTACAGGAGAGAAAAAAAACTTTTTATTTTTCCTATTTGAAGCTTGATAGAAAATTAAAATAACAGTCAGTTTTACACACTTCAAGACTTAAATAGAAGAAAATCTACATGCTGGTCGACGAGGCGTATCTTTCTCTACCACACGGCATCAAAATCTCAATTTACATAAAAAGTGGATTTAGAAGGTTTGCATATTAATCCGACGATATATATTTCCTGTAATTATTTATGACTACCTTGTGAATCGCCCAAATATTTACATATTTATACAAAAATAAACTGAGATAATTTTATTAGTTATTTCAATAGTTAAAGGAGATCTTATAAAATAATCTTTAAAAAAAGTTATTTATTTTAAATGTTTATGATTAAAGCGACTCTTTTCTTTCGTTTAACAAAATTTGACTTGGAAAATATTATTTCACTTATCGTAGATGAATGTCTAATTTCTCAGTCCTTTTCCAGGATTTCTCTAAATATATAAAATACTCCATTATGACATTAAAGTTGTTTTAAATTTTTAACACTTCTAATTGTTTTGGTTAATTCTGTTAAAAGACTGTTATGAGAAGAAACAAATAACTAAACACATCCACATAAAAAGTACGTACACGCAGAGAAAAAATATGGTTGGGCATGGTTACGGCAACAACACTATGTTTAATGTAACAATATATTATTGTCGTACACAAATAATTGTTATTTTTATTTAAAATCAACAATATTATAGTTACTGTAAACATATCAATGTTTATCGCAATTATGAATTTGAGTATTGTTGACCGAAAAATAATTATTTTTCTAACAACTTAATTATGATAACTTTCTAAACATATTATATTTCTCACAACCATATCATGATATTTAATAGCCATAACATGATAACTTTCTATACATTTATCATATTATGTTAAAGATGCAATCAATCTATTTTTACTCTAATCATATAATGTTAGCGCCATTTTCAAAATAATTTTGAAGCAGTTGTGTCTTTTTTTTATTTGTGAGCGGTTAAACAATTAAAAGATAAAATTCCATAAAAAAATAAGTTTAAAGAAATTAAAAAATTAAAATATAAGCGGAGTTCATTCAAGTATTATTGATGTAATGGTGCAAATGCAAAATATCGTAGTTTTTTAGTAAAATCCAACAACAAAACACACTGAGATTTCGTTATATTTTATAAAAGTGCTACGATATTTCTGTGGTTTTCATGGGCAACCGCGTATGTTTACACTTTGCCATAACGTTAAAAAATCGGAATTGATCCATCTTTTTTCATAAAAATGTAAAGAGCGTTCAAAATTAGGCAATATGGCACCAACATCTTAAAATCGAAAAAATGGACACACGCGGTTGCCCATGAAAACCACAGATTTTTCATTTGCTCTTTTGCAAGCCTTATATTGAACTCCGCTATTTGATTAACAGTAAGAAAAATTGTAAAAAGCCACAAAATAAAAAATCGATTCAATAATATTTAAATTTATTTTGTATGTATTTTTATGACAGCTATGAAAGGTGCTGTATCATAATATGATTGCTTCTAAATTTATTATGATTAACATGATGATAATATGATTACTTCTTAGCTTATTATGATTAACATGACAATAATATGATTAATTTCTTAGCTTATTATGATTAACATGACAATAATTTAATTATTTCTTAACTTAGTATGATTAACAGAATAATAATATGATTAAGGGAAAATTATTATGATGCCATATTACGAGTATATTGAGTCATAATATGATTCAATAATAATCATAATATGGTGACTACTTATTTATTCTTATTATAATATGTTGCTCTTAGAATATGTTTACCACAACCATGTTTTTTCTTTGCGTGTAAAGCAAAAAAAGGTGTTGGCAATCAAATACTTAACCCATTTTTCGCCACATTCATGTTGATCGATGATGAAGATAAAAAAACATTAAAAAATATCGGTCGTCGGAAAATAGGTTAAAATGAAGATAACTGAACACCTTCTTTGTTTGTATTAAAAAATATTTTCTAAACAAATACATTTTGTATATGAGACGAAACAAATAAAAAAAACACAAAAAAAAATATGTTATAATACTACAAAATATTGAAAATTTTGTTACTTCGGTTAATCGGTTAATCGACTGAAATTAACCGGTTTAATCGTTAATCGAAAAAAGCCAATTTGAAATTAACCCATCAGTTAATCGGGTAGTAATTAATCGGTTAACCGGTTGACGGTTAACCGAATAAATACCCTATTAAATGCCCAATATTTTTCAATCGGACGGAGCTCTGGACAGTGAGGAGTATTAGCTGCTATGGGAATAAAATTTATTTTGTTTGATTAGTAACATTCCAAAGTATTTCTAAAGTAGTGACTTGTCGCCAGGTCTGGCCAAAATTACGGGATTTTGTGTTGTCTTGAAAATTACAGTGCCTCTAACGAGAACTCCTTTACTTCTAGGACCACATAAACAAATGGCCTGCATTCATAGTATTTCATCCGATTTGTGCGTTCAAGCCAAGGAAAATGGGATCCATTGTATAATTAACAATGTCATATTGCATTAAAAATGGCATAATTTTTTTTTTTTTTTTATTTAAAAAAAATTATTTCAACAATTTACCAAAATGTTCATCATCGCTCAAGGAATGGCAAAAATTGGGTAAAAATGCCAAAATATGCGGAAATTCACAAAAATTTGCTAACAGCGACATGATAGCAAGGTCTAATATTAATTAAAAATCGTTTAAGCTGTTAAAAATCAGAAAACTTATAGGAAAAAATCGATTGGAAAAAAATAGTATACCAAAATAGCGAAAATTCGCGAACATTTTTAATATTTCAAACAATTCAAAAATTGATTAAATGTCCCTTAAACTATAAGGAATAGCAAAAATTCGGTGAAAATTAACGGAAATTCGGAAAAATTTGCTAACAGCGGCATGATAGCAAAGCCTACAATTTATTATGAATCGTTAAAGCTGTAAAGAATTAGAAAACTTACAGTAAAAATATCTGTAATCGAAAACATGCCAACAATTCGTGAAAAAATTCAAAATTGGGAACGAACTCTTAACTTTATTTAAAGAGCTAAATCGGTTAAAAAAATATGCCGGAACGTAGCATAAATAGCGTTAAAAAATGAGCTATAATAATGAAGAACAAAAATAATAAAAAAATAATTGGAGGTGGGATTTTTTTTTGTCAATTTTTCGATAACTAGTGGACATCGACACAACATGCTTGTAAAATACCAAAAAACATCGAAGTGATGAAGTCGTCGACTTGATGTGACAACAATTTAAAATTAATGTCGACGTCGACGACGACTTACATAATAGGGGTGATTGCCAATGAATTTTGTAACGTGACGTTACAAACCTACCCTACATTTACATTTAATCCTTACATTTTAATCCTAAAATCATAAAGGATAAGTAACCCAACACCTTGAATACCCTAATTATTTTACTTACTACTATGAATACCCTTTCTATTTACCTACACAACCTTTTTACCGTATAATTCTCATTTAGTTTATTTTCGCCCCTATTATGAGTTAAATTCGATAAACGATTTTCGCTGGCTATCGAACATCGACTATCGAATGTTAATTTGGTATTATAAGTTGGCAGCACTGTCGAAAATTTCGTTATGCATCGAATTTTTCAACGAAAACAAAACTGCTTCGACGGTGCAAATAAATTTAAAAAACTTGTTGAAAATGTAACTATTTGTAAATATTTTTGTGTTCATTTACCAAATACCATTCTTTATCAGTTTTGTTCGTTTATGCAAGTCCAACGTCGTGAACAGCAATTGGAAACGCTCATATTCCTTTTGGAACAAAATTCTTTTTTGACCAAATGATTTGCAGCAAAGTTCAGCATGTATAAAAGTGGGATGAAACCCCACTGAAGCTAAATTATTTGAAAACAATTATAATTCCGCCGTGGTCACGTTTAACTTTAATTTTATTTTTTAAATTTGTAAACAAAAATTTTTTATTTTAAGTGACAGCTGATCGAAAATGTACTACTGTGAATTAACAAAATCACAATAGTAAATTTTTATCGAATGCGCTCCATAATACCAAATGAAAATTCGTTCGATCAGCTAATTCGACTGCTGTCGAAAACCGAATTAAGTTCATAAGAGGCACCTTTATATTTGAATAAATAGACAAGGTTTTGCTCAGAACAAAGGAAGTAGATATTGCCCTCAACCCCAGTATTTACTCTCGGTAGTTAGAAGTAACCAGGGTTGCCGAACATGGTATTTTCCGACCAAATTTGGTCGGATATTTTTGGTTTGGTCGGATGGTAGGCCAAACCTAATTTTGGTCGGTTTAAGAAAATTGGACGAATAGCAGACAATTACAAATCTCATAGCTTTTTTACCAAACACAAACATTTTTTTTTGATTGTTGATGAAACTATGGATATGGCGTTAGGAGCAAGTTACTTTGACGGTGTTAGTTTTATAAAGGATAGTTTTGTCATCTTATTCGAGCTTACCAAGTCAGATGCCGTTTAAATTTTCCTTCTTATAAAAACTTTTTATCAACAAACAATATTCCTATACAAAATTTGATCGGATTGGCAACAAACGGCGCTCACGCCATGCCTGGAACTGTTGGTAAGCTTATAGCCTATTCATCGATGTCGAACATAGAGTTCGTTCGCTTAAATTACATGTAAAACAGAGACAATATTGTATAATTTGTTTTCGTTTTAAATGTAAGTTAAGCGAACGAAGTCTTCGTTCAGAAATAGATGAACAGGCAGATAATCTTACTTAGCAATGCAAAAAATATTAAGGTTCTTTGTGGTAACATTTAAAGTTTTTTCACATAGTCCTAAAAGAAAAACATAAATAAAAGAATTTCAGGAATTCTGTTCTTACAATCAATTGTTAAAGGAGTATTAAGTTTTTTTGTTACGGAAATTTAAAGACATTTATGGGAAAATGCGTGGTGATAATATAAAAAACACATATTACTACACTTTTAAAATAAATTAATGACTTTTGATTCCATTGCGCAAATTTTTACATTTTACTACTGTCAGCCAAAGTTGACTTCCATTTTGCGTACGTTCGTGCCCACACGTTTATAACTCTTATTATGAAAACTTAAACTCGATGAAATCCATTTTTTGCACTAAACATAGAGCTACCCAAATGCTATCGAATCGAAAAAATTTTTGTTTTCTATATTATTTGTACATCAAAAGCGTACGAACGTACGTTCTTGACCCCAGGTAATGCCCATATACATTTTGTTAAAGTTAAACGTTACCAGCAAATAAACTTTACATAAAACAAGTTAGAGTGCTATATTCGACTGTGCCGAATCTTTGATACCCTCCACCGACACACAGAGGAGTATTTGGCATGAAAAGCTGGCCAAAATTATTAAACGTGTTTTTTGAATTAAAAGTTTTAGTTTTTTGATAGTTTTAGGTGTAGTATGATTTAAAAAGTCTAGTGGCAGATTTTGAAAAAATTACTCTGCGCAACAAAAGTTCACTGCGCAACAAAAAAAATTTTCTCTACCCTAGAAATAAAAGTATGTGGACTATATGGATTTTGATGCCCTTAATTCAAATGTTTTCCGTTTTTCTCTAGTACGTAAGGATTTTCTTTTAAAGGCGTGGCATACTTCACCCCCTAAATCGTTGAGTTGCCTTATATACATATTTTGCCATAACTTGAAAACGTGTTCTCCGATTTTAAAAGCAGGAGGATCAGAAGATGCACCGGAAAATTTATTTTATATGTATTACTATTTTGGAGTTATTAAAAATTTAATGGCGAAAAAAAAATTTACATGCAAAATGCGTAAAATTTTTGGTTTTCAAAATGCAATAAAAAAATTTAAGAACCAAAAAGTTAAAATTTGTATGATTTTTCTAAAAGCCACATTCCTAAGGAATAAAAGTTGGTATAAATCGCAAAACTCAATTAACAAATGTTGATTTTAAAGGTTTAAACTCATTCTTGACAGACTGTATGTACATACATATGTACATACATATGATTTACAGTCTAATTAAAAAAAAAAAAAATTTGAAAATTGTAAGGCTCTTATAAAACAGTATTTTTTTATGAAAAAATGCTTTATTATATTTATTTTATATTATTTAATACTTTATAAACGAAAAGTTAAACTAATAAAAATTCCTTACTAATTATTATGTCGTATGTGTATCCTCATTAGCTGCATCATCGGTGTCAGGAAGAAGAAGTGTGATGATTTCTGATGAAAAGGCTTTTTTATTATTCCGTTCTCTTTGCGTACTGCAGCTTATAAAAGGGTCACTGCTCAGAAATAACCTATTCAAGACATCTCGATTTGTATCGCTTCTGCTGAATTTCCTCGAATAATTCGTCGAAATAATCGTAAGTGCTTATTTCTGGCCTCGGCAGCTTCTTCTGACAATTGTCCAATTGGCAAGATTGCTTGCTTTATAACACTACCGCCATGAATAAGAATCTTGTGCATCGTAGGACTCATGGGGTGCCAGTTGTAAAGTTGCACATATATTTCGGCAGTTTTATGTGCATATTCCTCAAAATTTCTCAATATTAATTCGGTGTCCGCTAGTTATTGCTTCCAATATTATTTTCAGGCGGTTGATTAATTCTTCATTTATTCCAGTGATTTTCGATGCAGTTGCTGGGTCCGAAAAAAATCTTCTTGATGTGTTGCCATCATTACTGCTACCGTATCCTGGTTTTGGAACATCTACAAGTATTCCTATCTCGCCTTTAAGTATTTTTTTAGATGAATATCTTCCTCTCTTTAACAATTGCTTTATCTTCATCGCTCCTTGCTTGCCACTTTTTAATTGGCAGTTTATATGAGAGATGAAGTATCGATTCTAAAAAGGGTATGCGTGCATGTAAAGTTGATAGTCCAAAACTCAAGGCATCCCAGTTCAGACGAACATTCTTCTACAACGTGTTAAAATCTTTCGAAGTTTGACCGCAAATGTAACACCCCATTGTCGATTTTGTGTCCGTTGCAGCATTGCATACTTTTCCGTCGACCATTGTCATTACCATCGTGTGTTTAATTTGTGCAATTTTTCCACTACACGGTACTTCGCTTTTCTTTAAAAATTCAATTTGATTATTTGTGTCCTATTTCTTGCTTCGTGATGTCAGTTGTTTCCTGCACAAAACGGATGCGGATTGGTCTACACAGGCTAGTTGAGGATGGTGTTTGATTTCGCCATATCGTTTTAATTTTTCCATTAGTATTTGTGATTAGTTTAATTGGTACACAACTGCTTTGGAATATATTAGCGTCACTAACATCTTCGTTTTCGAATTTCTGCTTATAACATGATTGGTGCGATCCGTCACAGCCCCATTTGGTTATAAGTTCCAAGAAATTTAGCTCTTCATAGTCTAACTGCTGCAAAACCTCTTCAAGGTATATACATAAACGTGTTGCTGTATGGTCGAGGAGAGCTTGGAGCTTCACTACCGCTAATGTTTCAGTAAGGGTTATGGCATCTTCATTGGGATAACAAATTTTTTTTTTGCATTTTTAAGTAACGAGTAACATGGATACACGTTTTTATTGGCATTGTATAATATTTCATATTGCTCTTTCGTGAGCTCTGCATTTACAAAGAGTGCTAAAGCTCCTTCCGCTGAAAGTTGATTCACAGGGTTGACTTCAGAAGTTGCTAATGATCGCTTGCAAATTCTTACTTTTCTTGGGGATCTCGTTATATCCATTATTAATTTAGCCGCATCATTATGTCCCGCTGCTCTTTGACTCATGGATGCAGCAAATGTGATCTCCTCTGTTGTTAATTGGTGACGAACTTCTTCAGTTTTTCTCCGCTTTGTTCTATCACTAGCTTTATTAAATTCTTTTCGTGGTCGCCCTGAAGACGAACTGCCAAATACTGGTATTGTTACAGTTCCTTCCAGCCATTTAGCGTTTGTGCTTAAAAAGCGGTCCTCTTTTCTTTTGAAACAATTTTTGAAATTTTTCAAACACTGCTTCAGTGCTAATATGTCCCCATCCCCTTGACATTTTGAAATTTCGCTCAATTTTCTGACCAAAAAATCCAATTTCTCGTCCATGGTTCCAGCATTAGATTTTTTCACTATTTGGAATAGCTGTAGTCTTGTGTAAACTTGTTCCATGTTGACTCTCGAAGTTACAAAACGGTTTTGATAAAAAATGGGTGCAATAACCCTTTATAAGTATTTTCAAGCGCAAGCTTTTATGCCTTAATTGGAAGGTAGCCTGATACCTGGGTGCCCATGTATTTTTTATGTACCTATATTTATTTTTTGTAAACTTATTTTTGTTTTTTAGAGCCGGTATATAAAAATATCTTTTATGAGGATGTGTGGGACATTCCCTTAAAACTTTTTTGGATAATTAAGAATTTTTGCAATTTATAAATACATATAGGCAGGTATTAATATTGTGAAGTGTTAAAAATGATGTGAATAACAGTTGAAATCAATAATTCAAAATACATAAAAGTTTATGACGATATAAAGGTATAAGAGCAAAATAGAAGAAATGTGAAAATTTAAAAAAATCGTCAAAAATAATGGCGCAAACTTGCGCACACTTTTTTTTTGGATTCTAAAATTAGAGATTCCAAATTTTATTGTGGTATCAAACATACTTCGTAGACATGCTAACCTCACCTTTAAAAACCTCTTCTTTTCCTTTTTTTGCAAAAAAAAAGTGTATAATTTGTTTTTTTTTTAGCTTTTGAACGAATTGTTTCAACATGAGTATTCAACATATTTTAAATTTTTTTTGCTGTTTCAAATAACTTTTGATCAAACCTTTCAGCGAAAAAAAAAAAAATCTTTGTTAAACCTTTATTCGTTTAGCCGCAAAAAAAATATCATATAAACATCCAGAAACCGAAAAAAAACATTTAAATCTCATATAATTTTCTTCACTTTCCTGACTTTAGCAGAGTCTCAGAGCTACAAATCGCAACTAAAAGTCTTCAAAATTTACAATATAGTGTAAAATATTGTTGTCTGTCGAGCTGCGTACTTAGTTCTTAAGATTTCTTAAAATTCAGTTTTGCCTTTTTGGCCAGCGTTTCAGGCCAAATACTCCTCTGTGCGACAGTTCGAATGTTTAAGGAGTAATATCTGAATGATGTTATTATTATCTTAAACTGTGACGATTTGTTATTAATTATGGTTTTAGGCGAGTAGGGTTTATATGGGGCCTAGGGTAAATTATGTACCGATCTTCACGAAATTTCACAGTATCATTTATAGTCCTATAAAACTGTGACGAGCCAAAATTTGTTATGATTGCATTATTTTTTACGGTTTTAGGCGTACTTAACTGTTTTCCGGTAGTAGGGTTTATATGGAGCCTAGGGTAAATTATGTACCGATCTTCACGAAATTTCACAGTATCATTTATAGTCCTATAAAACTGTGATGAGCCAAAATTTGTTATGATTGCATTATTTTTTACGGTTTTAGGCGTACTAAACTGTTTTCCGGTAGTAGGGTTTATATGGGGCCTAAGGTAAATTATGCACCGATCTTCACGAAATTTCACAGTATCATTTATAGTCCTATAAAACTGTGACGTACCAAATTTTGTTACGCTACCGTTAATTTTAACGGTTTTAGGCGTACTAAACTGTTTTCCGGTAGTAGGGTTTATATGGGGCCTTAGGTAAATTATGGACCGATCGTCACGAAATTTCACAGTGTCATTTATAGTCCTATAAAACTGTGACGTACCAAATTTTGTTACGCTACCGTTATTTTTTACGGTTTAAGGCATACTAAACTGTTTTCCGGGAGTAGGGTTTATTTGGGGCTTAGGGTCAATTATTGACGGATCTTCACGAAATTAAACAGCGTGATTTCCAGTCAAATAAAACAAACTCTTTTTTCATTCCGTGCCTTGTTCCAGCATTTATGTTATTTTTTGTAACAAAATTAATGTGTGTGAAGATAAATATGAAAAGTTAAATATGTTTTTAAAAAATATCGCATGCGATAAAAAATATTTTAAAAAAATATCGCATGCGTATTATTAAGAAAATACGACTATTTATACGAAATTTTACAGTTTTTATGAAAAATTAATAATTTTTATTTAATATTTCAAACTATTTAGATATTTAGTTAGTCTTTTTATATTAAAATTTATGATTTTTAAAAAAATACGACTTAGAGTGAAATTCACATGAAAGTGCTGTGTGGGGGATATGGCCACTGTGTCCAAACCCTTCGATCTCAGGGAATCAAACCTAATGGAAAATGAAGACTATGGACAGGGCTACAATAACCTATAAGCACTTTATCCCAATTGTATTTGTGAAAATTTTTATACATTTTTGAAAATTTGACTTAGAGTGAAATTCTCTTGAAAGTGCTGTGTGAGGGATATGGCCACTGTGTCCAAACCCTTCGATCTCAGGGAATCAAACCTAATGGAAAATGAAGACTATGGACAGGGCTACAATATCCTATACGCACTTTATCCCAATTGTATTAGTGAAAATTTTTATACATTTTTGAAAATTTGACTTAGAGTGAAATTCTCTTGAAAGTGCTGTGTGAGGGATATGGCCACTGTGTCCAAACCCTTCGATCTCAGGGAATCAAACCTAATGGAAAATGAAGACTATGGACAGGGCTACAATATCCTATACGCACTTTATCCCAATTGTATTAGTGAAAATTTTTATACATTTTTGAAAATTTGACTTAGAGTGAAATTCTCTTGAAAGTGCTGTGTGAGGGATATGGCCACTGTGTCCAAACCCTTCGATCTCAGGAAATCAAACCTAATGGAAAATGAAGACTATGGACAGGGCTACAATAACCTATAATCACTTTATCCCAATTGTATTTGTGAAAATTTTTATACATTTTTGAAAATTTGACTTAGAGTGAAATTCTCTTGAAAGTGCAGTGTGAGGGATATGGCCACTGTGTCCAAACCCTTCGATCTCAGGGAATCAAACCTAATGGAAAATGAAGACTATGGACAGGGCTACAATAACCTATAAGCACTTTATCCCAATTGTATATGTGAAAATTTTTATACATTTTTGAAAATTTGACTTAGAGTGAAATTCTCTTGAAAGTGCTGTGTGAGGGATATGGCCACTGTGTCCAAGCCTTTCGATCTCAGGGAATCAAACCTAATGGAAAATGAAGACTATGTACAGGGCTACAATAACCTATAAGCACTTTATCCCAATTGTATATGTGAAAATTTTTATACATTTTTGAAAATTTGACTTAGAGTGAAATTCTCTTGAAAATGCTGTGTGAGGGATATGTCCACTGTGTCCAAACCCTTCGATCTCAGGGAATCAAACCTAATGGAAAATGAAGACTATGGACAGGGCTACAATAACCTATAATCACTTTATCCCAATTGTATTTGTGAAAATTTTTATACATTTTTGAAAATTTGACTTAGAGTGAAATTCTCTTGAAAGTGCTGTGTGAGGGATATGGCCACTGTGTCCAAACCCTTCGATCTCAGGGAATCAAACCTAATGGAAAATGAAGACTATGGACAGGGCTACAATATCCTATACGCACTTTATCCCAATTGTATTAGTGAAAATTTTTATACATTTTTGAAAATTTGACTTAGAGTGAAATTCTCTTGAAAGTGCTGTGTGAGGGATATGGCCACTGTGTCCAAACCCTTCGATCTCAGGGAATCAAACCTAATGGAAAATGAAGACTATGGACAGGGCTACAATATCCTATACGCACTTTATCCCAATTGTATTTGTGAAAATTTTTACACATTTTTGAAAATTTGACTTAGAGTGAAATTCTCTTGAAAGTGCTGTGTGAGGGATATGGCCACTGTGTCCAAACCCTTCGATCTCAGGGACTCAAACCTAATGGAAAATGAAGACTATGGACAGGGCTACAATAACCTATAATCACTTTATCCCAATTGTATTTGTGAAAATTTTTATACATTTTTGAAAATTTGACTTAGAGTGAAATTCTTTGAAAGTGCAGTGTGAGGGATATGGCCACTGTGTCCAAACCCTTCGATCTCAGGGAATCAAACCTAATGGAAAATGAAGACTATGGACAGGGCTACAATAACCTATAATCACTTTATCCCAATTGTATTTGTGAAAATTTTTATACATTTTTGAAAATTTGACTTAGAGTGAAATTCTCTTGAAAGTGCTGTGTGAGGGATATGGCCACTGTGTCCAAACCCTTCGATCTCAGGGAATCAAACCTAATGGAAAATGAAGACTATGGACAGGGCTACAATAATAATCACTTTATCCCAATTGTATTTGTGAAAATTTTTATACATTTTTGAAAATTTGACTTAGAGTGAAATTCTCTTGAAAGTGCTGTGTGAGGGATATGGCCACTGTGTCCAAACCCTTCGTCAAATTTTCAAAAATGTATAAAAATTTTCACAAATACAATTGGGATAAAGTGATTATAGGTTAGGTCACTTTCAAGAGAATTTCACTCTAAGTCAAATTTTCAAAAATGTATAAAAATTTTTACAAATACAATTGGGATAAAGTGATTATAGGTTATTGTAGCCCTGTCCATAGTCTTCATTTTCCATTAGGTTTGATTCCCTGAGATCGAAGGGTTTGGACACAGTGGCCATATCCCTCACACAGCACTTTCAAGAGAATTTCACTCTAAGTCAAATTTTCAAAAATGTATAAAAATTTTCACAAAAACAATTGGGATAAAGTGCTTATAGGTTATTGTAGCCCTGTCCATAGTCTTCATTTTCCATTAGGTTTGATTCCCTGAGATCGAAGGGTTTGGACACAGTGGCCATATCCCCCACACAGCACTTTCATGTGAATTTCACTCTAAGTCGTATTTTTTCAAAAATCATAAATTTTAATATGAAAAGACTAACTAAATATCTAAATAGTTTGAAATATTAAATAAAAATTATAAATTTTTCATAAAAACTGTAAAATTTCGTATAAATAGTCGTATTTTCTTAATAATACGCATGCGATATTTTTTTAAAATATTTTTTATCGCATGCGATATTTTTTAAAAACATATTTAACTTTTCATATTTATCTTCACACACGTACAAAATTATCGATTTTTTAGGTGGTGGTTCCACATTTTGATTCATAGCTCTGGTCCTACTGAACCGATTTTGCTGGATTTCAATCCCAAACTGCTTAGGATAACTACAAGCAATTTGGCACCCAGTTTGTTTAGTTCTTTTGAGTTTTTCGAAAGTGAGCGTGTTTTCAACAGAAGGACAGACAGACGGACATGGCTAAATCGACTTAGAATTACTCAAGGACCCAGAATATATATACTTTATGAGATGAATAATAAAAAAGTTTCACACGGAATGACAAACTTAATATACCCTCTTCACAACTAATTGTGGTGGAGGGTATAACTAGGGGTTACGTGTAGGACGTTAAATATGTAATAGGTGTGAACATAGGGTTACTTTTTTGTTTTTACTATAATTGCATATTACAAAAAAAATAATATGTAGATTTATAGCTTTATCCAATAAAAATTATACTTTTTATCAAAAATACAATCGTCATATAAAATGCAAAAGGGCCTATGTTTATTTTGAGAAAAAGAGAGATAAAAACTTAATAAATAGGCAGCTATTGTGATTATAACAACGGGGTTTTCTGGTTAATATCGTTTACACACTACGCATGATTGACACTATCCTTAAAAACTGTTTTTGTAATCTCAGTCGTATCGCTAATGAAAATTTTTTAAAAATTATGATAGGCCCTTTTGCATTTTTATGACGATATAATTGTTTTGAAATTTTGGTAGGTTTTGCAGACAATTTTGGTCGGATAAAAATTTTTAAACGGCAACCCTGATCTTAATGCTCAAATTACTATTGGGTTTGCTTGAAAAATCACTAGGCCTAGACGTGTACATACAAGTACACTTGGACCACATTGGGTGCCTAAGAGCCAGTTTGTCCAGTTCTTTCTTGTTTATAGAAAAAATTAGCATGCAAATTTTAAAATTTAAAATGGCATAAATAAATGATTTGAAATCAAATTTAACAAGCTGTAGCAAAATACAAATATTAACTCGAATTTTAGAAATTGTATCAGTCTACATTGCAGACTATACAAGTGGAGTCCTTGTACTACATCAAGTACTGGTGGTACTCAACCCCGTTAGCACTAGTATATCTATTTCTAGTAATTGTACTGTGACATTTTGAGATTCAACTCCTAATCTCCTGCAGGGTAAATATTCCCCACATTCCCAGCAAACACAAATTGAAGACCAGAAAAATAATATCAATTTTTTTTTAATTTAATTAAGAAACTCGAGGTTCGCTACCTTAGGAACCTATGGCGGCTCTACTAATATGTCTAAAAGCCCGAAATCCAAAACATTAAATCGAATACTATTCGTTAATGACCACCTGAACTTTTTGACGAAATCAAGAATTATTTCAATTTTTTTTTTTGCAAAATCTTCCACTGTGTTTCGTTTCTCAAAAAAACCATATGAATTCTTGTTACTGGATGGAGACCTTTTATAATATTTTTTTAAAATATCTTAATATTTTTAATTAGGCTAAAGTTCATCAAATTTAATTTTCATTAAATTATTTTTATGAAGAAAGGAACTTTACAACATGAAATTAATTAAAATTTATTGATAATTTTTCATTCTTGACTGAAGCTGGGCTCGAACCCAGGCGTTTTTTACGGGCAGGTTACCCTTACATGTTTTGATTGCAACCACTCAATCTCCTCAGAGGGCTTGCCGTTTAACACTCGCAGCCATCGACGACTGCTGACGTCAATAGTCAAACATCAATCCTTAAACCAAATTGTATTTAACCTTTGGTAGATCGAAATTTGCTTTTTCGATTCCTCTGAGGAGATTTGATGAACTTTAGCCTAATTAAAAATATTAAGAAATTTGGATTAAAAACCATAAATAGTTCAACAAAATACTGATTATTGTTAAAGCTAAGGCACGAGCTCTATGTTTGCATTTGTCCTTCAAGTTGTACTGAAAAAGGTCAACAAGAAAAAGAAAGACAATAAAATGAAAAACAAATAATGTACTTTGAACTTCAAGAAGAATTCTTGACAAAAGTACGAAAAAGCAGAAGTAAGGAAAAAACATGTAAAAATAAATTAAAATAGATAATCATTCAAAAAGCAAATTTCGATCTCCCAAAGGTTAAATACAATTTGGTTTAAGGATTGATGTTTGACTATTGACGTCAGCAGTCGTCGATGGCTGCGAGTGTTAAACGGCAAGCCCTCTGAGGAGATTGAGTAGTTGCAATCGAAACATGTAAGGGTAACCTGTCCGTAAAAAATGCCTAGGTTCGAGCCCAGCTTCAGTCAGGAATGAAAAATTATCAATAAATTTTAATTAATTTCATGTTGTAAAGTTCCTTTCTTCATAAAAATAATTTAATGAAAATTAAATTTGATGAACTTTAGCCTAATTAAAAATATTAAGAAATTTGGATTAAAAACCATAAATAGTTCAACAAAATAACCACAATACTGATTATTTTTAAAATAAATTAATCATTTTTGAATCCATTGCGCAGATTTTTACATTTCACTACTGTCAGCCAAAGTTGACTTCTATTTTACGTACGTTCGTGCCCACACGTTTATAACTCTTATCCCAGCTAGCATTTAGAAGATCGTATTTTAAAAAATCACCTTGCTGAGTCTTCTTTGAGTACTTTTGGTGATCAAAAACGGATTAATCACTTACATGATTAAAAAAAAGACTCGAAAATTATTCTCACTAATGATTAAAAAGAGTTTGATTTAAAATACAATAACAAATTGTAGAGCAATCGCAAATTGATCAACCTGGTGTTTAAAATGTGAGTATTTTAACCGTTATTTATGATCATATTTTAAGCATATGGATGATTAAAAACGGCTTGATCGAATACAGATCATGCAGAGGTTTGAAAAGTGATTATAATTATGTATTTTTTTTGTTTAAGTTTTCATAATATTATGAAAACTTAAGCTCGATGAAATCCATCTTTTGCACTAAACATAGAGCTACTCAAATGCTATCGAATCGAAAAAATGCTAGGAAAAGTTTTATTTTCTATATTATTTGTTCACCAAAAACGTACGAACACACGTTTGTGACCCCAGGAAATGTCCACATACATTTTGTTAAAGTTAAAAGTTAAAGGTGTGAACATAGGCTTACTTTTTTGTTTTTACTATAATTCCATATAACGCATGATTGACACTATCCTTAAAAACTGTTTTTGTAATCTCAGTCGTATCGCTACTGAAATTTTTTTTTTATGATAGGTCCTTTTGCATTTTTATGACGATACAATTGTTTTTAAATATTTAAAAAATTTGGTCGGTTTCAAAGGATTTTGGTAGGTTTTGCAGACAATTTTGGTCGGATAAAAATTTTTCAAACGGCAGCCCTGGTAGTAACCGTAGTTAGTCGTATTTAGCCGGCTGCCGGTGCCTCCGAATTCCATTAGGTAGCCGACTGAATACAAACCAGTAGTTAGTCGTATTTAGCCGACTGCCGGTGCCTCCGAATTCCATTCGGTAGCCGACTAAATACAAGCCCGTATTTGTACCAGTAATAAGTCGTGTTCAGCCGACTGCCGGTGCCTCCGAATTCCATTCGGTAGCGGACTGAATAAAAACCAGTAGTTCATCGTATTTAGCCGATTGCCGGTGCCTCCGAATTCCATTCGGTTGCCGACTAAATACAAGCCCGTATTTTTACCAGTAATTAGTCGTGTTCAGCCGACTGCCGGTGCCTCCGAATTCCATTCGGTAGCCGACTGAATACAAACCAGTATTTAACCAGTAGTTCATCGTTTTTAGCCGACTGCCGGTGCCTCCGAACTCCATTCGGTTGCCGACTAAATACAAGCCCGTATTTTTACCAGTAATTAGTCGTGTTCAGCCGACTGCCGGTGCCTCCGAATTTCATTCGGTAGCCGACTGAAGACAAACCCAAGGTTGTCATATTTTTTTGAGCTCCATCGCCAAACCGGATGTCAGAAATCGCCAAAAATCGCCAAACGTCGATTTTGTTCAGTTTTTTGTCAAATTTTCTTTTTTTTTAAATTAAATTTTGCATACAAAAAACGCTAGTATAATTTTTCACTCAAAAATCGCCAAAAACGGAGAAAAAATATAAAAAAGTCGCCGAAGTAAATTTTGTTTTGTTTCTGTAATTTTTTTTTTTTTTTAATAACATTAAATGGAGATCGTATGTATATGTATTCAGTTTAAAACTTAAATTAAGGACACGAGTCTATAAAATCGTACACTTCAGCCTCACCGATTTCATTACTGACGTTTTGACCTACATACTATTAGAATTAAATAGTGACTGAATATAAAATACACTTAATATGTTTTTTCATACTAGTAATGATAACAAAAAATGACATGTTGTTAAACAAAATCGCCGAAATAATATAAATGGTAAAAATAGCCAAGTTAATCACCAGTTATATCAGAAATCGCGATAAAAGTCGCCAGTCGCCAAATGGGAAATCCGATCGCCAAACACGTTTCAAAATCGCCAAGTTTGGCGAGAAATCGCCATATCTGGCAGCCCTGGACAAACCATATTTAACCGAACCTGATTAACGAGAACCGTATTTAGTATGGTGCCCGAAGTACCCTACGCAGTATTTAACCGAACCTGATTATGTAACCCGTATTTAAGCGAACCTGATTAACCAAACCGTATTTAACCGAACCCGATTAACCAGAACCGTATTTAGCCGAACGCCAAGACCTCCTACATCTCTTGGTGTCTGAAGTATTTTTAAGTTATTTCTAGTATTTTATACCGTAGCTAGCCGAACACCAAGGCCTCCGAAATCTCTTGGTGTCCGAAGTATTTTTAAGTAATTTTTAGTATTTAAGACTGTAGTTAGTCACACCATGGCCAGACAACCATCAGCCACCGACCTATACGAGGCCGTAGTTAGCCGAGCACCCGAAGTTGCGAGATCCTCCTGTGTTCGAAGCGCTCGGCCCAACTAGTCGAAGTAGTTAGTCGTGTGTACAGCCAACTACGGGCGCATCGAATGCTCCGTACACGGCATAGTTTCGATCTTAGATGTAGATACTAACAACATATAACCGAGACCCGTTTATTATCTTCTCTGCCAGATCGGATACTCTGTAACTAAACGATGCCCCACGGAACCGTACGTGCCTACTGACAGCAACATCTAGCCATTTCCTAATGTCATAGCCGTACGTGCACGGAATCACGCTGCCTCAGCACCCGTTCCCGTCTACAGCCACGCCGAATCAGTCGAAGGCCGTCGTAGTTCTAAGTATTTAGCGTAGATTAAGATTTCGTAAATAAAGCTTTGTTAAAATTATTGTAAGCGAACATACACGAAAACATCCCGTGTCTCATTTCTAAGGAAGCAGACCTTCGAATTGACCCTGGACAGACTGAGTCATACCTCAGCTGGGAAAGTAAACTGCGTTACAATTTTATATATTACTAATATTTAAGAGAAAGGCTCGGCAATAAAAGCTATTTTCGGGGGTAGTATTTGTAAGGGAGCTCATATGGACCGGTTCGAATAAAATATGGTAATGTGATTTAGATTGCAATAAAATATTTTTGGGCCAAATCGAAATCGAAAAAATTTTAGTACACCGATCGACTCAGAATCATTTTTTGAGTCGATCTTATGAAGTCCGTACGTATAAATGTTATCATTGTCTCATTGCGGAATAAAGTCTGAGATCATAAGATATCTTATTATGAACTGGTTCTTTTTTAATTTTCGTTAATATTGGACCTAGAAACAAAATTAAACATGTCATAAAGCTTCGTTCACAATCCCAGAAACATTTTCATTTGGTGTTCATAATAGAGAAACAATTTTTTTCGCAGACACACACATTTTGCATTAAGAAACCGTTTGCAAATTTTACCCACAACAATATTGCATTTATTATTATTTTTTACAACATTTTGTTAAAATTTTCATTCAAAACTAAATAAAACAAGTAAGAAATTATAGTCGGTAAAGCCCGACCATATGATACCCAGCACCAGAGTATTTAAAAACACATCATGCTTATGTGCCCATATAAATATGAATTTATCTATGTTTATAAGCTTTATTAAAATCGGTTTGGAAGTTTGTGAAAGGCAGAAATTGCCACCTACCTCCCCTTGTGGTCCTATTTTTGAAAACTGTAAGCTTATGTGACCATATATATATGGATCTATCTATATTTTAAATGTCATTAATATCGGTTTGAGAGGCAAAAATTTCCCCTATTTTCCCTCGTGGTTCTATTTTTTTTAAAAAATGCATACCTTTTTTTGTCCATATGTGACGCGAAAAATAGAAAGGGACCTAAGGGTTTTGCTATTTTAATGATTGTATTCATAATAAAATTTTAAATTTAATAAAGGTTTAAAGAGCAAATTTACTATGAAAATTGTCCTAAATAAACGTTTGTTAAATTTAATAATCGTTTGTGAATACGGGGGTTAAAATTTAAATAAAATAGGTACTTTGGGAAGAAATAAGATATTAGAAAAAACGAAATTGTTGCTCTTATTGTGAACAAAGCTTAAGTGGATAAGAATCTATAAGAGAGAACTTTCTGGTGCTCTTTCGTTTTTAAACTGTTACTATGTAAATTTCCGTAAGTTTTGGAGTTAGAAACAGAAAATAAAACATGCAAGGTCCTGAGTGAAAGAGGATATGTAAGAGGGATATTTTTGAATGTTTTTCGTTCTTTAAGAGCTACTTTTTGAATTTTGTTTAATACTAAATCTAGAAACATGAAATTCAACATGCATAGTGCAGACTGATTGAGAGACTTTAAGAGGAGACTTTTTGGTACTTCATATTTTGTTTTTTATATGTACATACAAGTTTGTTATTCCGTGTGAAATTATGGTTCCTTGGGTAATTTTAAGTGGATTAAGTATGTCCGTGTGTCCGTCAGTTTTGTATTGAAATCCAGCAAAATCGGTTCAGTAGAAGAGTTATGAGTCCAAATGTGGAACCACCAACCTAAAAAATTTATAATTTTGTTACAAAAACTAACATAAATGATGGTATAATTTACGGATTGATAAATTATTTGGCACGAATCGTTCTGAAAAATTTTGCGAACATCGGTTCATAATTTACCATAGGCCCCATATAAAGCATACTCTCGGGAAACAGTTTAGTACGTTTAAAGTCGCAACGAATAAAGCTGGAGGTCCATACCACGCGTTTTCGCCTCCACGCAGCGCATTCTTTTCTTACCTTACTTGCGTTCTTCGTTTCAAGTTACATGCAACGCTTTTTATGCAGCAGCAGCACAAGTCAAAATAAAATTTAATTTGACAAAATCAGCTGATTTGTTTGAACGCTGCTTGTGACGCTTACAAAAGTAGAAAGGTAAACCTACTTTTCGCCTCAAGGCATCTACGATTTTGTGCATGTAACTTACTACGTATAACTACACAGATTCTATTTTTTTGACAGCTGCGTATGCTGCGAAAAAGCGAGCAACGCGTGGTGTGGACCTCCAGCTTAATGTTTTTGTAGTGGACTTTTGTATTTCGTAATTTTTTAAGTCTTCAAATCACAGAAGAAAATGTCATGAAAATCGGCACTGGCTGGAAATTTATTTCAATAATACCAAGCAATTTTTAAATAATCGGTCTCATATTGAGCCGCCTTCTGAAAACCACTTTTAAACTATAAAACGCTGCAACAGAGGTCAATAAAAAATAAACTAAATGCTCTTTTAAATTAATTGTAGGTACATAAATATTTTCATAAAAAAATTTAATTAAAAATAAAACAGAAAGTAGGTATATTTTATCTTTTAAAACAATGCACAAATTTTTAAATTCAAACAAAAAACTTTTGAAACAATGATATTATTGTGTTATCATAAATTATAATTTTCAAAAGAAAATTTGGAATGTTTTTTATGGAATACACTCACCCATTATTGTTTTCGTTGCCTTTGCAGTACCACACCAACTAACAAAACAAGTAACAACAACAAAACCTATGAATGGATGCTACGCTAGTGGTCTTCCCGATGTTCTTATTGATGTTGCTGCTTTTTATACACAGATATTTGATAGTGTGTTGGATAATGATGATGTATTTCCAGACCGACCCACCGGAAGCTATTCTGCTTAGTCAGTAGTCAACTTCTCAGTTTCTGCTACGTTAAACTTCTGTTGCGTTGCAAATGTGCTCTGTGTTTGCAAATAAATGTTGTTCTTTAAACGAAAATGCTGATGTTTATTCTTTACCTCACTATATCTCCTTCTTCTCCTCCACCAACAACAAACCAAATCAATCCAAGCTACCGAACTCCAAACAAACGGAATAGCACGACAAACACAAATACGGTCTTGAATTATTTCTTTCATGAAATTCTGATTCTGCTCTCTTTTTTAAACATTGCTCTTTTTAAATTTTTGTTTTTTTGCGATATTTTTTTCTTTAATTCTTTAGCCACCAACCGAGCAGTTAACCATCATCCATCCAAACACACACACACTTTCTTTGCGTTTAAAACCTTTCCTTTGTTTTTGAAGAAAAGAAAAAAACACACAACTTTCTAAGAATTTTATTTAACTGAACAAATTTTTTGATAAGTTTCGTTAGAATAATTTATTACACTATTTGATTGGTATACACTCTTTTTTGCTTGTTATTCACTTGTGTGCATTTTAATTTAAAACGAATTATTGTAATAAATGCATTTAAATTCAATTCACACACAAATTTTCATTTGATACACAAAAATTATTTCAGCTTTTTCCAATAAGAGACAGTAAAAAAAACAGCAGCATCAGCAAGAATGAATGAAAAAGCAGAAGTTAATCCGGCAGTTTGTATTTATTCTTTTGTTATAAATTAATCAAAAATATAGCATAAATTTCTTTTGCATTTAATTTATAATTGTAAAGATTAATATTTGCATTTATTTGTTTAAAAACTGTTTTCCGCACACAGCAACACATAATCTCAACATGGCGACTCTGACTGAGAAAATTTTTTTTTCACAAAAAGAATGTAAAGCAAGTGTCAGAATAGCCTACGCACACAAAGCAAGTGTCATAAAAACAATTGTTTGTTTAGAAAATGGTGGGTGAAAGAATTTAAGATAGCCCTCAACCAAACTTGAACATTTTGTTGTTGTATGTTTTTTATCTAGTTTGACGAATCCCCTAACGTCAGTATACACGACATGTTTTTTACATCTGACTTGTCAACGTTTCAAGTCACATGTAATTGTACATGCCTGCCAAAATTGTTTTTTTACATAGAGGGAGTTTACACGGTGTTTATTCAGAGGGGTTGCCAAACAGACATGAAATGAGTTTTCATGTTTGTTAATATGAATTTCCATGTTTTTAATATGTATGTATATGTAAATTAGACTATTATACATGAAAACAGACATGTTTGGAAAAACATCGTGAAAAGACAATAGGTTTTTGAAAGCATGTTCAAAAGAGAATGTCAAAAGCAGACATGTCTGAAAAGACTCCGTGTAAACTCCCCCATATTTTGTGAATCATACGAATTTTCATTCAAAAAACATTTTTGTTTACGTTTGTAAAATTTTCTATTATAAACGAAATTTTTCTTTAATTTTGGTTTTTTTATTATTTGATAAAAAAAAATATTTTTTCACCGAGTTTTGTTTAAACTTCTTAGCTTCTTATCTCAACTTAAGATGATTAAGCGACCCAGATATCTAAAGGTTTGTCTTTCCGTTTGTAATTTCTACAATTTTTATGTAAGTTTAGGTTCACACTATGAAAGTTTTCTTTCAGAAAGTCTGAGTTTATGGGTGAGAGAGGAGAGATGAAAAGCATGTTCTCTTCCCCTCTCACCAATAAACTCAAACTTTCCGAAATAAAACTTTCATAGTGTGATCCCAGACTAAGACTCTATTAAGTATACATATGTACCTACATACTTCTGAGAAGCGAAGTTGATTTAACAATATCCGTCTGTCCGTGCATATGTTGAAATTGGGTTACAAAAGGCCCCAGAAATGAAGGGGAGTAGGTTCCTACATATTTATGTCACATATACTCTGTTAAGAATAGCATATCTTAATCGGTCCATAAATGACTGAGACATTCATTAGCAGAAAACCACGACTGCCTCTAATTTCATAAAATCCCGTTGTTTTTTAACATCTAAAACTGTCATACCGTCTTTAATTTCAACCAAATTGATCTTAGACCCTATAAAGTACTGTACACGGAAACAATTATTGACTAAATCACCAGAAAATATAGCTTGAAGTAAGAAAATTTTGCACCATTCTCGTCCAAGCTCAAAATTTCTTATTGTGAACATATGTGTGGCTTGGTTTAAGCAAAAAGTTATGACTCAAAGCGAATTAAAATTAACTTTAACTTTAATTTCCATCAAATTGATCTTAGACCCTATAAAGTACTGTACACGGAAACAATTATTGACTAAATCACCAGAAAATATAGCTTGAAGTAAGAAAATTTTGCACCATTCTCGTCCAAGCCCAAAATTTCTTATTGTGAACATATGTGTGGCTTGGTTTAAGCAAAAAGTTATGACTCAAAGCGAATTAAAATTAACTTAAATACATCTAAAAATAATTTATTTTAATTTTATATGTATGTAGCTACCTAGGTTAGGTTAAATGGGTAGCCGTCACGACGACGACTCACTTGGGTCCTTATAGCGGTCCCTTTGTGATACCCCTAGCCAGTGACAAGAGTCAGCGAGTATCCACCAGACTATTCCCCAGAGGTCACTGCAGTCTTGAACCACCCCGATTCCCTGCAGAACAAGGAGATCGATTTCAGTCCCGCATTGGACAAATCGTCCAGACATGGCAATTCCGGTCTCCCAAAATGCCTAAACCTAATGCCCCTCAGATCGGGGCATTGGCAGAGAAAGTGAAACACCGTCTCCTCCTCCTCCTCATCATGAAAACTCCTACAGTAGTCATTATACGCAAGACCCATCCTCCTAGCATGAGTCCCTATCACCCAGTGACCCGTGATGACCGATATCACCGTCCTTATTCGGTCCCTACGGAGACCGAGTAGTACGCGCGTTCTCGCCGCGTCATAGCCAGGCCATAGAGTCCTGGCCATCAAGCAGGTATGCTCGCCCTGCCATCTCCCCTGAGCCCTTCTGTACGACTTCCGTCTGATGAGAGTCTTGCATCGGGCCATTGAAGTGCCAATCAGGCCGTCGACTTGTCGTCCAAGAGACAGCCCCGTTTGGCTTGACTGTCCGCAGTATGGTTGCCCTGGCACCCACTGAGCCCTAGTACCCATGTCAGCGTTACGCTGGAATGTTTCGCGATCTCATTAAGAGACATCCGGCATTCCACTGTTAACATAGATGTCGTAAAGACACCAGCCAGAGCTGGAATGGCATCCTTGCTGTCCGTAAATATACATATATGTATCCATCGATATACGATAGTACTTCAGCAAGTTTGCCGCACGCTTTATGGCAGAGATTTCCGCCTGCAGCACACTACTGCCATCTCGAGAGATCGCGTATTATCGAGCAGCTCATCATAATTACCATGATGGACCGTGAATTAAGTTTTCGTTGCTTATTTTTAATTTCACCAATTCTATTTAAATATAGTTTTTCGTATAATTTAATTTTCATTTGAGATGAAAGGCAAATTTTAAACATAAATTTTTATTTAAATAAATAAGTGAAATCGGCCATTATTATTTTACAAAATGCAAAGAATAGCCTGAATTTTTTATATAACAACGTGTAGTTAGTTAGTTTAAGAAAACTTAGGCCCTAAATTTGTAAAACGCAAAAGCAACGCCAAAAATTATATTGAAAGCAAAAACAAAATCGAAAATATTTCATAATTTTGTTGTTGTTTTCTATAGAAATTAATATTGAATTTTTAAATTTTAAACGCTGCATATCTTGTGGCGTTGATGATTTTTAAACGCAATATTTATTTCTGTAGAAAGCAACAACAAAATTTTGAAAAATTGTTGACATTGTTTTTGCTTTCAATGTTATTTTTGGGATTGCGTTGCGTTTTACAAATTCAGGGCCTTAATATAAAAATTAAAAACTTTTTATTGATTTGTTTAACATGTCGATTCAAATAAAAATTAATTGAATCAAACCAAGTTTTCTAAAGCATTTTCTAAAAAAGTTAAAGAAATCCTAAGCATTTTTTTCTTGATGTAAGAAATTCGATTCTATTTTAAAATCAAGAAAACCTAACTAATATTTAATACAGCTTGAACTGAGAAATATCTTTCTTATTTTTAATAAAAATACAGCTTGAACTGAGAAATATCTTTCTTATTTTTAATAAAAACAATTTACTTTTGTGTTTCATGTTTAAAGAAATTTTTGATCATATGTATACCAAAAACATTAATTTTTTGATCATGAGAAATTTTTTCTTTATTTAAAAGAATTTTACTAAATACGAACAAAATAAGCTAAAATCATGAAATTATTTTTGGATTTTCTTGTTTTAAGAAAGCAAATTGACTACTTTAGAAAATAAACTTCTTTGCTCCAAATCTTTTGGGGGCAATTTTACTTCGCGATAAGAAAATGTCTTCCAATATAAATTGACGGTAAATTTTGTTCATAAAAACTTGTAATAGAATTTCCTTTAAGCCTGTTTTCCTACAAAAGTATAAGGCAGTAAAATAAATAATTGCAATTAATGGTTACAAATAAGCGTAATGGGATTATTCAGTTTATCTTACAAAGCTTGGAACTCCTATCTGTTGTGCAAAGGGATGAAGCCGGAGTGTTATGCCTGTGATCGGACTGTTTGTTGTGCTAACAGTATATTGAAACCAAGAGACTACTCTATAATAAATGCATAACCAGGGTTGTTAGATGTGACGATTTTTCGTCATAAGCACTGTGCTAATGGGTGGAATAGCTTCCTTAATGTCCTCTTTTGATAAGTATTTTAAGATTTCAAATGTAATTTCAGCTCCTTAGCAATAATTTAGTTTTTGTTAGAGAAATAAATTAAAAGATACTTAATAACTTTGTTACACTATAAAAATTGTTGTTTATTTTGTTTTTGGATTTTTTTTTTTTTGGTTTACATGAATTTGTTTTATTTTTAGATTTGTCATGTTATTTTTACAATGCATAGTTGATTTTTTTTATTTGCAATTTTAATTTTAAAAAATTTAACATCGTTCTGGCAACGCTGGCTCTACAGTTTGTGGATAAAACTGTTTCTTTAGCGATAGTGTTCTGAATCACACTGTATTACCATTGAAAGTGTACATATCAGGGATGCTAAAGTTGGTACAATAGTAAATTTTTTTTGGTACATAATCAGCGTTGCCAGAAGATTTGGAAGGAAAATCTTCTTTTGGCGAAAAAAATCTTATTTTGAAGAGAAAAATCTTAAAATTTTTTATAACAAGGGCAAAAAAGTAAAAATTATTAATTTTTTAAAAGCAACTTCTTTTTATTGTGGATAATTATATATATACAAAATTAGATTGTGGGTTTAAAATTATGTTTTTAGTAATATTTTCCAAAAAAATACATTTGAAATGCATTTAATTTCTAATTAATAAGAACTATGAAGCTCATACACCATATGAAATCGAATATGTAGTCTTTAATTTTGCACATTGCTTTTTCTCATCTACCACACATTTGATTCAAACTTGATTCATTCAATTCAGAACATATCATTTATAGAATTTACGCTCCTTTTTATACCCTTCACCTTAGGTGGAAAAGGGTATATATAAGTTTGTCATTCCGTTTGTAATTTCTGCAATATTGATCTAAGACCCTATAAAGTATATATATTCTGGGTCCTTATGAGGAGAGAACTTGATTTAACCATATAATATTTACCAGTTTTCGCTTTTTAAATTTCATTTATAATGAAGTTTTAAGTATTGTAAATATGTATATGTATATGGAAAAATTATTTAGTTGGTCTCTATTCTACTCGCACAATGGTGAAGGGTATATAAGATTCGGCACAGCGGAATATAGCACTCTTACTTGTTTTTTTTTTTTAAATTTACTGTTTAAAAAACTTTAAAAAAAATTATGTGTTGTACAAACTTAAAGTTAAAAATCTTTATTTCTAAAAATAAAAAAAATCTTAATTTGAGAAAAAAATCTTTAAAAATATAGTAAACAAATTATTGAGTCATTTTCATTGCATTTATACTATTGTACAACAAATAGCACGTAATTTCACGAATAAAAATGTTTTGGATGAATGTGATATACATATGTATCTATCGTAGACCTTTCCAAAAATTATATGCCCATTGAAGAAATTTATTGCGGAACAGAAGTGGATTTACATATCGTCATCTTAAAGACCTAATAACCTATCTGCAAAAATTTCAAAATTGTATTTTTTTATGGATTTTTATTCCCTATATCATAACGCATATGTGTGCATATTATTCATACTAATTAGTACTGCAGATAGGTTATTTGGTTTCAGATTTTTACAATTCCAAAAAACCTAAGTGTCATAACAGAAGCTGTGATTAGAAAAACAAAATTTTCTCAACCGATATATATTTCTGATTTCATTTTAATCAAAATGTGTAAATTTCGTTGCAATATCGTTAATAGTTCCAATTTTATAACGTTTTTTCCCTCTCCTGTAAACTTTTGAAAACTGCAGATAGGTTATTTCGTCTTTTAGGTGACGATATGTATATATTTTTACAAAAAGCTAAACGTTTGGCTAGATTTTGACAATGTTGCATATTATGAAAACTGTTAGTTAGATCTTTAAGCGTTTATCACTTAAACTTTTGCAGATAGGGCCGTTTGTTTTTTTGTCAATAAAATCGCCCATTTTGGTCGAAAAAGTTCAGGGGTCTTATCACCGCATACAATATGAAGCAAAATTTATCGAAATTTTGAAAATCAAATCAAAATTTTGGTATCATGATACTCGATATCGAATTAACTGTACCGAAATTTTGAATGATGGAATTCGATATCGAGTAACCAGACATTAAATCTCTTCGGTACTTCAGTGTCTAACGTATGCAGAAAAAGACGATAGTTTACTGGATATCGAATGCGGTTATACTCTTTGTACACTAACATACATTTCGGAGGAAGGCATGGAAGATGTTGACTATCGGATAAGATAGGCACTAACGTATCGAATGACGACATGTAATTTCTTTGATTACTCGATATCGATGCTATGTTCGTTTTTTTTTAAGCCACAAACTTCATTGTGTTCGGTTCGTCTCATTAGCGTTCGTTAACATTAAATATAGAACATTAAAATATAATGTTTGTCTACATTATCACTACAATTGTTCTGTTTTTTAACGAAGAACAGAATACTATATAATGTTCGGTTCTTCCTTGAAAATAGTTACGAACGATATTATGGGTTGTGTTCGCCGACACAATCACTAAAAAAAATAGATATCGTTCTTGGGTGTGTGAGCCGAACGCTAAATAATGTTCTGTTTATTTTCGAACACGGGTTTAAACTACATATAAATTTAAGTTTAGTTCAACTAAGCCAGCGTTTTAACGTTCACTGATTTATTAGCCATTAGATGCTTAATTTATAATTTCTATTTCCGGAAAACATAGGCGAAAACTTTGATAAGGACTTGGTTCCAAATTAATTTTAATCAGTGATATATTTGCAGAGGAATCTTGTAAAATTTTAGGAAAAGTTTCAAGTATCATTTAAATTTGATGAACCTTAGCCTAATTGAAAATATCAAAATTTTATTAAAAACGATAAACAGTTCAACAAAAAAAAAAACACAATACTAATTATCAGTTTCAATTTAATTCCCAAGATCTAGAAAAAAAGTGGTCTATTTTAATTATTCCCGCGTAGAAATTCTACTTACGCGCCAAACTTTCTTAGGAAATAATAACAAGTGTATTTTACAATTTGTATTTGTGTTATTTTTCATAGTTTTTAATTTCTGTAGTCAATTGTTATTTATCTTGTATTTTTTATAATGTATATATTTACTCTAAAAATCTGAAAAATAAATTTACAATATAAATACTTTTACAAAGTACATTCATTCATTCCTAACAAAATAAGGAAAAGACAATAAAAAAAATCATGCTTTCGTATTTAAGTTTTGTGATACTCATAAAAAATTATACGAAAAATTGTTTATAATCATGGTTTTAATTAAAGATTATCATCAAATAGTAAATCAAAATTAAATTTATAACAAAAAAAGTTAACTTCGTGACCCACAATGTCGACGAGAACATTTCTTTCGTATATTTATGTATATTGAACACAATACTAAAAACTAAAATTTGTTTTTGATTTCAATGTAAATATACGAAAGAAACTTTCTTCTCGACATTGTAAGCCAGGCAATAAATTTTAAAAAGTTTTTGGTGTGTTTAGAAAACGATTTCAAAACAAATCACTCAATTTATTAACGTTTTTAAAAAGAGGTTGGTAAAATTCTGTTTAAGAAGTAGTACATTGAGATTTATTATGCATTTTTATTTGAAAAGAATAAGAAAAGCAAAGTTATTTTAATGCCGGTAAAAAAAAAATATTAAAAATGGCGCAGATTGATAGGATATAATATTATAACAAAATTGTATGTAAAAACAAAAATTGAAGTTGGAAAATTTTAATTAAATATTTGATGATTTGCGGAAAAAATGCGCATAATTTAATGCGTTTGCGCCTTTTTCTTCGCAAATCATCAAATATTTAAGTAAAATTTTCCGGATAAAAAATGCGCATACGCATACGGTTTAATGCGTTTGCTCATTAAATATTTAATTATATATTCCAACTTCAATGTTTTTTTTTTTTAACATGTTCTGTCATATCATTATATACTAACAATCACTAGATTTGCAATTTTGCTTTTTTATTATTTATTAAATTGTGATATTGAACTGTTGGTCTTTTTTAATTGAAATTTTTGATATTTACTAAATTATGCTTACGTTCATCAAATTGAATTATTTATTAAATTATTTTGATTTATTTGATTAAGCATTATTTAAAAAATATCAAAAATTTCAAAATTTTTTCTTACAATTTTATTAAGAATTTCGACATTCTCAACTTTAATATGCATAAGCTTGCTTAAGCTACTGTCAAAAATTTAAGAAAAGCTTCTCAAATGCATTTAAAAAAACAAAATCAAAAAATATTTGATTCCGTACGGAAAGTACGATCTGTTTCGCATTTTGCTTAAGCATTTGGCAGTTTCATAAAATTTAACAAAGTTTTCTTAAGTTCAATATGGTTCGACACATATGAATCACATGTATACGCACAATTGCTTCAGCCAAGGCGAATTAACTACAGGTGGTGTCGAAACGGCATCTAATTTTGACAGCTCGGGCTTATTTGTTTTGATTTGTTAGTGTTTTGCTAACAATGGTTGACATTTCGAGCTAATAGCACTAACAATGCAATGCAAAAAACCGTATGTTGTTTCTTATGTTTTTGGATTGTTGTAGTTCCGACACCACCTGTAGTTGAATTCGCCTTGGCTTCAGCCAACTTAAGCATATTATAGTTGGGCCCATGGTAGAATAATACAAGGTATAGTCATTAGAAATTTTGTTCTCAATTAGAAAACCCATAGAATGTCAAATATATTTCAAACAAAAGAAAATGCCAAAAAGTAAAATAAATTAAAAAAAAAATTCAAACAAAAATTTAAAATTAAAAATTTATAAAAAATGTTGCATATGCAATTGTTCTTTTGAACAAAAAAAGATAAATTTTATACATGTCCCGAAAATAAAACGAAATTGTGGAGTGATTCATGCGGTGTTGATAAAAAAAAAACATTCAAAAATCTGTATGTTTCATTTTGAAAACACTGATTTTTTTATCTGAATCAAAAACCAAAACGTGCCCGTTTGATGCGCTGTGCTATACCATCTGTCATTGATGTAAAAGGAATAGACGAATTTCTGATGTATGCTAATAAATTCTCCGGTAAAATTTTTTTTATTCATTTGTGTCCTTTATAATATTACATTTATTTACATAAATTAACAAAATTTGTTTTCTATTCGGTAATTTGTTTTATTTTTTATTCTTATTCCGGCCGACCTTCAAAAGAATGCGGGGCTTCTGATTCCTTGGCTGTCCGCTATTTATACGGAATGTATTAGATTCTCGTACGTTCCCACCCGATGGACTAGATGTAGGGTTGTTTTCATTCCAAAGGGAGGTAAAGCATCCCACACCAGACCTAAGGACTATAGGCCAATCAGCCTGTCGTCTTTTCTTCTCAAGAAAGGGTCATTGATATTCATCTGAGGATGTCTATTCCTAGACATTTGCTCTCTTCATCGCAGCATGCCTACACCAAGGGCAAGTCTGTAGAGACGGCGCTCCACTCACTGGTCGGCTACATTGAGAAATCCCTTGAATTTCGGGAATACTCACTTGTGGCCTTTCTGGACATTGAGGGAGCTTTCAATAATGTCAAACCCAACTCCATCTTGGAGTCGATGAGGGAGGTTGGGGTTGACGATGAATTTGTAGATTTATTGGTAATCTACTCGATAATAGGATCATTGAATCCACGATGGGTGCTACTAATGTTTGGAGATTTGTGCACAGGGGCACCCCGCAAGGTGGGGTTCTGTCCCCTCTACTGTGGAACCTGACGGTGAACACTTTGCTGGGCCGGTTCGACAGATTAGGGATAAGAACCGTCGCGTATGCGGATGACGTGGCGGTGGCGGTCGCGGGTAAACACCTGGACACATTGTCCCATTGTATGGAATCTGCATTGCAGATTCTAAGCTCTTGGAACATTTCCTGTGGACTTGGTGTCAATCCACAGAAAACTGAGTTGGTACTCTTTACCAGGAAGTACAAGGTTGGCAACTTTAGGCTTCCTAGGCTAAACGGCACGGAGCTGAGGCTCTCGAACAGTGCCAAATATTTGGGCGTAATTCTCGATAGCAAACTATCATGGGAACTCAACGTTCGGACGAGGGTTGATAGGGCTATTGTGGCCTTATACACCTGCAGGAGATCCTTGGGCAGGAGCTGGGGCCTGGGCCCCAGGGGTGTCGAATGGATCTTTGAAGCGGTGGTAAAACCGATTCTCTTCTATGGGGTCATAGTGTGGTGGCCTGCCATGGAAAGGGGACGGTACTGCAGGATGCTTGAGAAAGTATATAGGTTGGCTGCGCTGATGATCACGGGATCACTCCGCTCGACACCGACGAAGGCACTGTTTACTATGCTAGACTGGTTGCCGATTGATATCATGGCCGAACAACAGGCCTTGACTTCCGCTATGAGACTGGAGGCGGTGGGCCTACGCGGAACTATGGTCATGCCAGGATCACGCTTCACGCGTCATTCGACCTGGCGGGGCTGGACTATTGCAATCCGGAACACTTTTTCGGTGCTTTGTTCACGGTTCATCATGGTAACTATGATGAGCTGCTCGATAATACGCGATCTCTGGAGCCGACCCTGCGGGTCTACACCGATAGTTCCAGAAATTCGAGGAATTGGACATCAGGGTCTCTTTTAGGCTACCAGATGGCAGTAGTGTGCTGCAGGCGGAAATCTCTGCCATAAAGCGGGCGGCAAACTGGCTGAAGTACTATCGTATATCGAGGGATATTGGACAAATCGTCCAGACATGGCAATTCCGGTCTCCCAAAATGCCTCACCCTAACGCCCGCCAGACCGGGGCATTGGCATCGTTCACATTAACACTTGTTGGGAAAATATTTAGTAAAAAATTCGAGGGAGTAAACATTGGCGATGCCAAATTGTTTAAGTTTGTGAATTCATTCTCAAAAAATTTGTTATGGGAATCATTCACAATACGAATTAAAAAAATATTGGAATATTTTCATGGGAGTAGTTTTTTGCGATCGTGACCAATCGCTATAAAATGCAAAATCGGAAACAGTTTTTTTGGAAATCGTTTAGAAAAATATCGGAAAATATAATTAATAGCGTTAAAAAATAAGCTATACAGGCCTGTTCAGAAAATCACATTTTATGAAAGTGATTTGAAATCACAAGAAAGGTGTTCTGGGCATATTAGTTTGTGATTTCAAAACGTTTAGCTACGTAAACAACTTTTTGAAATCACTTTCTTATTTTTGCGACTATTGTAAGATGGCCGTCATAAGAAATTACTTAAATAAAATATTCAATGTGTTGTTTATTAATTGTTTATGCAATAAACTATTTTATTTGCAACAAATCTTTTAAAAATAAGAAAATTCGACGGCACAAAAAAAAAAATTATATTTGCTTTTGAGACTTCTGTTGTGATTTCAGTTTGCTTTTTTTTAGTTGAATTAAAGATCGCTAATTTACTAACAGCGTCATGAAAGCAAGTGTAATATTTATTAAAAATCTTAAGAGCTGTAAAGAATCACAGTAAAAAATCGCTTCTATCGCGAAAATGGCTAAATTCGCGAAAAATTGCAAGCTTGTTAACAAGCCCTAAATTTTATTTGAAATCGCTAAATGGGTAAAAAAATAACAAAAAAAAAAATATTTCAAAATTGGCGAAAATTCGCGAAAATATATATATATTTCAAACGAGCCATAAAATTGATTGAAAGTCCCTAAAACTATAAGGAATGGCAAACATGTCTAAATTAGCGGAAATTCTTAAAAATTTGCTATCAGCGGCATGATAGCAAAATTCTATTATTTATTATAAATCGTCAAAGCTATAAAGAATTGTAAACTTATGGAAACAAATTGCTTTTATTTTCGAACATGGCTAAAATTCGCAAAAAATTGCAAAATTTTAAACACACCCTAAACTTAATTTGAGATCGCTAAATCGGTCAAAAAAACAAATTTTTGGAAAATAACATATAAAGCGTTAAAAATTAGCTATAATTTTGTAAAACAAACTTTTTGTATTTTCTTGTGCTTTCGACAATTGAAAATCACACCGAAAAACACAAAAACGGTGTGATTTACAGAACACCACAAAATCACACGTGTGATTTTAAAAGCACATGTGATTTGAAATCACGTGATTTTCAGAACGGACCTGATAATGATGAATAACAAAAATAATTAGAGATAATAATTAGAAACATTTTTTTCGTCATATTTTCGGTAGCTAGTCGACGTCGACACAACATTCTTATAAAATACCAAATAAACGTCGAAGTGATGTAGTCGTCGACTTATGGCTAATTTTCAGGATTTTTAATATCAATTTATGTTTAAAATCGTTTTAAATACAAAATTCTCTTCTTCACTAATGCCCAATTTTCAGAATAGTATTTAAATCAATATTAAGTTAATTTTCATAACAAACTTAAATCGTTTTTAAAACAGATTGATTTTTTGAGTTTTATTTGAAGTCTTATTTAATTAAGATAAAAGTATGGTAGCACTACTAAATACGAAAATAAGTGTATTTATTTACAAGGCGGTCTGAAAAAACAGCTGACTGCTAATGCTTCGCCTGTTGTTGTTGTAATGTTGTGATATTGACTGTGATTGCTAAAATATTACAATGGAAACTTAAGTTGAAATTAAGTGTACCACATCGGTGACTTAAGTTTCACTTAGGTTTTTAGTGAAGAAGAGAATTTTGTATCTAAAACGATTTTAAAAATAAATGTGTTTTAATATCAATCCTGAAAATTGGCCATAAATACTTAAATTAAACTTAATTCACCGATGTGGTACATTTAAGTTCAACTTAAGTTTCAATTGAAATAACTTAGCAAGGTGGTCTCAATATGACCACTATACAACAACAACAGGCAAAGCAATACAATTCAGCTGTTTTTTGAGACCTTGCAAATAAATAAACTTGTTTAAGATATTTTTTTTGTATTTAGTAGTGCTACCATACTTTTATCTTAATTAAATAAGACTTTTCAAATAAAACTCAAAAAATCAATCTGTTTTTAAATACGATTAAAGTTTATATGAAAATTAACTTAATATAGATTTAAATACTATCCTGGAGGCTTATTCATCCCAATTATGAATAAAAATTCCCCGGGAGTTTTTTTTCCTTTTCCCATTTTTACAATTGAATTAACATAGGAAAAATGGGAGAAGGGAGAAAACTCCCGGGGAATTTTTATTCATAATAGGGATGATTCTGAATTCCGATGCGAAAATGCATAAATGCGAACAATTGCTATTCTATATTGCGATATTCGCAAAGTTTTTTTTAAATCGCATTTCAAATGCGAAAAGGTGACAAGTCGGTATTCTACATTGCGAAAACAAATGTCAAATTCGCAAAATTTATTCGACAACAAAATAGCATTCGCAAAGTACAAACATTTAAGTGAAAGATAATATTTTATTTATTTATTCATTATATATTTATTCACCCCTATCGCGAATGTTATGGGATCAAACCTAAATTCCCATCCCCAACAAATTGGTATCGCAAATATTTTGGGAGTAAAAATTTCTATTGTGAATTATTTGTCAGTGCTTTGTAAACAAAAGTCTCTATTGTGTTTATCTTCATTTTCTTTATGTACAATCTTTCAATAAAAGGAAAAAGTAATTTAATTTATTCCTACTTTAGAATACAAGCAAGCAAGCATTAAGACCACCAAAACGCGTCAATTTGAAATAATGATAGAATATATGAATAAGCACAGCCAATTGGCAAGAGGCCATTTGAAAACACAAAATGCACATCAGTCGGCAAATACTTTGTGGCAAACGTTAACTGAAGAACTAAATATCAATGGACCACCTATTAGAGAAGCTGCAGGATGGAAAAAGTATGAAATATATAAACCAGTTCAAAAATATTTGACTTTAACTTAAATTTTAATAGGTTTGGGCTGATTTTAAAGTACACACAAAACATTTTCATTTTCTTAGTCGTCGAACCACTGTGCCACAAAATCCATTTTTATTATTTATTACAGAATGTCCTAAATAAATTATTTAAACAAATTTCACAGCCAAACACAAACAATTTATTTATTTTTAATTTGACGTTTATTGACACTGGCGTATATTTGAGCAGCGTTGCCACGATTTGAAATAAATTGCGAATGCGATTGCGAAAGTCTAACAGAATACCAATTTTCTTTCGCATCGCATTTCATTTGCGCATCGCATTGATTTTCGCATCGAAATTCAGAATAAGCCCCCTGAAAATTGGGCATAAATGTCACAACAATTAAATTTAATTTTGACATCGAGTTACTTCTACCAAAAAAATGTTTGTTGATCAAGTCCAATATTTAAATTTTGATAAAATAAAAATACCAATTTTCTTTCGCATCGCATTTCATTTGCGCATCGCATTGATTTTCGCATCGAAATTCAGAATAAGCCTCCTGAAAATTGGGCATAAATGTCACAGCAATTAAAATTTAATTTAGACATCGAGTTACATAATAGGGGTGAATAATTGTTTTACTTCTACCAAAAAAAATGTTTGTTGATGAAGTCCGATATTTAAATTTTGATAAAATAAAAATGTCTTATAAATGGAAAGGTTTATCTAAAATGTTTGCTAAAGAAGGGGCAAACATTAAGCTGGGGGGCTACTAACTATTGCGATGCGAAAATTTTTTTTAGCAAATCTAGCGATTGGTACTCTTGAACAGGGTTTAAAAGCATCCATCAGCTGAATGCTTTTTATTTTTGCTTTTGCCACTGCTATTGAAATTTGTAATTTTTTTTTCCAATAGCCAATGTTTTGTTTTTCGTTTGTGCAAAAAAGCAAATCTCCTATTTTGTATATTTTTATTTTCTGACAACTGCTTTTTTACCAGCCAGCGACAAAAATGGACAACCACATAAAAAGCAAAAGCTAAAAAAAATTATTTCGCCTTTTCCTTTTTTACTTTTTCCTGAAAGAAGAGCTAGTTAAAAAAGACAAACAAAAAAAAAAAATCTAAAATTCAAAGAACAAAAATTCTTCTCTGGCTGGTAATAACAAAAAGCCGATTCAATAAAATGAAAAGCAGCTGAAGTGTGTGCTAAAAGCAGTCTGAGCAGAGCTATTAGCTCTGCAAAAAGGCAGATTACAACGAAAAAATACTGATCAGTGTACAAGCAACATGGTTTTTTTCATGGTGATGAGGAAAAATAAATTTTTGCCTTTCTTCAGTAATGTTGTAGTAATGTTGTTGTTGCTCGCCAAACAAATAACAAATTCTTTTTGTGTTTGTTTTGCATGAAAAATATCACTTGCCGTCGTCGAGTATTTTTTTTCGCAATCATTTGCCTTTGCAACCTTTTTTGCTGCTTTTATCTCCTATTTTGCGGCTATTAGCATGCATTGGTTTTTGATTTGGCAGCTGTTTGACAGAAGCTGTTTGTTTCATTCTTTTTCCTACCTATTTTTTCCTACAACATAAAAGTAATTGCCGTTGCTTTTTGAGTTCCATCAAATTGTTAAAAAAGCAAAAGCTGAAAAAAGCCAGTGCCAATTATTTTGTGTGTTTATTTTGCTACTGCTTTTGAAAAGTGTGGGCTTTTTTAGCAGTGGAACTTGTCGGCTTTTTAATTTTGATTTTTTTTTTTTAATAGGAAAATGGCAAAATTTGCCTGCTTTTGCTAATATGGCGATAGCATTTTAAACCCTGCTCTTGAATACGTTTGCGCATATGTCTTTCGCATCTTTTAATTTTTTTTCTTTTCGTTAATCATCACTTTATTTTATTTAAATTTTCTAATTTCAAATATTTTTACACACTTTGGCATTTCATTAATGTAAATCCGCGTCATCTTTAATTTTTGTTGCCACTATTGCTCAATTTATTAGAAAATTTTGCGAAAGTGATAGAGAGTACCAAGTTGGCATTTAGCTTTCGCATCGAAATTGTTTTCGCATCGCAATAGAGAGTAGACCCCCTGGTTTCACAGTTTAATATGTAAATTTGGTTAAAGTCATACGCCAGATAGTGTACCCCTTTACATTTGTATGTATAACTAATTCATTTAAAACATTTCGTACAGGATTGCCAATTATACAAATTGAAAATATAAGAAAAAAACAAAATAATAATGAATAAATAATTTGGGTTGTTTTGTAGCTTTGCTGTGATATTATCGATATTAAATTTTTTGCCTTGTAAAGTTTTACTAAATTACTTTAGAACTTTTTTAAACTCTAAAAAAATTTAATTTTTTTTATTTTGTTTTATAAACTAAACAATTAAAATATTTTATTTTAGATTTATTTCAATGTATGTATATATATATTTAAAACGGGATCTAAGGGAACATAAAATGTGTTGTTTAAATTATTAATTGAAAAAGAAAATGTGAAAAAAAAAAAATTTATTTGTTAAACACAATTAAAACTAAATATACATGCAACTTATTTCGAAACCAGATTGTTAAATAAGTAAAAAAGAAAATATGTTTCAATTTATTTTTCTTTCTATTTTAAATACATACAGGACTTCCATTTATTTTATTTTTTGCTGTTATTGCTATTTTTGTTATATTCTATGTTATTTTGATAATTTTCGGGGGAAAAAAATGTGTGTATGTGTTGTTGGTAATTTGTTGTAAATATTTCTATTCTTGTTATGTTTCTTTTAAGAATTGTAAATGAAATCCTTTATTTTATATATATTTTTTTGTTTTACTTAAAAAGTGGTGTTTTGGGTATTTTGTTTTTTTCTGTTCAACTGTTAATTTTTCTTCCTCTTAATTTTGTTTGTTTTTTTATACTTAAATATTAATTTGATTTTGTTTCAGCTTTTCTTATACGAAAAATAAAACTTGCAAATGTTTTTTGTTTTGTATAAAGTAAAATTATGATCCATTTATATAAAAACGACGATGTATGTGTAAAGATTTAATAAAAAAACATATGGAAAGTAACGGGATGATTAACCGAGAATTTGATGGAGAATTTCCCTTTAACCTTCATGCTTTCTTTTTTTACCCCGTGCTTGGGGTTCTTCAGCTGCAGCTGCAAAAGAAAGAATAAATAAATTTAAAAAAAATGTTTTTAAATATATTAAAAAAAAAAAAAAAAAAAAAAAAAAAGTTTTTATGTACATATGTATATAAAGTAAACAATTTTTGGAACCTTTTATCGATATAATTTCAAATTTATACGTTTAATGTTAAACACATGGAAAGCATTTCTTTTAATGTCATTAACGACACAACATAATACCAATTTTTAAAAATGACTGATTTTCAACACGACAACGACACTCATAACAAGGCCGAATAAGTTTATTTTTGTACAAAGTATAACTTTTGTGTGAACAGAAGATTCACTTTCTGTTTAAAAATTTACACTTGTTGTGTAAAAAGTTTATTACTTTACATTTTTTTTTAACTTCCACCCGTATTCAAAACAAAAATTTAGTTACTGCATATCCCCTGATTAAGGATTTCTTATTCAAAACACTTTATAAACGAATGATCAAAGACTTTGTAACTTCTAATTAACTGCTGTCACTTTGCTATTTCTGCCAATTGAATTTAACTTAAACATACAGGCATGTTCTGAAATCACGGTGATTTCAAATCACGAACGATTTTGAAGTCACCCGAGAAATATTTTGGTGTTCTGAAAATCACGAGATTTTTAATTTTTAGTCGTGATTTTCATTGTTCTAAACCACGAGAAAACAACTGTGCGCTTCTTTTCGTATATTAAAATTTAACCAATCAAACTTCGGGTGCGTTCGTAAATGCATCACTGCGCTGCATCAGTGATTTCAAATGGTTATATATTTATCAGTGAAGTAAATGCGGATCAAAAAATTGTGAAATACTCCACAAAATTAAGTCACACAATAAAAAAAATTAATGTGTAGTTTATAGAACACGAGCGCCTTACTCGTCCGTTCAACTTACATTTAAAACAAAAACAAAAGGCGCTCGTGTTCTGTAAACACCACATAAAATTATTCTTTTATCGCCATTAAAAAACTTTGCTATTCTGATGCAGCGCAGTGATGCATTTACGAACGCACCCTTCATAATTATTGTTTACTCTTATGGCCTGTTCGTCGATAGCGAATGAAGTCTTCGTTCGCTTAAATTACATTTAAAACAAAAACAAATTATAAAATGTTGTTTTTGTTTTGCATGTTAGTTAAGCGAACGAAGTCTTCATTCGCTATCGACGAACAGGCCATTAGTTTTTTTTAACGAATTAATTCAATTTTTATTTTTAATGTTTAATTTAATTGAAGAAATTAGTCATATGCTAAACGACTTTAAGAATTCTTTGCTCTGGCAACCATTGACAAAAAGTAAATCACGAACAATGTAAACAAAACTAAAGCAACATTTGCAAAAAATACAGCGGCTTCCTAAATTTGTAAATTTAAAGGTTCTTCCGTGTAAAATAATTAATTTTAATGCAAAAACTAATCAAGGACAGATTATTTACAGCCGTATTCATAAGTTAGCCACAGTTAATTTTAATGCAAAAACTAATCAAGGACAGATTATTTACAGCCGTATTCATAAGTTAGCCACAGTTTGTACACTATGTACAACGAGCTGCTAACTAGAATGCCGATTAAGCTTAGCAGCTTGTTGGCACAGAGTAAATTCATAACGAACTTTTCTCCATCTGCCAACTTTTAATAAATCAACTCTGAATTTTTATGATGCCACATTGCATTACCTAGGGTTTACACTTGCAAGTGCAAGTTCGAAAAACTCAATACACTCACACATTTTTACTAACACCATCACATTTTTCGTACTTGCAGCCCAACTTGCAAGAGAATTTGCTTGCAAGTGAATTTTTGACACTTGCAGTAAGTAAAATGACAAATGAAGAAACAGTGTTACCATGGATGACTTTTGTATCAATTTACTAGTACTTAGTAATATAAAAGTTATGTTTATAGCGGATTTTCTGTGTATTTATAAAAAATAACACGTAAAAAAGAGAACAACTATACAACACCCCATCTCAATGGTAATTTTATCATAAATTTCAAGCATTTTGAAAAAAAAATTGTTAATGAAAATAATTTCTCAGTAATATTATGAAATCGCCACTACGGCAATACTGGAGTCAGAAATTTTATAAAATAAACATAATTTTTTCATCAAGATGGACCGAAAATTAAATAAAGAAGGAATTATTTAATTTGTTTTGTTATAACTTGTTAATATTTTTAACATGGTAATGTTGTTAAACCAAAAAACAAAGTTTTTTTTATAGGAAGTTTTCGCTTCGAGAACATTTGAAAAATGAACTTACAACTGACTGTGTAAACACTCAAGCTACTTGCAAGACTTTCGGCTTTTTCTTCGACTTTTTCGTTGATAATACGTATATACTACTTGCAAGTAATTACTTGCATGTGTAAAGGCAGGGTTACTCAAAAATGCAACACGTTTTGCATTAATCATCGCTGAATTTGTAATTTTTTCCTTTTTTTGTTTTTCCCTTCACATATAAACATTTTAAAAAGTTTTTAAAATTACAATTAATTAAGTAAAAGACAGTTAATTAAAAAAAAACAATTAATTAAAAAACGAACAAAACTGTTTCAAATTAAACGGCTGTTTTTCACAAGTTGGTAAACGTTTGGCAGTTCGTTTATAAGAGTTTAGCAAACCGTTGGCCAGAGTTTGGTTAGTGTATTATGAATAAACTTTTTGCTAACTTTATGCCAAATTTTCATTATGAATACGGCTGTAACAGTGTGTATGTGATAATTTTATTAAAGATTTCAAAACAAAAATGCTTAAAAAACTTCGAGTGATTTGAAATCGTCATAATGTAAGCTAACCGGTTTTAAATCACGAGATTTCAAAAACTTTTGTGGGCAGAACACCTTTTTAGTGATTTCAAATCACTTTACGAAAAAGTTTTTTTCGCTTTCCTTAAAACTAAAATTTTTTTGGCGAACTATTTATAGTTATAATACCAGGGGGTCTACTCTCTATTGCGATGCGAAAGCTAAATGCCAACTTGGTACTCTCTATCACTTTCGCAAAATTTTCTGAAAATAAAAAATTCAAGATGGCGTGCATTTATAGTAATGAAATGACAAAGTGTGTAAAAATATTTGAAACTCGAAAATTTAAAAATATAAAATGATGATTTACGAAAAGTAAAAGATTAAAAGATGCGAAAGACACATGCGCAAACGTAGTGAAGAGTACCAATCGCTAGATTTGCTACAATTTTCTTTCGCATCGCAATAGAGAGTAGCCCCCCAGGGTATTACACAAATTTTAGGAGCCTCAACCGCAAAGTCCTCGTTCGACCTAAACCTTCGTATAGGAAGGCGAGAGCTTCCAGAATCCGCTCCAGAGTATATTGGTCTCCACCACTAAACTTCTGAGTTATTTCCTTGGTACTCCACCAGTAAAACGTCTGAGTTATATTTGGTTCTCCACCAGTCACATTGAGTTATTAATGTTTCTCCACCAGACAAACCCTTAAATTGAGGTTAAAAACGATTGCACAAAATCAATAGTGACAGCCGCAAAAACCGTAACTCGGTACAGTTATACGACGTCAAGCCATTAACCAATGCGGGGTGACACCGCAAAACGCACGAAAAGCAGATAAACAAGAACGACCTGATTGTCCTTTAAAAAAAATGACAACGACCGCGAGCTGCTTCTCCACTCAGAGCAGTTTTACTAGTGTTACGAAAAAGTGATTTTCAGAACATGCCTGATAGATGTAAAACTTTTTGTGTAAAAAGCAGCATTTTATGTTAAAAGTGGCCACTTTTATGCAAAAACTTTTTATTACATATATTAAAAAAAAAAAATTTAAAGTTTTTTTTGGAAAGTTTTTTGTGTTGAACGTTTTTTTTATAAAAATATTAATCTGAAAAGGTTGTTTATGCAAATCAATTATCTAAGATTTTTTGTAAAAATGTTTTTTTCTCTTAAGGTCCTTTGCGGAAAGGAAATATGTAAAAAGATTCTTTGTAAAACTAGTTTTAAGAAGTTTTTTATCCTTTTTGAATTCTGTCAGTATTAATATAGACCTTAACTTACCGCTAGCATTACCATCACCATCTTTATCAGCATTTGCCACGGCTGATTCATTGGCTTCATCATCATCGCTGTCTTCATCTTCATCATCATCATTCTCAGCAGCATTGTCTTCATCCCATTCACCTTCTTCATCCTCCTCTAAGTCATCATTGTAAACCTTAAAAAAATATATTAAAATTACTTTGAAAAATAATTTCTTTTCTTCATTGATTAATAAAACTTACCTCAGATAATGAAACATCATTATCTTCATCATCACTACTGCCATACATTTCACTATCACTTTCATCTTCACTATCATTATCATCTGGATTCATATGAATGAAATTAGAGCAATGAATGGCATTTAGATACAAGGAAGAGAAATAAAAAAGAAAGAAAACAAAATGTATTTCATTAATTTAGTACTGTTAAGTTATTTGGAATAATGCTTACGATTACTAAATGTGGCACTGGCTAAATTTAAAATTGCTAAAAACCAATATAATAATAGAGCAAAATTTGCGGTTGATCGTGTATCGATAGTGTCATTTGAACTTGTCGATTGAGAAGTCAACGAAATCTTTTCATTTTCGCTTTGCTCTTCTTTTAACTTTAAAGTTTTTAAATATTCATCGAGTTCATCAACTTCTGCATTAGCAGCCATTAAGTTTTGATCAGTTTCATTTGTGTTAGAATCATTTGCGTTTTGTGAATTAGTGTTAGAAAAAGAAACTAGATTTGTTGTGGTAGAAGTCGATTTTTCTTGTTGTTGTTTTAATTTTGCTTCTCGTTTGGCCTTAACACGTTTTTCAAATTCTTCTAATTCATCCAAATCAATTTCTATACCATTAAAACTAAACACATTTTGTTTATCTGAAATATATCGAGGTTTCAGTCGATCCGTCCGTTGTAAGCAAATAAATTTTAAATTTATGGTCACAAATAGATTAAATTAATAAATTTGGGTTATTAAGAAAAACAATGTTAATTTATGTCTTTTTTTAAATAATGAAATGATCAGATGATTTTTTACGCGAATTTGTCCAATACCAGATTTAATAGTGTAATTTTTCTTTTAAATTTTTTATTTTTAAAATAATTTTGGTTTGGCAATTAAAAATTAAATTTATAAAATTATTTGTGTTAAAGAAACTATTAGGCAGTTCTTCGAAACTTCAATTTGTATTAAAAATGAAAAAAAAAAATAAAAAAAAATTATAGTTTACTAATGTCGAAAGAATTTTTGTGTCGAATTTCAACGTTTCATAAGACTTCTTTCAAGGCGAATTTACACAAGGTGAACTTATCTTGCTTCGTAAGCAACAGCTGATTACTAACCTTGTGTCATAATGGTATACCGTCCTGTTGGTACTGAGGAATCTTAACTCAATTCTTTAATTTTCGATTAAAATTGTGAAATTTAAAACTTTTTTAAGTTATAAAATTTCAAACAAACACAATTTAATATAAAAACAAAATTAAATATTTCTTTGAATTTTTGACACAACGTTAAAATGTTTAACAGTGTTGTAAAACGTTTTCAAAATAAGACCACCTTGTATGAATTCGCCTCGACTTCTTTTGATTTAAATACGTAATTTATTGCTACCATTGTGTACGAAGCTTTATGCATTGAAATTTGGAATTGTTTTACGAAGTGAAAAATGGTCAATGAAAATATTCAGAGGTGTCATAGAATCCAAGTCGGTTTTGCTCATTGTCGGATTTGCAAATCGATATTGGTTTCATTTTGTGTCATGAAAACAAGTCGGATTTGTTATTTTCGAATACAAATAAAACCGATATTCGAATCAGCTGTTAAATGTTTTTCTCATGTGATTACAGCTTTGAATGCAATTTTTGTTTGACAATTTTGTAAATTATGATTTTTGAGCTAAAGTGTTGTTAAAACCTGTGTTTTTAATTAAATGAAAATTATGCAAAAGAAAATAAGAAGTGGTAATACAGTAAACATATGAAATTAATGCCATCGTTGTATTACTTGCATTGTAAAAATATGTAGGTATAAAGCGAATTTATTAAAACTATAAACAAATTAGTTGTTTAACGTTATAAATAAATATAATGACAACTGCTATTGTTGCGTATTTGCTGTTTGCAGAAAAAGTGAAAAGTAAACTTTTGCGAATTTGCAGCAGCCCGCTGCCGGAGACAACCCCAAACATCAAAAAAATATTATTTTACCAATTTTATTTACTTCTATCTGTGGAACAAATCTAACGATAAAATTTGTTTCTGTGACACCTAAAACCGACACTAATTTTAGTTCGAACAAAAAACCGACAACATTTCATGACACCAACGTAGTTTTTTTTGTCGGTTTCAAATCTAATACCGATTAGATTGGTTTCTATGACACCTCTGATTATTCAATAATATTAGTATGAAAAACCAACTGCTTTTTACTCAAAAAGAGTAGTTGAAAGTTTTTAAGGAAATTGAGGAGAAAGGGTGTACTTCTGAATCCTAGTCATTTGAATTTTAATTCAAAATACAGTAAAATCCGAATCAATAACGGTTCGAGAAAATCGTTCGAGTTTGTATTTCTAATAAATTGAAATTCAACAAATGTTTATTATTTTTTTTTACAAGTTATTCATTAAATTGGTTTAGTTTGGCAGAACAGTTTATTTGTTTTTAAAATTTTTTATTTGTTTTATTAAAAAATTCTTTATTTCGAAATCCTAACTTTACAATCCCGAATTCAGAAGCTTTTTAACCCAATTAAGACTGGAAATTTGTATTCATAATTGGGCAGTTGTTTAGATTACATGTTGTGTGTAATTTTTGTGAGTACTTCTCGCATCGAAACGATGTGATATATTCCATCGTTTCTCGAAAAGTAAAAAAAAAACTGTGTCTGTAACTCATGTCGAAAACTATCAAAAGAGACTACGTCGTTACGTTATAAATGTCATAACATTGAACATGAAGCCGATGTGACATTGCAGACGTTGAGGACGCCAGTAACTCATATCTTTGACGGCGACCAAAATTTACTAACCCTGCGGCCACACGTTCAATTTGTTCTTGATAGTCTTTTACATATCGACCCCTTGGCGCGAAATTATCGTATGTTACAAAAACCAAATTTTACGGGAGAGTCATTTTTCTACTTTTCTCTGCTATCACTTGCAATATAAAAATGAAAATATACATTAAATTTTTGGAGCAACGAAGTGGAATTCGCCTACACTTTTTTGTCAGGCGACGTCTCTTTGGATGTAGAACAAGACTGCATCAAAAACTCAATTTCAAAAAAATTGGCATATACGATAATTTCGCGCAAATGGGTCGATATACTGCTTGTCAAAATTTACATAAATTGAAAGCTGTGACGTAGGCTGCATTCAATTTGTAAGCAATTTACTTTCCTGATGTCATAAAAAAAAAAACAATTTATAAAGAAAACATTGTTATCAGCTGTTAAATTTAAAGTAAAATTACCAAACAAATGGATAGGTGAAATTGAAAGCCATCTCGTGGTCAATTTAAAAAGTGTGTGTGTGTGTTAGTAAAAAAGTGAGGATGTGTATTGCAAATTAAAAGGAATTAAAAGGCAAAACTTGATTGTGTGGCCATCAAGAAAAATTGAAAATTTTTCAACGACTGCGGCGAAAATACAACCGTCGGCTATATAGTAAAAAGTGCGACTTAAAAGTTTGTTGTTTGCAATAATAAAACAATGAAACAATGTGCCAAGAACAAAATATTATTACATATTATTATTCTTTGCATTTTTAATTGTTGTTTAGTGTTAAAATGTTTTCTTGTCCCATTTTTATTCGTGAGTTTTTTTTTGAAAGTTCAAAGCGGGAACTTTTCTCACCAATATGTTAGACCCAATTTTTCTGTATATTGACGAGTAATATCCTTAAGTGACAGCTTGTACTCGCCAAAAAAGTTAAAGACACAGTTTAGTGAGAAAAACATCTGTTTGTTTCTCAACGCGAGAGTTACAGAACATGGGCACTGGTTTGTATTAAACTATAGAGTAGAAAATCATTGTGTCTGGGTGAAGGCCGGCTATGCATCTATGGTTTAACACATACCGGCTTTTTTCGGAAGGAATCAATGTTTTGAGCATAGCAAGGAACATTCAGAAGCCATGTTTGTATGTATAAACATCCAAGAGTTATTCGGCTGTCAATTAATTTTTTTTATATGCCCCTATTGTAACAGTTTGGTTGTCTTTGGTAAATTCACATTGCCAGTTGGCTATTCAGTTGTGTATCTGTATTTTTTCGTGGTAATGTTAAATGTTAAAAAATGTTAAATACACACAACTGCTAATAAGTCTGGGTTCATACAGCTCATGTCTTAGTGCCGGTTCACACACGTCAAGTTTGACTCGTCAAGTCTTGATTTTTTAGGAGAGAAGGGAGAAGAGAAGGCCATTTCTTTTCCCCTCTCTCCTAAAAACTCAAGACTTGACGAGTCAAACTTGACGTGTGTGAACCAGCACTTATTGACAGAATTTTTCCTTTTTCTTCTTTGAACATGAATTGGCGTTCAAATGATTCATGTCATGTTGACGACATGTTTTTTATTTTGTATAGTCGTGCGTATGCATGTATGCTTTTTGATATTGAAAACAAAAACAAAATTAAACAACGAATGAAAAAGCAAAGTGTACTGACAGTACTCGTTTCTTTTCCACTCGTCCCTCTCGCCTATAAAGTAGCAATCATGTCAATAAAACATGAGCCGTATGAACACAGACAAAGCAGTTGTGTTATTGACAGTTAAAGTTAATTTTTTTTTTAAATTCAGTGAAAATCGAAAACAAAAAAGAGAAATCGTACGTATGCATTTTTGTAATAACTTTTTCGGTTTTTTTAAAAAACTTTTATTAGTTTGAAAATAAAAAGGAAAGCTCAATTTGAGCGGCTCGTCCAGCTTATTTAGAGAAACTAAGTTTGACATCCCATACGACTTCATCGTTTTTTGAAAATTTTCTAAACAAAATACTTTTCATTGGATCCGGGTTGCATTTTATTTCATGTGTGAGTGTTTATACTTTGTGTGACGGTGTGCTACATCGACAGTCGCAACAAAATCCATTAGATTTCTATCTCACAAAGTATTATGGAATACATAAGACTTGTGAGATAGTGTAATATAGACCCCTATTAGGGTTTACAACTTAACTCAGTTGAGTTGTAATTTCTTAATTTTAAAACTACTCCATAAGAATAGCCAACTGCCTGTTGAGTTTAAAATGACAATGTGAATTTACCAAAGACAACCAAACTGTTGTGGAAAACCGCAATAATGGCATTAAAAAAAAAATGTGCAAAAGGGGCATTAAAAAAAAAATACATGTGAAGTGTACACTTGAGCATAGATTACAACGTTTTGAGTAACATTTAAGACATAAATGGAAATATCTCTTACAAATTTCGAACAACATTAACATTAAAAAAATGCTAAACTTACAACAAATAAAATTCAAATTTTTATAACCAAACCATTTTAAAAACGTTAATTTAATAAACTCACCTCCATCATCCTCTGAAAAATTACCATTTTCTTCTTCGTCATCACCTTCTGAAGGCGCCTCAACATCATTACAATCAAACCTAAAGGAAAAAAAAACTTCGTTTTATTTATTAATTTTTAAAACTTCATAAACTTACCCATCTAAAAATCTTAATGAAGGTAACATTTCAAAAATTTTTTCTCGATAGTTTTCAATTTGTGTTGCTTCATTGTTAAATAAATCCAATATGGCTAAATGTTTAAATTCTTCCAAGGGTTTTAAGGCTTCTAGATCTTTTATTTTATTACCAGATAAATTTAAATATTGTAACTTTGGGCTAGTATGCAAATAGTTGAGGCCATTTGATATTCTGTAAAAAATATTTTATAAAATTAGTCTTTTACTTAAGTTGCTTTTAGTTGTTGCGTATTACCTGTTGTCTGATAATTCAAGTTTTTTTAAATTGGGCAATTTGGGAAAACCTTTTAATGTTGTAAGGCCAACATTAATAAGACTTAGGGATTCCAACGCCGTATATTCATCAGTAAGGCCAACAATGCTTGTACTCCTGCAATTGTCCAAATTTAATTCTGTAATCTGAAAATGAAGAGTATTATTTTAATTATTTGCTTATTAATTTCTTCAAAATTTAGTTCTATGTGACAAAAATTTGTCTTTATTAATCAGAGCATATAGTTTCTACTTGCATTTTATTGACAAATGTTGTCTTCATAGATCCTAACCAATATTTTTGAAACAATTTTAAAAGAACACATTACGGTTCGTCACAAAAATATCACTACATACTTAATTTGGTAGGTGTATTTAGGCCTACACAAGAGTTCCTCGCGTCAAATTAATACTAAAAAAAAAAGCATCTATTGAATTTCGTGACAGTGATTTCTGATGATTTCTGATAAGACCATCAATTATCTTTTAATTAAAATGATTTTTGAGTTAAAATAATGCTTATCCGGGGGTCATTTGTATGAGGGATATGTGAAATTATTGACCGATTTTACTTTACAAAACTTATAACTATTTTGTACAAATACAAAATTAAAATACTTTTTAATTTTAATTTCTATTTTATAAAATAAAAAAACTTAATTTCAAAAGATTTTGTTATTCGTGCTTAATTCCCAGTTTTTATTCTTGATAAAAATACTTGAAATTTATTGTTGATGGGATAAGCTATTCCTATGCGCATTTCACTGGTTGCTTAGGCCAGATCATCAGGAAACTTCATCCATAAAGATTTTAGAAAAACTAAAGATATTAAACCAAATAAAACTGTTAAACGTATAAGACTTATAGCAACAGTTCTACTTGTAATAATATCACAGTTTTATTTGGTTTAATATCTTTAGTTTTTCTAAAATCTTTATGGATAAAGTTTCCTGATGATCTGGCCTAAGCAACCAGTGAAATGCGCATAGGAATAGCTTATCCCATCAACAATAAATTTCAAGTGTTTTTATCAAGAATAAAAACTGGGAATTAAGCACGAATAACAAAATCTTTTGAAATTAAATTTTGTATTCCCAAAAATTGAAATTACTTTTTGATAATAAACAGGCAAGTGCACGGACTAAAAAACACTTAATTGACAACATCTTTTGTAGGTTGTTGTTTGTTTTTTATTTTGTTTTTCTTAACCTACTTACAACTACAATTAATGTTGAGAGAATTTCAACTAACTAGGTGACCCGTGCGACTATTTCGCACCGTAATTTTTATCAATGAAAATATTAATTTTTCAATTTCTAATTATTTTTCGTCATAAGTGTTAGAAATAAGCTTTAAAATGAGATATCATTCATTAAATTTGATGCGGTGGTATGGGAGATATTTGCAGCCGAGAAAAAAAAGTGCTTTATAAATAATATATACTAGATGGCCCGTGCGAATATTTCGCACCGTAATTTTTATCAATGAAAATATTAATTTTTCAATTTCTAATTATTTTTCGTCATTAGTGTTAGAAATAAGCTTAAAAATGAGATTTCATTCATTAAATTTGATGCGGTGGTATGGGAGATATTTGCAACCGACAAAAAAAAGTGCTTTAGAAATAATATATAGGTTTTTATTCTCAAATTAACGCTTTTTCGATTCAAATTCAAATTTGTTCAAATCAAACTCAATTTTTTTCAAAGTAATTTCAATTTTATTCAAAACAAATTAAATTATTTCCAACACAAATTAAACTTTTTACAAATCATATTGAATAATTTTCATTTCAAATTAATTTTTTTCATTTTAAATTAAATTTTTTTAACTTCAAATTAATTTTTTTTTAATTAAAAGCAAAATACATACTTAAAAAAAATATTAAATTAAGAATAAGCTTCTATTACTTGCTATATAAATTTTTTAATGTAAGGGTTCTCCGGTTGCAGCTAATGACAAATTCATAGTCATATCAACATAATAATTGTTGCAATCTGAAGGTGTTACGGATTCTACTGATCGGTTGATTATGGTGACCAAGTCCATGTTACTCTCTGAATCAGCTAGCATATTACGAGCACAGAGTTTAGTTTTTGAGAAAACTTTTTCAATTGGGTTTAGCATAGGGGAATATGGAGGAAGAAAAACTAAAATATGACCGGACTCAGAAATTTTATCTTTCACCACTTGCGTTTTGTGTATCTTTGCATTGTCAAGGATCAGCCAAGCACCTGTGATGTTGGATTCAGTTAATTTATCGAATAATTCTTCAAGGAAAGATGTGAAAATATTGGTATTAACCGAGGAATTGGCAATTACTTTTTTATGTACAATTCCATGTATGTTCTTAGCTGCAATAAGGGAAACATTGCGTCCTCTAACGGTAGGAACAATTACATGTGCTGCAGTATTTACTTTGGATCTAGCCTTGTTTCTTCGAAGGTGGTAATTGAAACCGGATTCGTCAATAAATATTATTTTTTCCCTTATTTCCGGGGCGTTTTGAGCAAAATTCATTGCATACGGTATGCGTCGTTGAATTGTAGCATCGGAATTTAAACGATCTATGTTAATTGTCGCAGTTTTTAAGGTTATTCGTAAAGATTTTAATGCATTATGTATGCTGGTTGTACTTAAATCCACATTATGAATTTCTAGAATCTTTCCGCGAATACCTTTTAATGTTATGCATGGATTTCTTTCAATTATCTCTTCAATTTTTTCCAATATTTCGGGAGTCAATTTGGAATGACGTCTTCCACCACGGTTTTTCATGATAACGCAACCTTCCTTCTTGTAGCGGTTTATAATGGATGTAGCTGTATTTTTATTTATACCAGCTATTTCGGCTGATTCAACAATGGTTTTTCCTTCGTTATAAAACTTGATCAAAATAGTTTTTTTGTCTACGCTAATATGGTTATATTTTTCACGTCTTCTGCGATGAGGCGATGTTATTTCAGATATATTTTCCTCGGAAGAACTATCTGTTAGAAACTGAAGCCGACGATAATTTCGTAAATTCGATACACCAGAACTAGTAGCGCGAATACTTTCTTCGCTGGATGACATTATGTTATTTGTTTAGTTTAAATATAAGTTACAAAATAAGAATTTCTTTAAAATTGTAACAACTTTAATTTCACTTTATCTACCAACTAATTGACTCAGTAGTCAAACACTTTTTAGCATTTTATGTTTACCGTTACAAAATGTTTTTTAGTTCATTCAATAATCGGTGTTTTTATTATTGTACTGGAAAATATTTTCCAGTATTATAAATAACACAATAATAGAAAAGGAATCACGAATAAAAGAAGAAAAAAAAACAGGCTTTAAATCTCTCCATATTGAATTCGTCGAAAAATTTATTTGAAGTGAAAAAAATTTAATTAGAAAAAAATAAAATTTAATTCAAAAAGAAAAAAATTTAATTTAAAATTAAAAAAAATGAATATGTGTCGAAAATAACTTAATTTGTTCCGAATAAAATTGAAGTTGCTTTGAAAAAAATTGAGTTTGATTTTTAAAAAATTTAATTTGAACGGAAAAAGTATGAATTTGAGAGTAAAAACCTATATATGATGATTGTAGTGGGGAATGTAAGATGAGATAAACCCACTTTTTTATTAGCGGTTTTCACCCTTGATAGTAAAGTCCTTTGTAAAACTTGTGAATCTTATTTATTTAGTTAAAGTACTAAGATTTACAACACCGCAACAACAAAATGTATAAGACTAAAATTTACTACGCTGTAGTTGAAAAATCCAACAAAAAGCTGTAGTAAACACGTTTGTTAAATAAACCAGAATAAAACTGTTGAAGAAACTATATCCGTCTCTTTCCCTCACTCAGCAACTTCATTAATTTACAATACTAACGAAAAAGACGCTCACGCTATGTATTATAAAACCGTATTAAGTAAAGCAGAGTTGTACACTTAATACAAAGGGTGAAAACCGCTATTGTTGATGTGTTTTGTTTAAACTTTGATATTATAACAAGTAGAACTGTTGCTATAAGTCTTATACGTTTAACAGTTTTATTTGGTTTAATATCTTTAGTTTTTCTAAAATCTTTATGGATGAAGTTTCCTGATGATCTGGCCTAAGCAACCAGTGAAATGCGCATAGGAATAGCTTATCCCATCAACAATAAATTTCAAGTGTTTTTATCAAGAATAAAAACTGGGAATTAAGCACGAATAACAAAATCTTTTGAAATTAAATTTTGTATTCCCAAAAATTGAAATTACTTTTTGATAATAAAATAAAAACAATTTTAGTTTAAGATTTTTTGTTAAAATATTTGTGGTATTAATTTTTATAAAATCGAATAATATTCTGATATATTTAGATATTTTTAATTAAAATGTACTATAAAAAAAAAATTATTCGAACTTTTTAATATTAAATAAGGTGGATTCTCAAAAACTTTCTATAATTCTTTTTATATTAAAATTTTCTAAGCTGAATATCAAGGCGAATTTACACAAGGTGAACTTATCTTGCTTCGTAAGCAACAGCTGATTACTAACCTTATGTCAAAATGGTATACCGTCCTGTTGGTTCTGGGGAATCTTAACTAAATTCTTTAATTTTCTATTAAAATTGTGAAATTTAAAACTTTTTAAAGTTATAAAATTTCAAACAAACACAATTTAATATAAAAACAAAATTAAATATTTCTTTGAATTTTTGACACAACGTTAAAATGTTTAGCAGTGTTGTAAAACGTTTTCAAAATAAGACCACCTTGTATGAATTCGCCTTGCTGAATATATTCAAATCAATTTAATTCAAATAAAAAAATTTGATTTTTAGAATTTTTATTCAACAAAATTGGGAGAAAAAAAAAAAAAAAAAAAAAAAAAAAAATTTTAAATGGGTAATTCCATGTCAAAACGACCAAGAGTGGGACACGACCCCTTCCGATTTTAATGAAATTTGGTGAGAAGGTTGCTTTTATCTTATGAGGAACATATATGAACGAAAAAATATTTTAAAATTTGTTTTTTGAAAGTTATGTCATATTCAAAATGTCATAATTTCGCAGATTTAGCCGAATGTGTTGAGCTTATTTCTTTAATATCTCGAAAACTACTTGACATACGAAGATGATTTTAATGTCATTTTAAAGAGAATACTATAAACCATATATTAAAAAAAAAAACATTTTTTGGAAAAATGTAATATCTGCAAAATGTTAAATTTAAAAAACGGACTAAGTCAAAAACCTATTTTTTTTATTTGGCTAATTTTTTTTTTGTACTGTTCTTTAAAAATTCTGAAACCTTTAGCTATCGGTAAGTTGTGAAAACGAGCCTAAATATAATAATTCTAATATCGAAGAACAGATTATGAGTAATTCAAAAAATTTTTGTTGCATTAAAATATTTAGGTATTTTTTTTTAAATTATAAAATTTTTCATATGAAGTCTGAAATTTTTTTATTCAATAAGTTTTATTCAAATTAATTTTATTTGTTTTGGCTCAAAATGAATTACATAGGGTCTTCACCTGACAATTTTTTGTTATACCAAACGTCAAAGTGCATATAAAAAAACTTTAAAATTTTTGTCAGCGTTTTTTTTTTTTATATGAAGTTTGACGTTTGGTATGACAAAAAATTGTCAGATGAAGACCCTATGTAATTCATTTTGAGCCAATATTTAGAAGAAAATTATTTACAATGAACAGCTATGCTATAAAGTGCAATTTATATTTTCATGTTGCATCCTTCCAAAAGTTTAAATGTAATAATTTCCCGAAATTTTATTTTGTTTTTAATAAATACATTAAAAAAAGTACAATTGTTCAGATTTATTAACAAAAAGTACGGGTTCGGCCGAACTTGTCAAAATTTACCGAAGTTCGGGTTAGGGTTCGGTCTCAAAAAGTGCGTTCGGTAGGACACTACCATTAACCCTCTAATTATGTGGGTACTTAGATAAAATTTGGCGAAAAATTGCAACATAAATTAACGCACCAAATTTTATTAAAGTCGGCATACATATATGACCATCATAGCTGCCATTCAAATGTCCCTCCCGAAAAAACTTCGTGTAATGACTTTCTTACAAGTGTTGGTACAAAAACATCATAGCTATAGGTTCCAAACAAATCCCGTTCCAAAAGTAAATTTTAGACGAATATATTTCATTCATCATTTTATATACATACATACACTGGCGAGCAAATTTGGAACATGCGTAACAAATTTTATTTAAAAACGCATTAAATCTGGTAGGGGAGCTTTTTGGGATTTGTTAGCATAGCGCCAAAAATTACCGTTATAAAGGGGAATTAGAGGGTTAATGTTTTATACAAAAATATTTGCCGTTAAATTTTCAACAAAGTTTCTAAACATACCTTATAGGTAAGTACCTCAGTCTTAAATAACATATAGTTTCTTATACCGATATGCTGCACAAAAAGGCCATAAGGAAGATACTTTAACCCCCTTAAAATTAAATTCCGATGTGAATTTTCAAAACGTCGACATATGTAGGTATATTTAATTTTTTTTATTAAAATATATGCTCGACATATCGTCAGCTCATTACTGGTTTGACCTACCGACCATTTAAAAAAAAAAATGAGTTAGGTATGAGGAATATATTTTTTTAATATCCTCTTTCTAAATCAAAAACCTGTTTCGCGAAAATTTTTATGGTTTCTGAGATATAAAGCATTAATTTTGCTGCATATCAGCTGTTTAAAAATTTTTTAAGTACTGTTTTGCTCTACAAGCCATTGTTTGGCGATTGCAGCAAATTCTTCATACAAAAACGTACAAAATAAATTTTACTGTTGCTCCCAGCATAAGAGATAACATATGCGTGTCGCTAAAAATGTTTAAAATCAGGCTAAATAAATTGAGGAATCAATTTAGGATTTTTGTCGTTTTCTTAAAATGTGTACGTTTTTGTTGTATAACGCACAGGTTTTTTTGAAAGTAAATGTCGAGTGGTCGAATTTCGGACACCGGGCGATCCTAGTAAAAATAAAATTATAAATTAGAATTCATTACAAACCAAAATAAGATCACGAGAATATATCTATTGAACTAAAATTACATTGCAAACAAAATTACTCATAGCATTTAGGCATTAAAAATCGTTTATCTTTTTCTGCTGCATTTTCTTTTCTAATAAGTAGTTGAAATACTGCTTTCTCCCTTGAGCGTCTAACTACACTCATGTCACTTTGATCCACCATTGCATCTCCTGCCCATTGCAATGCATTGTTTAAAATTTCAATTGCCTCACTTGCGGCAATTTTTTTAACAGGATCATCGGGAATGCAAACTTTATAGGGGGTAGGATCAATATTGTAGAAATTACAAACGGAATGAAAAAGTTATTAAAACGCTTTTACCTTTGGTAAAAGGTATAAAAAATTATTCACGTTATAGAGCTTTCTGAGTTTGTTCACGTTACAGAGTAGTCAATGTAAAAAAAATCTTGTTCAAGTTAGGCGGTGTTCACGTTAGACGATGTTCAAGTTACCGCGAGTGCACTGTATAACAATAAATATGTAATTAAAATTTTTAAATATCGCCAACTAAACATTTAATTTTTTTTAAAGGCTCAACCACTATATCCATAGCCTTGCTTAACGTACTGTAAAAAATTATGAAAAATTCTCTCAAGTGTCTAAAAAAAAAAAAAAAAAAAAACTAGTGGTTACGTGTAGGACGTCAAATATATACCTAATAGGTGTGAACATAGCTATACTCGTCAGATCATCATAAGATGCTTTTATTGTTGTATGTATGTATATTGAAAACTATCTCCAAACAGTCTTTAGCTGGGATATTAAACAGTTTTAATATTCACACAAACATATTGTTGGTGTCGTCAAACTGCATTTGTTGTTTATTTGGCCTTAAGGAGATTTTATGTATTAAAAAAAAGTGCAGGGGACAAAAAGTAACGAAAAATTTCAAAATCAATAATTGGGAGTACAGACAAATTGGTTAAAACAAGACAACCTAAACGATAAACATAGAAAAGGGGTTTATCATTCTGATGACACCTATACATACTGTATACATATGTATGTATGCAAACAATAAAAAATATGCACAAGAATGCATTTGCCAAAGCAACAAATAAAATATGTATGAAGAAAAACAAATAAGAATTGAGATACAAAATCGTAAAGATACGCGCAATGAAACAAATTGGATAGTGGAATTAAAAAGAATTGAAATTTTTAACTTTTCCCAACGGTTTTAGAGGAAATAAACAAGGAAACAAAATGAAAATGGGAAAGAAATTGCCACCTTGTTGCTCACTCACTTTGTAGTATGTACTTTTCTTTAACAAAAAATGACCATAAACTAAAGTGCGAAAGAAAGATAAAACTAGTCGCATTTTAGCAAGCGTTCATATAACAGCCGCCATATTGTGTGTTGTTACTAAACAGTGTGAACGAACGAATGAACGTGTAACATAAAAAGAGAAGAAAAATAAAAAGAATTTCGCACATCTTTTATTTTACATACATAAAAACAAGTTTTTCATGGATAAATAAAAGTAATTTACCAAAAACAAAACAAATTTTCTTTTTTGTAAAGGAAATTGTGAAAAATTTACGTTTTCTAAATGTTTAAAATAATTTCAGACCAAGAAAAAAATGTCTAAATTATGATGTAATCTAAAACATATATGTAGATACATATGAAAATGTTGGCAACATTCTTCTGCACACGTACAAAAACACAGAATACGGTTTTATGTTGTTAGCGAGACACGTAGTGGAACAGAAACAGCTTATAGAAATAAGCTGAATGGAACGCTTGAAATAACTTGGAAAGAGAAACAAAACAAAAAACACGTAAACACATTGCAAACACACAAAATGTGCCGCTAAAAGGTTAGGGTTTTTTCTTAATACTTTTTTAAGAAATCCGAAATGTGGCAAAGGGATTGATTTACCCCTAAATAAAGATGCTTTGACAGAGGCTATGATTAAAGTTTTTAAATGTTAGTTGCAGTATGTATGTATATTTGTAGTTAAATGTAAAAATATTGCCATAAACATAATTATTTTTATGGTTTTTTTTTCTTCATTTATGGTAGTGTAATATTTATTATGCAAAATTCAATTTTTAATCATAATGAAAATGAAACACTAAAAATGGAAATTTGCGCATTAGTTCCACTACAAATGGCAGAAACCCGAGATGAATTCAATGTGTGTGTGATTTTTTGCAAGCATGTTTACAACTACAAACACGCACATGTGTATAACATTTTGACATACATACAAGTTACAATAAACTTTATGGAATTAGTATACCCTACAGGACCAATTTAAATTAGAAGTAACATTTTTGTTTAAATTATTAAAAATAAACTAAAGATACATATGTGTGTATGTATGTGGGCATGTAAGGTAAATTTACATACATATTTTTTCAAAACAGTCGTTTATTAGTTGTCGGTGTTGCCAGATTTCAGCTTAAAACAGTTTCCCTAATATGTTTTACAAAATCGGTTTAATTTTTAATATACAGATTCTTTGAATAATATTTTGATAGTATATTTATAATAAAGCCCTATAGGTCTTTTTTTTATAGAAAACTGAATTTAAATATTTACTTATTTTCAATATGTCGAACATTATCTACATATAGGGTAAGTGTTCCTAAAGTCGGCATGTCCCAGTAGTCGGCATATTTTGCATTTAAACGTTAATAAATAAGAAATGCGGTTTTTACATTCATAAATAGCATCAAGTTTGTCAAGAAAATTTACTCATTTTTCCATTAGTAATAATTAAATTGGAGTAAGATGAGTATTTTTGCCAAATTTTGAAGTCTTGAGTAACAAGCTCTTGAACTTGTGCGGTGACCCTTGTTTTTCAAAAAAAAAAATTAGTGTTACAGCTAACTTTAAAAGGCAAATAGACATATTTTTTATGGGAAGTTTATTACTTATAAAGTTTAAAAAGGTAAAAAGTCTATTCAATTTTGTCGTAAAAGTAAAAAAATTTACAAAAAGTAAATATTTTATTAATTTTGTTGGGTGCCGACATTAGGAACAAAAATTTTCAAAATTTCCTTTGGTCGGCATTGGGTGCCGACTACTGGCAAATCAGTATTTTTCTCTGATTACACTCAAATTTGAGTAAATTGTTCATCAATCGTGCCTCTTGCCTCTGAGATAACAGAAAATGAGTTTAAAACGAGTTTACCCAGTAGTCGGCATGATTTCTTTTGAGTATCTCATGACCTGCCGACTATAGGATAAGTGTTGTCCTAAAGTCGGCAGCAATTTTATTTCTAGTTTAACTGTATATGGGGTCCCAAAACAGTATATTTTTTAAAATTTGTAAGGACTATTAGATACTTGCATTTCATTAACATACTTATTTCAGTAAAGTTAAATATGAAAAGTAAGAAAATGTTAATGTTTAAATTTACTGAAGTGGCCCTACAAATAAATGGTTTGATATCTTTACTAGGTGCCAGCCAGAAATGAAGCTTTCCAAGCTTCACTTTACATGACAGAATACAAGTTTAGTCAAATGCTAAACAGGATAAGTTAGTAAAATAGTGGCTCGTCCTCTCCAAATGCAAACTTCCGGTAAAAATTTATTACATTCTGAACACAGTTTAAGCGATTATAAAGGAAGATGGACGCACCATACTATTTAAAAATTATCGTCCTTGAATCTGCATTTAAGCTTAGCTGTTAAGAAATCAGAGGCAATTAGTAAAGGACGAGCTAAAGTCCCTGAAGAAAAACCATCTCATCGAACAAATTGTTGTTGATATTTTGGATGATCCGTCCAAAATATGTAATGGCGATAAGATGTTGAAAGTAAACATTTTTTAATTCAATTTATATTTTAATTGATTCCAATAAAATATAACATTCAAATTCACTTATTGCAATAAAAATGAAATCAGAATCAAAATCTTTGTTTCCTTCAAATGACTCTCCTTACAAATTTAAAATCATTTCGAAATCAAAGAATCAAATCAGTTTGATTGAAATCATTTTGATTTCAGATTTTTATAGCTCTGCCTCCAACAAAACTTATTTAAAAGAAAACATCTTACATCATATGGTTAATTTAACAATAATTTTGTCACCGGTGATTTTGGTTAAAATAGTCCTTCATCAAGAAGAAACAACCACATTATTGTTGCCTTCAAACATGTTTTGGGTAATAACAAAAATATTTTTATCACCTATCAAAGCATGGTTAGCCATAGCATGTTGCTCTTGGAAAAGAGGAAAATTCTATTAGTAAATAGAACTATTAGTGGTAAACAAGTTATTGTCATATTTAGCAATAACATCAAAATATGGTTGTGACTACAACAATATGGTTAAACTAACCATAATATGTATTAAATTTCTCGTTAAAAATAGTTTTGTTGGAGGTGAAACCTTTTTTTCTACGTCCAACAAAACTATTTTTAAAGAAAATTTTGAACTTATTATGTTTAATTTAACCATATTGTTGTCTCCGACAATCATATTATGGTTAAATAAGTCGTCCATCAAGAAGCCACAACCATTTTATGGTTGCCTCCGAACATGTTACGGTTAATAAAAAAAATATGTTTAACACTTTTATTAGCATGTTTTTTTTCAACCATAGCATGTTGCTCTTGCAAAAGAGGAAAAACTATTGTTAATTTGAAAACAAATTATTGTCATATTTAACCACAACATGTTTTGAGGCAACCATAATACGGGTATGGCGTCTTGATGGAGGACTAATTTAACCATAATATGGTTGTCGGAGACAATAATATGGGTAAACTAAACATAAAATGGTTTTCTTGGAGGTGACCATATTAAAACATTTTTGTCTTTGCGTGTAATGCCTACTTAAACGTACAAATGTACATTTTAAGCATTTTAGAAAGTAAAAAGCTTAAATTTTCAATAAAATATCAATTAAATTCGTGAACAAATTGGTTTGTTTCTTTAAAAATGACCATGCCGACAATAGGATCATTACATGCCGAGGATTGGAACATCGTATGCCGACTACTGGCAAATGCCGTGTATTTTAGGAAAAAGTAAAATTACTCAAATTTAATATAGAATGTGTCTAAAAACTCTTATATGAATCGAAAATATACATATTACTGAACTGTAGTGGCTAGTTGCCATCCCAGTATCACGTTTGTGTACGTTATGGCACCAGTTTAAAAAAGAAAAAAAAGTTAAAGTGCCGACTACTGGTACACTTACCCTATAGTATATATATTTTTTTTGTCTGTTTGTTTGTTGGCTTATAAAAACTTCTAAAGGCCCAACCATAATTTGCATAGCCGTGCTTAACCTAATGTCGAATATTACCAAAAAATCTCTAGTCTAGTTATCTATAAAATTCCTTGTAATGGAAACGATAATGAAAATCATAACAAAGTTTATATAGGTAGGTACAATAAAAAAATAAATTAAGGACTAGTTGCAGGACATAGGTCATATCAAAAATATAGAAACATTAATTCTAATAAACAGCATTATCTCATTTTGAATCTAATCAATTCCAAACTTTGCAAATGTGTTTTTGCTCTATTCTTCGTTTGCATTAAAAAAAAAAAACCATGAGCAAAATTAGTATTGCATATTGTAAAAAATAACATTTGACATATTAAGCGCCATATTGTTTTTAAGGAAACTTATAAATTGAACATTTTCGTGGGTTTTAATATAAAATAGAGAATTTAAATTTAAATAATTTAAAAAGAAAAAATTTATTTTAATATGCTTGTCTATAATTGCATACAAATGCAGATTTTTGACAGTGCTACCAGAAGTGTGTTGCCAGAATAAAATTTTTAGAAAAATAGCACATTTGCACAAATATAAAATTGGTATTCATAGGGTCAATTATTATATGCACTGCAAATTTATAAATAGCAAATTTGCACAATGACTATGGTGACTTCCCTTATGAAAAATAATTAAATAAATAAATCAAGCTAATAGCAACCCCCGCACTGATAGACTAGTTCATTACCAGCTAGTCTACCGGGGCACCCTTTATATAAAAAAATGGTTACAACCAGCATAACTCACTCTGCATAGCTCTGTCGCGATCACCTCTATGAATTCGAATGGCACAAAGCTTTTGTTTTTGTGACAAAAGTAACGTACATTCAGTAGTTATATGCATTAGAGAGAGAGAGAAAAAGTATTTTGACTGTAAATAATTTTTGTATGTAGTTTTGAAATTATTAATAACTTTAAATATAAAAAGCGACCAGCTGGGCTAATGTGTGAACCGCTACCCTGCAGAACAGTTAAATTTAAAAATAATTTTCCATTTATAAAATCCTAATATAATTTTAAGTTTACTGATTTTTATACCCTACACCACAATTAGTTGTAAAGAGGGTATATTAAGTTTGTCATTCCGTGTGAAACTTTATTATTCATCTCAGACCCTATAAAGTATATATATTCTGGGTCCTTGAGTAATTTTAAGTCGATTAAGCCATGTCCGTCTGTTGAAAACACGCTCACTTTTGAAAAACTCAAAAGAAATAAGCAAACTTGGTGTCAAATTACTTGTAGTTATCCTAAGCAGTTTGGGATTGAAATCCAGCAAAATCGGTTCAATAGGATCTGAGCTATGAATCAAAATGTGGAACCACCACCTAAAAAAAATTTATAATTTTGTTACAAAAACTAACATAAATGGTGCAAAAATTTGATACATCACAGTTTTATAGAACTAGAAATGACACTGTGGAATTTGGTGAAGATCGGTGCATAACTTACCATAGGCCTCATTTAAAGCCCACTCTGGTAAAATAATTAAATACGCGGTAAACTTTCTTCCAGTTTAGCTTCATATGGCCAGAAAAAATGTTATGCAATTTTGTGATATACGGTCCATAATTTTCCTTAAATTCCATTTGAGCAGCCTTCTGAAATTTACTGCAAACGCTTAAACTAATTGCATCGCTGTATTGAAATTTATCTTTTTTATACCAGAAATCGTTCCGCAGAATTTGGGATGATTGGTTCATAGCTTACCATGGCTTTTATATAATTTGTTCTCTTGAAAATCATTTATGTTCAGCTTAAACTGATATTCTACTCAAACTTTTTAAAATTGAGTCTGATTGTCGATCAATAGTTTTATATAGGTCTAAACCGCAACAAATTTTAATGCTGATGTCTGTTTTTACAAAGATTATAATAATAAATAGACATCATACAGATATTACCCCTAAAACATTCAAAGTGTCGGTGGAGGGTATCAAAGATTCTTCACAGCCAAATGTAGCACTCTAACTTGTTTCTTTAGTTGTTTATAAAAATGTTAAGCTTTACGTTTTTAAAAACGCAATAACTTGCTGCACATATCTTATTTGCTAGTTCTGGTAATGGACAAATTCTAACCCTGCCTTTACACATGCAAGTAATTATGTACTTGCAAGTAGAGTATACGTATTAACATCGAAAATGTCGCATAAATAGTCGAATCCCTGCAAATAATAGACCAGTCCAAACACGCGTGTAAAGAGTAGTCCACAAGGGACCAGGACTAGTCCAAAAGTAACCTAAACGTATGGAAAAAACCTGGTCTATTTAACATTACGATGTCCTAGGAGAGGACCATATAACCCGCCTTTGGACCACTAAGGAGTAGTTTTAAAACTACTCCATGGTATACTCAAGAGGTTTAGTTTTAAAGTCGTTTAAAAACGAAAGCATGTCATTAAAAAACGAAGACATGTCGTCTAACTACAAACACTTTTTAACAATGACATGGTCCATGCTTGCATTACATCGGACCAGTCTATGGAGTAGTCCATTTTATCGAAATGGATCAGGTGGTCCAATTTTATTTGCAGGGAATGTCATACAAATTGCATGAATGTTTACACAATCAAGTGGAAGTTCCTCATAAATCAGAGTTACCAAGTTGACATTAATATTAATTATTACTTTTTCTAATAAGATTAATGTTTTAAAATTTAAATCAATTGTCTTCTTTTTTATATTTGCAAAAAAAACAAGAAATACTTTAAAAAGAGTTAAAACTATAATTATTGTTTCCGCAATCAATTTGGTAGCACTATTTATGTTTTTGACATTACCTTGCTGCAAGTGTCAAAAATCACTGTCTTCAGAAATGTCTTGCAAGTTAACTTAAGCTTAATTAAGTTGCAAGTTGTCTGCAAGTACGAAAAGTGTGGTGGGGGGTTAGTGAAAAAGTGTGAGTGTATTGAGTTTTTCGAACTTGTACTTGCCCAGCGGGTAAACTCAGAAGACCTTCTTACTTTAGGCCTTTTTAAAGGCCTGCTTTAAATTTTTTTTAATCAATTACTAGAATTATCTAACTGCTAAAGAACGCCTCATAGAAGGCCTCGGCTCTTTGGTACTGAAAATAAGATACACCTTCCACACTCTCTTCTATTAGAAGGGAATAGAGGAGTAACATAAAGGTACCTGTGATTTTCAGTAGAAGAAAAACAATTTTATTTTGTTACTAGCTGACCCGACAGACGTTGTTCTGTCCAAATTAGGAAAAATGTTTGCGTTCGATTTTTAAAATCCGTTAAAAAGATACGAACATTTGAAGGAAAAATTAGTCAAATCGATAGAACCGTTTTCTGATTTTAGGTAAATCGAAAAAGTGGGCGGGGCAAAATTTTCTTTTCGTAAAAACCTAAGTTGGACCATGGCGATGATTTTAAAGAAAAAATCGTCCAAATCGGTCAAGCCGTTCTCAAGTTTTGCGCTTAATAGAAAAAGTGGACGTAAAAGTAGGAGTGGTACATTTTTCTTTCGATGAAAACGTAAAAAGGATTAATACGAACATTTAAAAGAAAAATTTGTCAAATCGATGGATCCAATTTATGTAATTCAAAAAAATTGGGCAAAATTTTATTTTCGTATAAATCTAAGTTGGACCATGGCGATAATTTTCAAGAAAAAATCGTTCAAATTATTTAGAAGTCATTGGTGGTGCAATATGAAAATTGGATTTCGCAACGCCCCACAGTGGTATTTCTTCACACATCTAACTGCAAAAAATAGAAGGAGTGATCCTACAACGATGAAATTTTGCACGCATGTTTAAATTTAAGTAGAAAAGAAAAATACAAAAAAATTTTTAAAATCGTCGACTCCTTGGGGTACCTCCCTTGGAACGCCATTTTTCCACGAATTTTTGTCCTCAATGTATAGGTCGCAATTCCTCATAGAATTTTACGAAATTTGGCACAAGTCTATAAGTTGATCCAAGAAAGAGCACTACAAATTTTGGTTGAAATCCGTCGACTCCTAGGGGCACCTCCCTTGGACCCCCATTTTTTTTTTGCTTATTTTTATTCTCAACGTATGGGCCGCAGTTCGCAACGGAATTTGATAAAATTTAGCAGATGTCCATAAGTTGATCTAAAAAAGAGCACTACAAATTTTGGTTGAAATCCGTCGGCTCCTAGGGTACCTGCCATGGACCCCCATTATTCCACGTAATTTTCTTTTCAATGTATAGGGCGCAATTGTCAATAGAATTTGATTAAATTTGGCACACGCGAATTAATTGATAAAAGAAAAAAACTAACAATTTTGGTTGAAATGCGTCGTCTTTTATGTAACCTGAATGAAAAAATTTCGTATAAATATAATTCTGATTGAAAATACTAGTAATATTTAATTAAAGAAATGCATTTTATTCATCAACTGTCATATCTTTAACTACATCATCCAATTCTAAAATATTCTTATGAGGTTGACGTCTTAAGCTACTAATATATGGATCGGACGACTCAAGCAGACGATGAAAACACAATTTCATAATATTCAAAATGAATTATTTTTAATTAATTTATATTTAAAATATGTATTTACTTTCTAACCAAGTCGCGCTTCTCCCCAACGATTTAAAAAATGACCAAAAACCTCTTTTGAACTGCCTTTTTCACTATTTCAATTTCATCAGTAGTAAAGCCTAGATTACACTATCTCACAAGTCTTACGTAATCCATAATACTTTGTGAGATAGAAATCTAATGGGTTTTGTTGCGACTGTCAAAAAATCTAATGTAAAATGACAGTTTGTGTTCACACCAGCACACAAAGTATAAACACTCACACATGAAATAAGAAGCAACCCTGATCTAATGAAAAGTATTATTGTTTAGAAATTTTTCAAAAAACGATGAAGTCGTATGGGATGTCAAACTTTTTTCGTAATACTTGTCATTTTCGTGACACATTGCATTCACACTATCACACTTTGTCATATTACTTGAGTTTTTGACATGTATTAATACAAAGTATAATAGTGTAATCTAGCCTTAAGCACCGAATTTTCCTGTTTTATAAAATTTGTTAACAAATTGACATTGCTACCACAATCAATAAGTTCCGGGCACAATTCACTATATGACACAGAAAATAAAATCATTTTTAGAATTATATTTCAATATTTATCATTATTTATTTATTAACGTTAACTATTTACTGGTTGCAAATTTTGTTTTCAATTTAAGCGGGTTTCTTCTATACATTTTCTTTTAATAAAACATATGATTTTATTTATTTTTTTTTTTAATCTTATTCACTTTTAAAAACAGCTGTCAACAATTTATTTATTAAGAAATTGTTGTTATAATTAATAACTTAAATTTCTTTAAACCGTTAATCCTAAAGGTATTCAAAACTTTTTTATTACAAATACTAGGGTGGAATATTCGTGACTTTTTTTTTACTAAATTTGGATTTTTTTAAAAGATTGACAAAAGTTGGTGAATTTTTTTGACTATTTAGAAAGAAGAGCCTTTTACCTTTCATTTCGTTATACTGAGAGCACGGAGGTAAACCGAGCTAACTGACTTTTTCTCCAACGAAAACAGCCAATGCTGAGTTTTTAAGGACAATTTTGATGCACTCATATCTCCCAAACTATGTATGCAATAACTTTTTCTTTTCCTTTAAATTACAAACAAGGCTTTTGACTTAAATAAAGTCGACACTCAGATTTTTCCGCTCGAAACATCTTCGATATATAAATCTCTGAATTTGAACAAAATTACCATATATTTCCCTTTCACAACATTAACCTGATTTCCACCGATCTTTTCTAAGAATATATATACATATATCTTAAAAGAAATGCAGTTTTTGGTTTGCCAGACTCTTCTCTATGAAATACATAGCATCATTAGATTTTTTAAAAGTAATAGTCAAAAAATGCCTTTTTTGCAGCAGAAATCCCATAGTGCGCCCCTCCGCCCGCAGACCGAAAATCAAAAATCAGACTTCACAGTGTCATCCGCCTGAATATTCTGAAGATTCCCTGAAAACTTCATCAAAATCGGCCCAGCCGCTTTGGAGTCCATACATTACATTCATACATACATATATTCACACATCATATTTTATATATATAGATAGATAGATATAACATTAAAGACATATGAAAAATAATTTTTTACCCATCCGTTTCATTACCAAAAAAGTAGAAAAAATAGCACGATATTTTTACAGCGGGTAGATATGAAAAAAAAAACGTGTAAATTTTTTCAAAAAATTATAATTTCGAGTTAATACACTCTTTATGATCAAGGGCAATATGTATGCATGTATGTAAATTTTCTTCGTAATATGATACCAAACTGTGTCTACATATGTATTTATAACAACATATGTATATACGTACGTAAAAAATAATACTCATTGCAATACAAAAATGGTACATAGGAGATTTGTATAGGAGGTGTTAAGATTGTTAGATTTTTCCAATTAGTGCAACTCGTTCTTGTTTTCAAAATGGCATACAACGGCCACTTTGGTCAGTTAAAATAATAGAATTAATACATTTTTTTTTAATTTTTCAATTAAATAACTTCCCTTTTTGCAAAACCTTTATTATCGAAATCTTTTGCTTTTACATATATGTGTATAATGTGTTTTTACATTATACTCGTGAGTTTTTGTGTACACTGATTCTTTGTAAATTGCAAGAATAATCATACTAACACCAGTTAAAAAAGAAACTTCGTTTGGATTGTTTAAGTAAGGTATTTCCTTTGGTGGTTGTAAAGATCTCCTTTTATTCCTTTACTAAAGAGTTGCATATAGTTGTGTCCCTGTTTTACTTTTACCATGTATTTTATTTTGGCTACAATAGCATTAAATGCGTGACACAAGTGGGAATGTGTATTTAATGACTACATAGTGAAAATGTTTAGTCCCTGTGCTTAGTTTGAAACTAAAATTTAAATGTTAAATGAGGCGTGCTATAAAATTGTCCTCTTAAGCAACTTTGGTATCAATACGATTTTAAGAGATCTTTGTGAAAATAATGAATTGAAGCAAGTAGAAATAATGATCAAAAATAAAGGTCGAACAATAGACAATTCATAAGAATAGTTTTATAATCGCACGCTCTTAATCATTTTTTAAACTAAGAAAGTGTTTTCCCAAAGAACGAATAACTAAAAACAAATATTTGCCAATTAAATGTTTATTATATTTATATAAATAAATTATTTAAAGTAAAATAAAAGCTATGCAATAACAATGATAGTCATGTATGTATACTTGTACTTTTTTAAATTAATTGCACATGTAACACAAACACTTAATATGTTGTATTCAAGTTTTAGCGGAATTTTCTTAATCCATAACGATCTCTGGCTCATGCTTTTTTCAGAATTAGTAAATAACTTCGTACTTAAAAGTTGATTAAAGCTGCACTAACTTTCAGTCCAACTTTCAATGAAAATTTCAAGAAAGCGATTTTTTTGGCAATTTCACGAAAGCAAATGACAATAAACCAAGCTGTGTTACCAATTTTAAATATTCACTTGAAATTTCAGGATTGTGTCACGCATAATAAATAAATAATAAAATTTGTGTTGATAATACGCATATGAACTTTCAAGAAATTACTTTCATGCGTAAAGGCAGCGTAAGCCTTAAATTCTGGATATATTCATTAGGGGTACAACCAAAATAAGGCCCTATCACCACGCTGTAGCCGATGTTGTGCTGAAAACGAAAAATGTTTCCTCAGGTCATTTCGGAACAAAAACGTTCCGAGTCGAAGCCAATTCTCTGAAAGCCCTTTGAGATTTTTTTTTTATTTCTTCAAAATTTTGTATTTTTTCAAAATTTTTTATTTTATAATTATTTACATTTCTTAGGGCTAAAAAATCAGAGCAAGTTAAGCTCTATTTTTAGTTTAAAATGTTTTTAAACCAACAAATCTATAAATCACTAAAAATATAAACTGCCAATACAGACCATATAAATTTGATAAGATTTATCGTAGTGCTGCCACATGTTATTTTTTTTACAACATACAATTCATGGGACATTGATTTATAGTTGTTGAGTTTAAACTACATATAAATTCAAGTTTAGTTCAACTAAACCAGCGTTTAAATCAGATGTGATTTATTAGCCATTAATGTAATTATATGATTGTAAAAAAAATCACAATCTAAAAACTATCTTTGTTAAGTGAAATTAACTTAAGATTAGGAGTTTGTGTTGATTTGCATTGGGGGAAAATATCTTGTGCGACTTTGATGGCGCGTTCCGCACAAATGTTGCTGCGTTGTGTTTTTGGAATTCTTGATTAATCTTTCACACAATGTCTTAGAGACACTTTTTGGGTTAGAGATTAGCGATTAAATTAACTTTAATCTCCGTATTTACTTTTTGAGTTGTTTTTTTTCACTTTTTTTGCTAGTTAAAGCGGGCAACGGTGTTGGTTTAATCCTAAACTTAAACTGTAACATACACATGTTTAACATACAGAACTTTGAAAAATATGAACAAAAATACATTTTTAAACATTGCTTAGCACTTTTATATAATTTTTCCATTCTATATGTTTTCTTTAATATATTTTTTCTTTAAAAGCAAAAAAATTCTACCTCGCAAACAATAATAAATCCGCGCATTTTTTTCTTCTTCTTTGAAAACATCCATATTGCTTGGTAAAAAGTTGACATTTGCAAAAAAATGTTGCCATTTATTTGTGCTCAGTATGGTAGCGCTACATAGTTTAAGCCACCACCCAAAAGTATCAAATTCAATTGATACTAGATTAACTTAATTCTCAGATTAGCTTATTATAGAATAAAATTAACTTTAATCTCAAACCCAAAAAGTGGCTCTTAGAAAGCATTTCTGAGCATTACGCTGGGTTCCACGTAGCAATTTTTATTGCTAAGTACAAGCAATAATGTCGGCAGAACAATGACACAACAATGGAGCAATGATTGCTGATTATATTGCTGGAGAACACTTGTTATTGCTTTGCCATAAATTTGCAATTTTCACCTCGAGTAGTTGTATAAAGTTTTGTGGCTGTATTTATAACAAATGTTTTATGTTGTGTTTTGAAGTGATTGTTAAATTTTCTTTTTTAAATAAATTAATAAAATAATTAATTGTAATTGTCGTAGCTGTGTTTTGTATTGCTTTTTGTTTATTTGCGTATGAAAAAAACCTAAAACTTGTATTGTTCTATTGAAAAAATAAAAATATACAAAAAAAAAAACAAATTCGTCGTTTGCTTTTGTTGATATTGACGTTTATTTAAAAATATAATATATAAAAACTTTTTCTGTATTTTGTTGAAGTATTTTTCACTTGCTTTTTTAATAAATAAACACACTAATAAATAACCAACCGTACAGAGAAATGAAATGTCAGATAAATTACAACTGATTTGACAGCAGATTGCTAAGCAATAATTGCTCAAGCAATAAGAAGAGCAATCATTGCGCAATGGATTGCCACTCATGGCAATATGCGGTCTATACGTCGCAAATTTTATGGAGCAATCAAATTTGACGTTTGCCGCAATAAATATTGCTACGTGGAGACCCGGGGTTAGTAAAGCCCGATAATGATTTATTTAAGGCTTCAAAGTCATTATTATTATAACAATAGCCTGAAAACTAAATGTTGCCACATATAAATTCGCATATTGCATATAATTTGCTACGATATTTTGGTATTAGTATGTAAGCTAGAATTGCAAGAATTGTTTATCAACATAAACAACTTAAAAACTGTTTATGGCAAAGGTGTAAATGCATTATTACTGATCCCAAACTTAAATGCACCCTTTTTAACGATATCGAAAAAGAAAGATGCAGTTCTTATTGTTTTTTTATGCACTACATGGTATGGATAGGGCCATTTTGATATTTTCAAAAGTTGTAAAAAAAGTTGTTTCCCTAATAATGTACATACATAAATGCACATATGTATCTTATTCGACTTTCTTGCTGAAATATTCTTACAAAGTGTTAAAGCTTAAAATCGGGCAATGCCGGACTTGAAAAGATATTTATTTTATATAATTTTTTAATCTGTTTTTGAGTGCTAAGGCATAAAATCCCAAATTTAAGCAATAAGAAAGTCGATAAAGTTCTTTTATTCAGTACAAATTGTTAATTTTTTGTTTGGGTCTAAAAGAAAGGTATGTAATGAAAAACTACTTTGAAAACAAGACGATTTGAAATCAATGTCGTTTTCAGGGTCTTTAAAAATTGATTTCTAATAAATTTTTCTCCTTTTCCCTGTCGGTATTTTTTAAATTTTATATTATAGGTACACACCTATATGTTAAGTGAACTGTATTTTGAAAAAAAAATTAATAATATAATACAGAAATGGATGTAAAAATCGATCTAAATTCATCACACTTGCTAAAACCGATCGTTTTAAAATCGATCGATTACCTTAACATACCTGAATAAATTAAATGCAATGTAAAAAATTGCTAGTTTTGGTTCTATAAGATGAATGTTTAACTTTTTTTAAATTCTGGTAAGAAAAAAGAAAATTAAGACCTGTTCGTTGATAGCGAATGAAGTCTTCGTTCGCTTAAATTACATTTAAAACAAAAACAAATTATAAAACATTGTTTTTGTTTTGCATGTAAATTAAGCGAACGAAGTATTCATTCGCTATCGACGAACAGGCCATTAGTTTATAACCTCAAACTATACAAGATAGAAGACCTAACCTCAATTCCCATAAACAAAAAATAATACAACATCCGACAGAATGTGCACGGAATTGGGGAATAAGGCATGGCACATCCCACACAAATACAAAATAGATTAGTATAAAATTAAGTTAATAGCTTCGATACCAATACAAACATCTGAAAAACATAGGCTGGTTGGAGATAAGGGCGCGGCCACAAAAGGTAGGCCTACTCCGCAATCACAACGTGTGTAAAAAGATATTAGTACGGAATAGAGCGAGCAGGCCTTTTTTAACCAAAAGGCGTACAGAGGCCTTCTAGAAGGCATCCGTACTCCTTTTTCCCGCTGGTTATGTATTTATATAAACATACATATGTATATATATACCTGCACATATGTGCATACATATAGGTATTTTTATTTATTTAACTTTATGCTCTTATCGCACCAAGGTGAAGGGTATATAAAATTCGGCATAGCCGAATAGGTATAAGACTATTACTTAAAAAACTTATCAATAGATAATTATTTTTAATATTTTAATTCTACAGCAGTTTTATATTATTATTATCGAAAAATTTAAAAAAAATTAACTTACTTGGTTAGCTTTACGAGCGCGTCTTTCCAATTCTATTCTTTTTTCCATTGTTGATGCTGTTATTGTTTCTATTGTTGCTGCTGCAGTAAAATAGAAGGAATATATTAGTTTGCTTTTTTAGACAGATTTTAAAAAATTTGGCTTACAATTTTTCAAATTAAGTTTTTTTGCTAGCTTAGCTGTTGGATTATTATGATTGACAAAAAACGAAAAGAGAACTTGTCACCACTGGCTAGCTAACGCGCGCACCTTGCGTACGTGTTTAGTTTGATAGCGAAAATAAAAGCAACAATATTTTAAAAAGAAGTGCGTATATTAATAACGTGCCTCGGACTCCGAAATACACAGCAATAACGACAATGTTTCGTTTGTTGGGGTACTAGTTGGTTGATGATTGCAATTTATGCGTGTCGTGTATTTGAGAATATTAAATTTTTACACTTTTTCTAGATGTTGCTGGGCGGCTGTTGATGCGTTTTTCTGATCTTCCACTTTTAACACTTATGATCGTAGTTTTTTTATTAGCGGCCGCTCAGCAAATTGCTTTTTTAACAAGACTTTCTTCTAAATTTAGACTGGGCAAATCTTTTTTTTTTTTTTTGAATTTCTTGCTTTACAAGTTCAATGTCTATCTTAATATGAGAAAAAAATTATAAAAGATTTTCCTCTGTTTTTCACACCACATTACACGAACATACAAATACACACATGATGATGAGTTTTCGTTTAATCAAAGATTTGTATCCAACAGCAATATCGTTGATAGAAGAAATGAAACACACAACCGAAAAAATATAAATTATGAATTAATTTATTTTGCCAAGTTTCAACAATTTATAGAAACATATTAAGTTAAAATTGAATTTACTTTTTCTCCCCAAAGTAAATTTTTTTGTGTGATAATAAAAAATATATACATACTTACCATACAAAACTTGCTAATTTTTTATTCAATTTGCAATAGCAAAAAATGTTTAAACAAATTCTATTCAAAGGGAAAAAACTAACAGTACTTTTACCTAATATAATTGATTTCTTTTATAATTTAAAACGCCAAAAAGCCACGAATTTAATGATTTTCTTAAATTTTTTATTTTAAATAATATTTCTTGCCTTTTGTAACACCACACAAAAAATTATAAATTAACACATACGCTCTGTATTTTGTGGTTGTGTCGGTCTTTTTCTTTTTTTCTTTATATGTGTGTGTGTGTTCATTTCAGATTCATATTTCATTTCACCTATTCCCCCTTATAAATTTATAGAATTCCACTATGTTTCAATTTATTTGAATACGTTTGTTGTGTTTCACATACACAATGCGTTTCAATTCGCTAATGAACCGCCATTTGTACAAAAACAACATACACACACAATCTACAAACCAAGCAACAACAACAATAACTGGTGTTACATATTCTTGTTGGTCTCACTGATGTTTTGTGTGTTCCAGTTTCTCGTTCCGTTTGGCAATGAAAAGATGCAAACGAAGGAATGTCTCATAAAAGAGAAGAGAAAACACGCGCAAATTGCAATGTTTCTTTTGTTTTGCTTTTTTGTTATTTTATTATAGCAGGGTTGTATTAAATACTGGATGTTTCATATAAAATATAAAAAATAGATATTACAAGCTAGCTGTGCTGACAGCCGTTGCTCTTTCGAAATTTTAAAGATTTTTTTGATAATCTAAATATTTAAATTTATATATGTCAATGAATTGAATTTTAAAATTCAAAGTGAAACAATGACGTACAAATCGGTGTATTATTTTATTAACCAAGATTAAGTTAACTATCCAAGTCATCGTCCGACTTGTAATTTTTGTTGCAGCAATTCTCGTGTTTTGAGAAGATTGGGGTTACTTTAACGAATTTTTATTTTCTATTTTAAATAAATATCTATTTTCGTATTGACGACAAATATCGTTAAATTTATAAGAATACAAAGCTTTAATATTTTAAAATAATTAAAATACATATATAAAATATATTTGCTTGTATTTTTTTTTAATTCAAAATAAAATCGCTATTGTATGCTTAGAGAACATTATGTGTTTGTGCTAATGTGTGTAACATATTTAATTTTTTATGTTTTAGTTAAGTTTTATATTTGTTCACACAATAAAGTTGCTATTTTAAATTTGTTTAGTTTATACAAAATACGTTTAGCTGGACTTGCGCTGCAACATTCACGTTTGACATATTTTTAAAAGTCTTAACTACTGTCTGGACGCCTACGTTACGAAGACAGTAAGTAGTGTTTTTGACAACTAATATGTGTTTTTTTTACCTAGCATTTACACATGCCACTGCCAGTTCGAAAAACTCAATACACTCTCACACTTTTTTACTAATACACTCACATTTTTCGCAATGGCAGCTCCAGTGGCAGCAAAAATTGCATGCGAGTGGAAATTTGGCGCTTGCATGCCACTAAATGTCAAAACGATAAGCAATGTTACCCTGTTAAAAATTTAATTCACATTTACTGGATTGTTGTCAAATTGTTATTGAAGTTTTAACTTATAAAGAATTATTATGATTATTTTTTTAAAAACGCGCATAAATAAAAGCAAGTTTGTTAATAATAGAGCATTAATATCGTTAAAATAATGCTAATATACATAAATAAATGAAAAAATTTCCCCAAAAATGTGCCACTATGATTAACTCGGTAACTCTTTTTCGTTTTCTGGTACTTTTTTTTTTAATTTGAGAAGTAAACAAATTTGCTCAAGTTGACGCTTCTACGACATTTTGAAAATGAACTCGCAGTGGCATGTGTAATCACAAAAGTTAATGGCATGAGATTCGACTATTTCGAACAAATTTTCTTTGATAATATGTATACAACAGTGGCATGCCACTACTTGCATGTGTAACCCGGCGTTTCCACATGCAAGTAATTACTTGCAAGTAGCGTATACGTATTATCAACGAAAAATCGAGGCAACAGCCGATTGGCTGAAAGTACAAAAATTGTAAGAATGTTAGTGAAAAAATGTGAGTGTATTGAGTTTTTCGAACTTGTACTTGCATGTGGAAACGGGGGGTAAAGGCAGGGTAACGCTGCTTTGTCCCAATTTACAACGTTGAAATTGAAAGGCAGACATTTTTCTTATTCTCTTTTGAACTTGCCTAAACCTTTCACAATCGCGAAATTAATAGGCAGACAGAAATTATTGTTTTCCTCTTTTCGTTCTTTTTCGCTGTTGACGGAGATGAACATTTAACACAAGGTATATTTATAGCAGGTAGCCGCGAGATTACAACAATTGTACAATAAAACAAACAACAGGGCTTTCTATTGTTGTTTTATGATACTATTGAAAATTTTGATTAAATTTAAAATGTGTTTTATGAAAATTTTTGTCTTAAAATACATTTTTAACAAAAATTATTGTATTTTTATGAATAAGACCGCATTTACATCTATGCAATTAACGCCGAGTTTTTTTTTCTATTTTCTTTTAAAGAAGATGCTACGAAACTCTTTTCACATTTACATTTACATTTTTTTCAAGCATTTTTTAAACTTTTTCAACCCCGTTTTCTTCCCTTCACCTCTTGCTAACAAACAAAAAGTTGCATGCGAAAGTTGCAGCAAGTTGCGGCGGTTATTGCATAATGTAAATATAGACTAAGGCAGTAAAATAATTTTCAATAAAATCAATCCATCTGTACTTAACTTTAGCCACATTTAAGCGCGGCTATTTTATGTTTAAGAAATATTGATTTTAAAACAAACAAAAAGTTTGAAAGGAAATAATATTAAGAAGGTCGAAGAAATTAAGCTAAATAATTTACAAACAAAAAGTTAAATATAAAATTAATAATGTACAAGAGTAATTTAATTTTTCGTATCTTGCGTTTATAGGTTTTACGAAAACATTTGGAGAAACTTAATGTTCTTAAATTTTTGTATAACATTTATCCATTTTTTAATCTAAAATGGTCGTTAAAATTATAAAACCTACAAAAATTCAAATTTCTTTAAATTACCGTATTTTAAATAAAATTACCTTGCTACCTTTTGCGGCCCAAAATTACCCTAAAAAAGGGTAATTACCGTACGGTTAACATCACTGTGTCTGCCTTCCACTTGCCACATTATAAAAGGGGACTTTTGAGCATTTTAGGTTTTAAATTGTGATTACATACAGTGTTACCGTCGCATATTTTAAAAAAGTACCAAAAAAAGGGGATACCTACAAAAAAAGTGGCACCAAAAAGAGGATTTAAAAAAAATGGGCACATCTTTTAAAATTAAAAAAAGTACACCACATTATGTATTTTTTACGCTTTTTTCTATTTATTAAAATTTTAAATGGTATAAAAACATAACAAAAAACATTGTACAGTATTTTAAATGGTATAAAAACATAACAAAAAACATTGTACAGTATCCTATAACAAAAAACGAAAATATGTATCACTTTTTCAAATACTTTATATTTAATCAGTTCCGCACTTTAATACAAATAAATGCATACATGCTACTGAATTTAAGTGCTAGTGTTTTAATTTCTTTACTAAATCATATTAAGCTTTTATCCAATTTCGACTATTATTGCTTTAAATTTCTGTAATCAGGTTTATAGACCAAAACTATAAAACTGGAATTTGTTATTAATTGTGGTACAAAACATCTTCCCAAATTACAATTATTGGTGTATCTGATAAATGTGACGTGATGGGAGAAAACTGCGCTCATATTCGTCTTTGGCATTCCAATAAATAATTCGAAAATAAACAGTACATTATTTAACGTTCGGCTCACACACCCAGGAACGATATACATATATTTTTTTAATTGATTGTGTAGACATACACAACCCTTAATACCGTTCGTAACTATTTTCAAGAAGAAACCGAACATAATGTTCGGTACTTCGTAAAAAAACAGAACAATTGTAGTGATATTGTAGACAAACATTATATTTTAATGTTCTATAATGTTTTTTTCGTGTGTGTATTTTGTTTTTGTAAAAAATGTTTGGTTTTTTTACCAGCCAAAAGGGACGAACATTAACGAGCCGAACCGAACACATTGAAGTTTGTGGATTTTCAAAAAAAAACCGAACGGAATTAAATGTTTACATCTTTTGTTGAGTTTGATAAAAACAGTAATATTTTTGTGTTCGAAAAATGACTAACAGGGAAACGTTATTTTTTTTAATGATTTTCTACACAAGCACTATTAGCGTTTGTGTATCTAACAAGTTTAAAGATAAAATCATGGATTCGCAAGCATTTACTTAAAACCTATTTGTTACTTTATTTCGATTAAAGCTAACTTAGTAAAAACAAGCTCAGCAGAAGCACTATTGTGTGACAATGTAAAATTATGAGAGATCAATTTGTACAAGTTTGAATATATGTATATACAGCAGAGACCGGCAAAAGTATTGCACCGCACTGTTGGGATCTGACGATTCTGAAATTGTACCGTCTCAATGGCAAAATTGTACCAAATTGACATAAATTGTACCATAATTTCGCAAAAAAAAAAGCAAAAACAAAACAAGTAAGAAATTATAGGCCGTCAAGCTCGAGCATTCAAGACTCTTCACCACATTATATACAGATACATTTTCGAAAGTGAGCCTCATGGCCAATCATGGACCCGCCAGAACAAAATTTTGTTATGAGGTTAAGATTTTTGTAAAAGTTCTTGTGTCGGCTATTATAAATATATCTTCATCTATATGTGATTTGTTGACCTTAAAGTGATTTTAGGAATTGACCCGCCAGCGCAATATTTTGGCTTTACAAATTGGCTATCGTAAAAGTTATTGCCGCCAATTTTTATATCAATACCAATATTTATAAGGTTATCGTCAAATAAGGACCGATTCCAATAAAAAAAGGTAAGATGATTTAGTTTGCAATAAAATAAGTCTGGCCAGGCAATAACACTATTCCGGAAAGAAGTTTGTTTGGGGACATGTGAAATTATAGACCGATTCTAACCGTTTTTAGTAGGCTTTGTCCGTATGAATTGAAATGAATCGAAATTTCATCGAATAACCTTAAAAATTGCGACCTGTACTTTACGCACAAGGTTACATGGACAGACAACCAGCCAGCCAGCCGGACGGAGGACATCGTTAAATCGACTCAGAAAGTGTTATTTGGTAAGTGGGGAACAGAAAAATGGCTGTAGTACAACGTTACGAATAGCGCTGCAAGCTGTCGAAAGTTAAAAACGGGAGTTTCAAAATGGGGTCAACAGAATACGTAGTTATAGTAGTCGTTGTAATTGAAGTTGAAGCGGAAAATTTAAAATTTTTAACTTTGTTGCGCTACAGAGCATTTTTTAGCTTCAGGTACTACTACAACTTCTTAATTCTGTTTCAGGCCGTAGTGCAGTGGTGATCATTTCATAGAGCAATTGCTTTTTGGCTCCACCCATCACTTTTTTATGCTCTTTTAATTCAGTTGTCTTTCAGACGGCAAATAGTGCACATGCTTGGCGAATGCTTTGGTTGATTTTAAAAAATAGTGCGTAAAAAAAATGTTCGTACCATTACGAAATTTTTTTATGATAAATACTGCATTATGTTTTGTTTTTTTTTACGTTTAAAATATAAGGAAACATATTTTGTTTTACCAAATAGCAAATTAATTGTGTATTGAAGTATTAAACCGATTTTTTATACCAAAGCAATTTTTACGATTACATTTTTATAAAAATCTTTTCATTTACTTTTTTGTTGTACTGTATTTCAAAATTTGTCTCATATTCTCACCAATACACAAGCATTTCAATTTTGATCAGCACTGCCGTAGTGTTACACACATCAGCACAATCGTTTAATACCCTCTCCCTATTGTGGTGTGGGTATAAATATTAAGAAAAAGCTAAAATTTGTCTATTTCTCTTTTTTTCTTAAAGAGAGACAAAAATCAAGGTATATTTACACAAGGTAGACTCATTTGGGAGTGTATACATGCTGCTCTATAAAAGGAACGGAGTTGTCAAAATTGTCTTCATATAAAACAAAAACAATTTAACGCACACATGTACAAATTTTTTCTCATATACACGAAATTTGACGTTAAGCTTCCAACTAGGGGTAATCAGCTGACAAACATATGGGCCAACGAGTTTACCTTGTGTAAATATACCTTGACAAAAATGTAGACACTTAAGTGTCTACATTTTTGACAGTGTCAATACATTGTTGACAGTGTCAACAAAACAAAACAATCGACTAAAGTGGCGATTTAAAAATTTTTTATTGAAAAAAGTGAGTTAATCCATCTCAAAAAAAAAATGATACAACTTCGTGGGTATTTTATTTAAATTGTACCAAATATGGATGAATTGTACCAGTGTACCAATGAAGTTGCGATTGTACCAAATTTGGTACAATTGTACCACAAATCCCATCAGTGTTGCACCGTGCTTTTTTTCTCACAATAACATTCGCTCTCACTTTGTAAAAAACAAACAAACAAACAAACAAACAAACAAACAAACAAACAAACAAACAAACAAACAAACAAACAAACAAACAAACAAACAAACAAACAAACAAACAAACAAACAAACAAACAAACAAACAAACAAACAAACAAACAAACAAACAAACAAACAAACAAACAAACAAACAAACAAACAAACAAACAAACAAACAAACAAACAAACAAACAAACAAACAAACAAACAAACAAACAAACAAACAAACAAACAAACAAACAAACAAACAAACAAACAAACAAACAAACAAACAAACAAACAAACAAACAAACAAACAAACAAACAAGCAAACAAACAAACAAACAAACAAACAAACAAACAAACAAACAAACAAACAAACATTCAAACAAGAAGGTTCTGTTGACGCTTGCTTTAGAATTCTACTGCGAGAAATGTTTAAAGAAGAATGGGAATTTAATTTCTGGTTTGCCGAAATTTTTTTTGGCAAGCCCGAATGTTACATAATGAAATTATAGTTTGGCTGAGTTCCTAAACATCATAATACTTTGCAGTCAAAGTCAAAAAAGTATCATAGAGTTGAACTATATCTAGTTTGATTATTGTGTACGCATCGATATTGTTTTTAGTGAACTTTGGTACAGATAACATTGTAAAATTTTTCACGGTTGCTTGGTAGAAAGCACTTAAAAAAGCGAGTTGCTTTGCACTGATGTTTTGGTACTCACCCTTTTTTTTAAATTTAATTTGAATTTATGTTACTATGCATGCGCATTTAACAAAACATAATTTTAAATTATGTTTAACATTTCTGGTTCCATTAAACTTATTTTTGGACATTAAAACCGAAAATCAATGTCACTTATCTTGTTTTTTCGAAAAATGGAGTTATCTAGTTTTTCCGAAAAAAATTTGTTTTCTTAAATTATATTGATATTTTACGGAATTAATGCTAAGTTCACCCTTGGGTTTTTAAACGCGTTTAAGCAAAATGTTGATTTAGCTAATCAAAGCCGTTCACATTACATTTGAGATAATTAAGATGACAGATGATTAAGAAAAAAAAGCACACAAAAAAAAAACAACAAACAAATTTATATATCTTTAAAGTATTAAAATTTGATAAAAACACTTTTATAAAGTTATCAGAAGATTATTTAAATCATTTTAATGATGAAATTGTGAAAATTTATGAATTATTTAAGGAAAAAAATAAAAACATTAAGCAGAAATCTTGGCCGGTTGTACACGAGGTATGTTCAGTGGATTCTACGTGATTTATGAAGTGATTTAGTTGTAATCATATCAATTTGAAGTGATGAACAAATCACTTCAATGTATGGGTAAACATCTCGATTTTTAAGTGATTAGAGCTTAATCACGTTCGAGCTGCTTAAACGCGTTTAAGAACTCAAGTGTGAACATAGTATAAGGCAACTTAAGTAATGATTTGTGGAAAAACATTAATTTTTTGACTCAGCACGTTAATTTACCCGTTTTTTTCTACGAATAAATGGAGTTATCCAGTTTTTCCAAAAAATATTTATTTTCTCTTTATGCTTATATATCAAAAAATAAGCTGTATTTTTGTCTGTTTTTATGCATAAACATAATTAAAAGGTTTACCCTTCTTGATTTTATGAAATTAATTGGCCAGTTTTTGGGACGTGGATTAACGTTATACTCGGTTTAACAAAGGTTGAACCTGAACAACAGCTATTGACTTTGTGGTTAATTTTATTTTAATAAATATTCAAATTTTGAATAAAAGGTGTTCCGTTAAATTTTTATACTAAACTTGGTAATAAGATCGTTTAAGCTTTTTAGTTTAGCTGACCAAAAACAATGTCTTAGGCTTCTATTTTGTTTTTTATGTTTTTCATAAAATTTAAAAGATTTTATCATCCGTGCTAAATTCCCAATTTTTATGCTTGATAAAAAACTAAAAATTTATTGTTGAAGCTATTCCCATGCGCATTTCACTGGTTGCTTAGGCCAGATCGTCAGGAAACTTCATCCGTAAAGATCTTAGAAAAACTAAAGATATTAAACCAAATAAATCTGTCAAGCGTATAAGAATTATAGCAACAGTTCTACTTGTAACAATATCAAAGTTTTAACAATAACAAAAAAGTAAACGTAATAGTTACACGTGCGTGCAAAAAAATGCAAAAATCAACTCAAGAAAATCAACAATCCGAAAGCAAAACGTGATCGAGAAATCGAACGAAGAACTCGTAAATTTAGAAATAAAAACTTCATAAAACAAACTGAAATCAAGCCGGAAAAAGCTCAAGAGAAGTTTTATTGATGAATAATTAACATTGAGAAGATCGTCAAGATTGCAGAAAAAAATGATTTTATAATATACAAATTTTATTAGTATTAAATATCGTATAGTGTTAAAAATATAAATATATGTTCTTAGATTAATTTCAAACTAAACAAATTTACAACCAGGCTCACAATGTCGACAAGAATATTTCTTTCGCATATTTATATTTAAAACAAAAATAAAAAACTAAAATTCTTTTTGTTTTCAATATAAATTTACGAAAGAAATGTTCTTGTCGACATCATGGGCCAGGCAGTTAAATTGTTTTTATTTTAAGAAATCTGTGGCCGTATATAAAAACTAGGTTACTCCATTTTTGAATAAAGTTTGTTTGTCTTCCAGATTCAAATTTATATATTTATTCTTAGAAAAAAAAATGGATAAAAATGATTTTTATTATTTTTGTACGTAAAAACACCTTGCTATTATCTTTGCAACAGAAAAAAATTAGTAAGTTAAGGTTTAGTAAGAAAAAGGTTTCAAAGTTACTGTACCACATAGGGTACGGCGGAAAGATTTTGGGTGTTTGGCAGTCGTATTCTAAGAATCAAAAACTGCAGAAAAGATATATTATGCTTATTTAGAATGCATAAATATATTCTTTGAATTCTCTATAGTTGCAATTTTTAGGCTCAACATTTTGCCCGAAGTTGTTCTATATCGCTCTTTGTCTCTAAGTTTTCGAGACAACACCGTTTTAAACTTCTAATTTTTCTGTTTTCTAAGAGACTATGGAGTTAACTTGTTTTTTCAAAAAATGCATGGAGTTATCTAGTTTTTACATAAAAATTGTTTTTTTTTTCTGATTTTTGTTTTACAAATAACTATTAAATGAGAATCTATATCGAAATTTCGATCTGACAGGGTGATAGTAAATGAAACACGCTTTCTATTTTTGGTGTTATCTTAATTTTCACAAAAAGTGGAGTTAACTTGTTTTTCCATACGGCCACAGAATATATATGCGAGATATCTTTACCCCCTTATTCATAATAAATAAAACAGGTTAATAGACAGTTTATTCAACCGATTTTCAGCTAACCACGCATGACAAGAAAAAAATTTCATATAAATTTGCTTATACATATGGGGGATTTCATGCCAAGTGACCCAATTTTTAAATCGATGTCCTCCGATTTCGGTGAAATTAGCACCAAGCTTAGTCCTATTAAATAGTAGTTTATACACAAATTTTCAACAAGATCGGTCAAAAAGTTTCTGAGTTAGAGGGGGCCAAAGTTTGGCATTTTGTCCATACAGGTGTTCTTTCTCATCCATGTAATTTATTACCTATTGGTGTTAGGCAAATTTGTCCCAAGTAGCTAAGATAGCTATTTGATCAATCTTTTAAAAAAATATATTTTTGTTTTTTTTTAATTTTTTTTTTTTTAATTTAAAACTTTTTTTTAAATTTTTTTTTGCGGGAATTTTTTATTTTTTTTTTTGCTCAAAAGAAAGCTTATGTCTTTTCCTTTAATGTAGTTTTGGTCGCTTTTTGGGATACGAGTGGCTTATGTATAAAAAAAATAATTTCTAACTCAAGACGAGGGGTTTTAAATTTTTAGCATATGCAGCACATGTAGCACTATTTTGAATTTTTTCCTAAAAGACCAGAACTACCTTAAAGGAAAAGACATAAGCTTTCTTTGAGCAAGAAAAAAGATAACATTTCCGCTAAAAAAAAAAAGTTTTAAATATAAAAAAAAACTGGGAATTAAGCACGAATAACAAAATCTTTTGAAATTAAAATTTTGTATTCCCAAAAATTGAAATTACTTTTTGATAAAACAGGCAAGTGCACGGCCTAAAAAACACTTAATTGACAACATCTTTTGTAAGTTTTTGTTGTTTTTATTTTGTTTTTCTTAACATGGTGTTTACATTTGCCAGTACTGGCAAGACAGTAGCAATACCCAACAAACACGGAGGTTTGATTTCAAATTGAAAATGATTTGAAATCAAACGTTTTCTCAAACCACAAACGTTTGATAATGATTTGAAAATCATAGCGTTCTCAACAAAAAGGGGAAATTATTTTCAAATTGAAAAATGCCTTTATTTTCAACTTGCTTTCAAACGTAATTCTCAAATGTTTTTCAAATGTGGATTATAATACAATGTGGAACATAAATAATAATATTTTATTTTTTTTTAATTTAAATTTATTATTTATTTAAATAAACTGTGAGATAAACATTCGGCACCATAGCTAAAAGATGAAATAATGTTCTTTTCGTCCTCTAATTCTTGGAAAGACAAACTACTTGGCTCCCTTTTATTTTGAGGTTTGTCCCACCGCGATCGTCCAACAAACTTTCTTCACTTTCCCGTTTTATTTTCCTTTTTTTCGTATTTTTAATCATTGTAATTACTCACAAATAATTTTTATTTTTCACAAGAAATAAGCTGTTCACTTTGTATTTAAATTTATTTTTAATAGTAAAACACATATAACCACAAAGTAAAAAATGTAACTTTAATCGCCATTTTTAATGATTACATTTATTTTTCGCTTAAGTATTGCCAAGTTTATTTTTGATTGGAAATAAACATTTGACAAACATTTGACATCAAATTGATAAAACATTTGATATGAAATGTTTATTTTCAAATCATTATCATTTTGAATTTAAATGTTAAATCAAACAATTGAAAAACGTTTGAGAATTGTGTTTGATGTCAAATGATAAAGTCATTTCATATCAAAGGTTTGACTTCGTGTTTGTTGGGTACATGCAAACTTTTTTACTAATACATGCACACTTTTCCAACTGTCTTGTCTCCTGTCTAGCAAATTTTGCAGACAGTAAAATTGGACCGTGATTTGACATTTGCTAACAGTAATCGGAAGTTTTGTTAGCAAAAGGGGGAAAAAATCAAAATGTAAAAAAAATTAAACATATTTTGCTTTGATTTTGTATATTTTAGTTAAGTGTTATGTTTGTTAACACAATATAGTTATTTAAAACTGTTTTTAAGTTTGTTTAGTTCATGTTAATCACGTTTAGCTGGACTGGTACAGCAACATTCACGTTTAAGATATTTTTAAAAGTGAACTGTCTTAACAACTGTCTGGACGCCTAAGTCACGAAGACAGTTAGTTGTGTTTTTGGAAACTAATATGTATTTTCTTACTGTCTTGCCAGTACTGTCAAATGTAAACGTACTGTAACCTACTTACAACTACAATTAATGTTGAGAGAATTTCAACTAATTGTAGTGGGGAATGTAAGATGAGATAAACCCACTGTTGTTTATTGTTGATGTGTTTTGTTTAAACTTTGATATTATTACAAGTAGAACTGTTGCTATAATTCTTATACGTTTAACAGTTTTATTTGGTTTAATATCTTTAGTTTTTCTAAAATCTTTATGGATGAAGTTTCCTGATGATCTGGCCTAAGCAACCAGTGAAATGCGCATAGGAATAGCTTATCCCATCAACAATAAATTTCAAGTGTTTTTGTCAAGAATAAAAACTGGGAATTAAGCACGATTGAAATTAAAAAAAAAAATTTAAATTTTTTTTTAAAAAAACAAAAATATTTTTTTTAAAAAGATTATCAAATAGCTATCGAAGCTACTTGGGACAAATTTGTCTAACACCAATAGGTAATAAGTTACATGGAACACCATAAGTTAGAAAGAACACCAGTATGGACAAAATGTCAAACTTTGACCCCCTTTATCTCAGAAACTTTTTGACCGATCTTGTTGAACATTTTTGTCTAAACTACTTTAAACTTGGTGCTAATTTCACCCAAATCGGAAGACATCGATTTAAAAATTGGGTCAGTTGACATGAAATCCCCCATATATTAAAACAGTTTTACTTATATTAAAGCTGGGAGTTATAATAAAACAGAAAGAAAAAAAGTATATTTTCCTACCGTAAAAAGTATCAAAAAAGTGGCAAGAATCACAAAAAGTACCACATTTGGGTGCATTTTGTAAAAGTGGCCAAATAGTATCCAAGCAGTCGAAAAAGTGGCAAATTGCCACTTTAGTGGCACCAACGGTAACGCTGATTACATACTTACTTTAGGTTATTCTTTCCAGGGTTTAAAAAACTGCAGTCGAAACCAAAAACTTTTAAACAAAAAAACGAAAATATGTATGTATGTTTACAACATTTCGCTTTTTGAGTTAGTTTGACAGCGATATTTAATGAATCAGAAGTAAAAGCAACCGTTTTTTTTGGCCAATGAAAAATGAAGAAAGGGCAGTTTTTCTACTTTGTCTGCAGTTTTTTAAACGCTGATTCTTTCAGTTATCAAAACTATGAAAATGTTTAAATTAATTTTTTTACAATTTTTATTTAAACCTGTTACAAATTTTTTTTTTGTTTTTTCTTTATTTTGTTTTGTTTATTTATTAATTTTTTTCAATTGATGATTTTTACTGATTCTACACAGGTGTAATTATTATTTTTTTAATTTTTATTTCAATTTGTTGTTATTTGTCAACAATTAACATTTTAAAGTTTTATTCTATTTTTCATAATTTTTCTTTTGCTTCGCTTACTTAAAACTATGAGTACTAATTATAATAAATTTTTGCTTGAGTTAATTTTTAATTTTTCTTTCGCTTTTTTGTTCAAAATCTAAAATTTAATTTTTAGTTATTTGATTTTTCTTTTCTTTGGGTTGTAAAGTCTTTTTCTTTTTCTTTTACTTTTATATTTTTTTTTTTAAATGTGACAAAATAAACTAAACAAATATTTTTTGATCAGATAAAATTTTTTTTGTAATTTGTTCTTAAAAACTACAAACAAATTTTAAAATCAAGTGGTTTGGTTTTTTTATTTGGTGAAAATTGATGATCAAATGATGGTTAAGTTTTCGGGTGAAGTGAGAGTTTAGGATCTAGAAATTAGAAAGAGAGAAGAGCTAATAAAATTATGACTTAGTGAATATTTTAAAAATTTATTGTGTCTTTAAATTGCTCCTTTTTATAAAAGTTTTATTTGAAGTAAATTTTGTTTCTTTACAGAGAAACGTGTGCCACATGTATAGTAATTTCTAAGAGAAATTAGCTTATATTGTGTAGTCAACTATCCCTTTAGGTGCCTTTTTTTCTGTTAGGACCAGCACTACTTCCCCTACTAATTGTGTTGAAAACTAGGAAAATAGATTTTGGGAAGGAGGGTAGAGGGAGTAGTGTTTGTGGACATTCGACTTGAAATTATTGATGTTGTAAATGAGAGGGAAGGCTTCAGCAGGTAGGTTATTCCACATATGTAAATCACATTTAACTCTCAACCTAATGTCGTAATATTCTAACCTTAAATTCGCTTAGGTCTGGTTTTAAAATTCTCTATATTCCAAAATATAATAATCTTGTTTATCACAGGTTGAACAAAAAACTTGCAGAAAATAATCGCTTCTATCGCAAACATGGCGAAAATTCCCAAAAACTTGAAGAATTTAAAGCAAACCCTAAAATTTATTTGAAATCGCTAAATCGGATAAAACCAAATATCGGAAAATGGCATACATATCGTTAAAAAATTAGCTATATGTAATGATAATAGCCTTTTTCACTGATCAACATCTAACATCTACCATCAATTTGCGAAGATGTTAACATCTTTCCATAAGAAATACATACTAGGGCTAAAAACCAAAATCCTTCAACATCTTTAAAAAATTTTCCTATCTCATTTTATGCCATTCTAGAAAAACCATCAGAAAAGTTCTTTTATTATTGTGGCATCACTGACAAAAAGACGTTTGTTTTGAAAGCAGCGCTACCATTTGTCAAGTTTTCTCTTTTATTGCAGTGTTTTTTTGTTAGGTAATTTTTATATATAAAAAAATATTAAACTTCAAATACATTTTTGTGTTTTCTTTTTAAATATTGGCACTTTTGTAGAAAAAAAATTTTTTTTTTAAAAAATTTTTTTTCAAAATGTGACATTTGTTTGATGGTGGATGCTAGTTGGAGCAATGTAAACCAGTGTTTCACATATTCTATATCTTTGCTGGTAAAGCGGCCCAGGCCCATGCACATTATTGTAAATGATATTCGCCATATTATTTCCATTTTGTCCTATATTATGCAATAAGTCGCACAATGGTTTCAATTTAAATATTGCTCAATTTTCATTCAATAAAAAGGTGAACATATCCTATAGAAATAACAAACATAATGTTGCCAACACATTTCATTTTGTTGTGCAATAAAAATCAAAAGTATTTAGATTGTTGCCAAGATATTGTGCCACCTACGAATATCAGATACACATTTGCGATATAATTGTACAATACGTAAAATTGAACAATTTTACTGCAAGTTTATGAGCCGCTTTAGATGTTGTTCAGTGTAAAAAAAACTATAAAGAAAAATAATAATCAGAGATGGGATTTTTTTTTGTCAGATTTTCGATAACTATTCGACCTTGCCACAACATTTCTATAACATACCAAATAAACGTGGAACTGATGTAGTCGACAACTTGATGTGACAGTACATAATTTCAAAATTTACGTAGACATCGACAACGACTAATATAAGTTACTTAAGTTTAATCTTAATAACATTTCATATTTGGTTAAAGTAATAACGACTTTAAGTTTCAATACAAAACATATATGTTGTGACCCAGATAATTATTTAACAAAATATCTTCAGTGCAGCTTATACTTTAAATTGATGCAAACATTCTTTATCGTTTTTCTGGAAAACACATTTTTGTTTCTTGCGGCAATCCAGTAAAAACCCGACAATTTCTTTAATATTAATAGTATTAAAAAATTAAAAATGAGCCAATTTCAGGGTTTAAGTCCGAAATGATCCGTACTAAATAACCGACTAGGGAACAATTTGCTTTTCAATACTATGGTAAAGGGTATATAAGTCTGTCTCATCACTGCCCACTGCACTTTAACTAGTTTTTTAATATTTTAAACCAAGTAGTAGCATCAAGTTTAACCCTTTCACGTCCATAAGGAAACCCTGGTTATTTTTTAATATCCAATGGATTTTTTTATTCGATTATTATATAAAATAAACTAAAATTGCAAAGAAATAAAAATCTCGTGGTTAGATTTTGTGGAATTTTTTGGGAAATATTTTTCCCAGTGGACGATAAAGGGGGCAAAAAAATACTTCAGCTAATTGATTTTTTATGAATGATTTTACAACTAAAACAATTCAATTTAAAAAAGGTTTTATAATTATTGGAGAAATTGACGTATTTGCTCAAATATTGTTCTAGTCATAATGTTAGCGATGTAAGGGACACTTCATCAGTAGATCAGTAACTTCAATGATTTGGTAACACTTTGTTACTTATTACAAAATGCATTCCTCAATATGCTTTCATTTTGTCCTTTTCAACAGTAAAGGATCTTCAGTTTTGCTGTATGGGGTTTATAAGAGCCACTTGTCCATCTAAAACCAGGTTCATCTTCATTATGAAGAGATGTGCTGGCATCCACAGTTTGTTTTGGCCAGTTTCTTGTACTGCACTTTCGATTTCAACCACATCCACAGCCGCTTCAAGTCTTCTCCTAAAAAGTCTTGGTCTTCTTCATCAAGGTAAAGTACATGAAAAATAATAATAAAAAATTAAAACTGGCCAAAAGTTGTTCAATTATGTATATTTACTCTATGTGAAACATTTTTTCCTATAGACCAGAGTGAAAATTTACTTATTTCACAATATTAATATCTTCTAAAAAGTCTTGATATTGTTCATCTAGGTGAACTTTATCTTCCCTATCACTAAAATCCGCCATTAGCAGCTATAATATCTAATTTTGGCGTAAAAGGAACTCCCTACACTTCTGCTTGTCATTGCTAAAATTTTAGCAGTAGTAAGAGTAAATTTTTTCTTCTGGTGCATAGGGAAAAATGTTTCCGATAGAGTAAATATACAAAATTGAACAACTATTGATCAGTTATAAATTTTTTATTATTATTTATCATTTCTCCTTACTAATCACATAATATTTATCACTTACAAAACTTAAAAACATAATAAAATCCACGACAAAACGAGCCAAATCGAAACGTACTTACGGTGGAGAAAAATGGGATTTTCCCTCCTTAATTATTCTATACCCCTTTAAGTATCGCCACCTTTTTACTTTTATTTACAATAAATCATAGCTGTTGTACGACCTCTTAATGTCAAAATAAATATTTAAAAAAAATTCTTTACCAAAATAATCAATTTAAGTTTTGGGAAAAATATTTCCCATTGACGTGAAAGGGTTAAAAAAAAACTTTAGTTACTTTGTTCGAAAAATGAAAGGAAAATACATATATGAAATTCTTTGAGAAGAAATGAGATAGAAGAAAAAACGAAAATGTTGCTGCCTTTTGTGAACGAAGCTTTATATTGAAAATTAAAATTATTAAAAATTTTATTAATATTTGTTAAAATTTGATTAAAATTCTTTAAATATTTTTAAATTAAATGAATTTTTTAAGCACAACCAAAACGAATTCATACATGTAACCGTGACGTAAAAAAGTTATGCTGGCTGTCAGTTTTTTTGTATAAAGTTTGAGGCTTTAAATAGCCTTACTCTCTATGTCTTTCTCTGTGATGCGAACACCTGTATGAATTCGACTTTGGTACATTTAAAAAGGTAGCCCTAGTTCAAGGGCAGAAACAACATGTATTTTGTTGGTAGAAAACCTTAAGGATTTTCAAAAATATGAGTATTTCTAACAAAATAGTAAACCAGTTGCGACATAATGTAAAGTTCAGCTGAGCTACTGGGGTTACCTTATCAGTTGAACCATGGCTACAACCAAGAATGATAGCAATAAAAATTACGACATGCGCATGATTGCTCGTTATGCTGAGTACACACTATGCAACACATTTACGCAATCTAGTGAATTAAATTCATTTTCATTCATTCCAGATTGCATCAACATCAAAACGCTTTGATATTTTGAGGTTGCATTGAAATAGATTGCATGTAGATTGCACTGTGTGTACCCAGCATTAGATGACGTAATCTGTGAACGGCAAGGGGTTCCTAAGTTTAAAAGTCCCTAAGATTCGCAAATTTTTTTATAAGAAATTTATGTATTTTATAGGAGCTGGTATCCCCGTAATGAAACAACAACTATCGTGAGTTAGCCAGCTTGAAATTATGCGCCAATAAAAATGCAGTTCGCGTGACATCATTAGTGACATCTGCGCAGCAGATCAAAATTTTGTTTTCGGAATGGTTAAGGCGAATTCAACTACAGGTGGTGTCGGAACTACAACAATCCAAAAACAACAGAAACAACATAGGATATTTTGCATTGCATTGTTAGTGCTTATGCTGGGTACACACTATGCAACACATTTACGCAATCTAGTGAATTAAATTCATTTTCATTCATTCCAGGTTGCATCAACATCAAAACGCTTTGATATTTTGAGGTTGCATTGAAACAGATTGCATATAGGTTGCACTGTGTGTACCAAGCATTATGGCACGAAATGTCAACCATTCTTAGCAAAACACTAATAAATCAAAACAAATAGGTTCTAACTGTAAAAATCACCTGTAGTTAGTTCGCCTTGGGAATGGCGTAATCTTTATTTCTAACATTCTTGAATAAGAAGCTTAATTTAATTCTCTCTATCTCTCTCTCCTTTTTAATCATAAGCAAGTGTTTTTAAACTGAAAATGTTGCTTATTATTTTGAAATTCTATTTGGTTTCTTTTAATATCATCAAAAGTTAATATTAAAAATTATTATTTCAATAACTTTTATAGTTACTATTACTTTATTTTATTAAATGTTGTTTTTTTGTTAAATTCTTCATTCATTTTACACACTTAAATTCAGATTTTAGTTTTTTTTCTTCATTTACAAATTTTGTTTACGCCTTAAAATTTAATTATTTGTTTTTAAATTATAATTTATTTTTCATTAAAATTTTTTTCGTTAAATTAGGTTTCTATTAACATTTTCTTGGAAAAAACTCTACTTTGTTGTAATTTTGTGTGTGTTCGTTTTAAAGCTTTTTTTTTAAATTTGTATTGAGTTTTTTTACCTTTTTAGTTTTCGCATAATTTTCTCTGTCTATTATTTACTATGTTGATTTTTATACATTAAAAATTCTCTAATAAATTATTTGTTTGTTAATTTTTTTATAATGATTTAATTAACTGGTGACAGGCACAATCTCTGCAAATTCACAACAATTATTTTATTTATTATTTATAAATATTTTTTTTCTTGTTTTAGTATGCATAACTAATATGTTGTTTTTTTTTTTTAATTTAAATCATACTAATTATTTTGTATTGAAATCTAGGGTGAATATACTTTGAATAAAAGACATTTAAAATTAAATTTGAAAGTTTATATGGAAAATAAAAGTTATTGAAGAACTCCTTATACAATCAGAACTCTTACTTAAAGTTCCCTTTCAAAAATACAGATTTTTTCCAATAATTTATAACGTTATATAATATTTATTATATAATATTTATTGCGGCAAACGTCGAACTTGATTGCTCCATGATTGATCTTCTGATTGCCTAGCAATCTGCTGTAAAATCATTTGTCATTAATCTGGCGTTTAATTTCTCTGTACGTTTGTGTATGGCAAAGCAATTTCTTCGTGTTCTCCAGCCATATAATCAGCAATTATTGCACCATTGTTCGGCCGACGGTTTTGCTTATGCTTAGTAAAAATTGCTACGTGGAGACGCAGCGTTATAAAGAAACAATAAGAAAATTTAAGTACATTTTTATCTGTTCTCTACCCTGCAAATAATAGGACCAGTCCAAACACGCGTGTAAAGAGTAGTCCACAAGGGACCAGGACTAGTCCAAAACTAACCCAAACGTATGGAAAAAACCTGGTCTATTTAACATTACGATGTCCTAGGAGAGATATGGTCCCACCTTTGGACCACTAAGGAGTAGTTTTAAAACTACTCCATGGTGTACACAAGAGGATTAGTTTTGAAGTCGTTTAAAAACGAAAGCTATCGTTAAAAAACGAAGACATGTCGTCTCACTACAAACACTTTTTAACATTGACATGGTCCATGCTTGCATTACATCGGACCAGTCCATGGAGAAGTCCATTTTATCAAAATAGATCAGGTGGTCCAATTTTATTTGCAGGGTAATACCTTTTGTATTCTTGCATACATTTCGGAGGAACGCATGGAAGATGTAGAAAATGTGAAATCTGGGTTCACACTTGAATACGAGTGTCATACGTAAATACGACATATGTATGAAGTGGACGATTTTTCGGCCAATTTATCTGGCAGCGCTGATTATGAAGTTATGTGTTTGATCTGTTGTGTTAAAACGTTAAATGGATGAGCTGAATGAGTTGAATCAATGTAAGTGCCGGTTCACACATTTCAAGTTTGACTCGTCAAGTCTTGAGCTTTTAGGAGAGAAGGGAAAAAAGAATGCAATTTCTTTCCCCCTCTTTTGTGAACCGGCACTAAGCCTGAGTTCATACGGCTCATGTCTTATTGACAAGATTCTTCCTTTTTCTTCTTTGAACATGAATTGGCGTTTAAATGATTCATGTCATGTTGACAATATGTGCTTTTTTGATATTGAAAACAATAACAAAATTAAACAACGAATGAAAAAGCAAAACGTAAAGGCAGTACATGCATCTGTGTACTCGTTTCTTTTCCCCTTATCCCTCTCGCCTATAAAGTAGCACTCATGTCAATAAGACAAGAGCCGTATGAACACAGACTAAGTATTATAAGTATTTTCCTGAAATTAGAAATTAAGCCCAACAAACACGAAGTCAAACCTTTGATACGAAATGGCTTTATCATTTGACATCAAACACAATTCTCAAACTTCTTTCAATTGCTTGATTTTAACATTTAAAACCAAATTGATGATTTGAAAAAAAAAATTTAACATCAAATGTTTATCAATTTGTGTCGGTTCATACACGTCAAGTTTGACTCGTCAAGTGTTGAGTTTTTAGGAGAGAGGGGCAAAGAAATTGCATTCGCTTTTTCCTTCTCACCTAAAAGTTCAAGACTTGACGAAACAAACTTGACGTGTGTGAACCGGCACTTTGATGTCAAATTGGTATCAAATATTAAATTTAAATCAAAACTAAACTTGGCAATACTAAAGCGGAAAATTAATCTAAACATTTAAAATGGCGATTAAATTTTTACTGTGGTTAAATGTGTTTTACAACTAAACGATTTATTTCCTGGAAGAATAAAATTATTTATAAATAATTAGAATACAAATTAAAAAAAAAGCGGGAAAGAAAAGAAATTATAAGTTTTTTATGTGATCGCGGTGCTACAATCCTCAAAAAAAAGGGAGCCAATTAATTTGTCTTTGCAAGAATTAGAGGACGGAAAGAAAATTATTTCATCTTTTAGCTATGGTGCCGATTATTTATCGCACAGTATATTTAAATAAATAATGAATTTAAATTAAAAAATAAAAGATTTTTATTTCTGTTTAACATTGTATAATAATCCACATTTGAAAAACATTTGAGAATTACGTTTGAAAGCAAGTTGAAAATAAAGACATTTTTCAATTTGAAAGTAATTTCCTCTTTTTGTTGAGAATGCTATGATTTTCAAATCATTATCAAAAGTTTGTCGTTTGAGAAGACGTTTGATATCAAGTTAATTTCAATTTGAAATCAAACCTCCGTGTTTGTTGGGAAACTGAGGTCATTTATGAGTGTAAGTATGATGCCGATGTCGCACTTATATTATTGCAACCTATACTTACCCTGCAAATAATATTGGACCACCTGATCCATTTTGATAAAATGGAGTAGTAGACTACTCGATGTAATGCAAGCATGGACCATGTCATTGTTAAAAAGTGTTTGAAGTGGGACGACATGTCTTCGTTTTTTAACGACATGCTTTCGTTTTTAAACGACTTCAAAATTAATCCTCTTGTGTATATCATGGAGTAGTTTTAAAACTACTCCTTAGTAGTCCAAAGGTGGGTAATATGGTCCTGCCCTAGGACATCCTAATGTTTAATAGACCATGTTTACGTTTGGGTTACTTTTGGACTAGTCCTGGTCCCTTGTGGGCTACTCTTTACACGCGTGCTTGGACTGGTCCTATTATTTGCAGGGTATCCACCAACGGTCTCTTGAATATGAGTAAATCAGAGTAGTTGAGTTTAAATAATGTCTACTTACTTATACATAACATTTCATGAGTCAGTATGAGTCAAATATGAGTAGCGAAAAAACAATTCATTGCTGATCTAGGCTCGGCACGCAACGAAAATAATTAGCAAAAAAAAAATAATGTAACAATTTTATGTTTGTAGTTATGTTCGTTTTACACACGAATTTTTTTCGTGATAAATTTATTTTATTCGTTCGCATGCAAAAACATATTCATATTTAGGTATAAATTAAAATTATGTTAAGTGTTATGCCGTTTTTTAATAAATTTTATTCGTTTCACAAAATGACTTACTTAGAGGGCAAATTATAGCATTCGATATCGATCAAAATTTTCATTTATGTTGTATTGTAATTTCAATCGACATCGAATGCCGTAATTTGTCCGCAGTATTCAATTTTAAAACCTTCGTTAAGCAACGAACAAAATAAAACGAAAAAATGCACTACGAGATATAAGAAATATTTTTTATTCACCCCTCATTCTTTACAAGTTTTAACATAAAATTTAATTAATCGTTCTTTTTCTTAAATTTAAAAAAAGCCTAATTGAAACCTTTTGTTGCAGCAAATTTATAATGGATTTTTAAGATATTTTTTCAGAATCACAACTATTGAAAACTAGAAAATTAATTTTTAAACCTTTTTCAACAAATAAAATTTCATTTATAAATTTAAAGAATTTTCCAATTTTTGTATGTTTTCAAAAGACTGCTTTCGCCAAAAAAAAGTCAAATAAAATATTTTTGGTACTCTTATTTAGCTCCATCTGACATTTTGAGCAGCAGTAAATGTCATATAAAAAACTTATTAAAAATTTTAAATTATTATTTATTAACTTAAACATTTTCGGTGATATGTTGTTAAAGTAACCAAAATTTATTGTAAAATACATACATACATACTTTAAGGATAAACTTTTTTTTTTTTAAATTTTCTAATTTAGGTCCAAGGTTTTTTTTTTTGGAAAATTAATCTGCCATTTTTAAACAGATGGTCAAACTTACATCTTGATGGAAAAAGTTCACATCTCTACCTTTTTGATTTTTAATTTCGAGGATAGACGTCTTTTCCTGCCCCATAAGGTTTCATTGGAAATGTAATTTTTATAATTCTGACCTTAAAAACTGTACAAATAATTGTTTAGAAAAAAGATTCATTGGCAGCTTACTTAGGCAGTATTTAATTTGTGATACCGAGAGCCAATGCCTATCATAGAGATCAGCTACTCCATAGGTGTCGCTGCAGATTCCAACCAATCTATTTTCCTAATTAAATTAAAAAGCATCTTTAGTTTTACTTATTATAGCTGAACAAGTCCCTAGGTATCTCTCTTTCCTTCTGATCCTTTTCTCCCAGACATTAATTTAAAAAAACGATACACAGTTTTCTTTTAAGGAGGATTCACACATGTCGTCCAAAGTTTTGCCCGGACAAAAATTTTTTTCGGTATGAAGCAGAAGATTAAAGAGTTCTAACTAAGGCTAAATGAACTTGTGTTAAATACTACAGCAACAATTCAAGAGCTTAAGGAGGTGATAATTCGGCACATTAACGGCATAGAACCTCAATTATGCCTCAGCGTCATCGAAAATTCGGATCATCGGATGGAAGTGTGCCGCCGAGGTCGCGGCGTCCATTTGGCCGATATTTTGTTCCATACATAATTAAATCATACCAAAAATATCATAATAAAAGGAAGTAACAATAATTTCCTAAATAATTTGTGTTTTATTCAAAATCAACATCGGCCCATAAAATTTAACCATCCTTTATAAGAAATGTTGAAATAATTTCTGTTCTTAAAAAAAAAATAAAGAAATACAGTACTTTTCGCTTTTAGTCACATCCTTTAGTTGCAACCATAACGTGGACTATTATATCGCTAATGTGACTATAAGACTAATTCACATATATGCCACTATGACGCATATAACCGAATTCGAATATAATCAAGTTATGCGATTAAAGTTACCTGACTAACAAAGTTTTAAAAAGTGGGCCTTTCACAGTTGGTAACTTTAAAAAATTAACAAACTACCAAGTAACAAGTTCGGTGTGAATACCACTAATGTATAAAAAATAGTTAAAATAATAAAAATATATTTCCTAACTGATAGCAACGGCAAAAACTAATTTTTTACGAGTAGAGAGTTGATGACAAAAATTAAATGATTTAATTCATTCTTTCTTTGGATGGATTCATGATTCGAAAACTAAAAAGAACTTAGTAAATTTTGCTAATGTGACTATAACGCCATTAATTTGCTTTACTTTTCCCTTTGACTACTGTTGATAAATGGCATATATGGCAAATGTGCTTATATCGCTAAATGGACTATAACGTAAATACTTTATATTAAATTAACTTATAGCGGCAAAATAAACAGATAAAATGGACTATATCGCTAATCTGACTATAAGCGTTGTGACTATAAACGAAAAGTACTGTATTTGCTTTGTTATTTGGAAACACTTCTCATATAATTATATATATATACATGTGATGTCTAGTTGGAACAAAAGACCACTATGATTAATGGCTCATATAATTAATATAAAGTAAAATATTTTATTAAAGTTATGTACAAAAAAAAAATTTTAATTTTAAAAGATTTTGTTTGTTGTGCTTAATTCCCAATTATTATTCTTGATAAAAACACTGAACATAAAACATGAAAAAAAATTACTTTGATAATAAACTGGCAAGTGCTCGGCTTAAAAAAACTTAACTGGCAACATGCTTAGTTTTTGCGAGAGCAAAAAAAGCAAGATGTTTTTGTTTTCATTTTGTTTTTTTTTATCCTACTTACAACTACAATTAATGTTGGAAGAATTCTAACCAATTGTAGTGGGCAGGGCTGCCAGATCAATTTGTGAGGAAATCGTCAATTTCCTGAGAAAAAATAAAAAAATCGTCTTTAACGTTTCGAAAAATCGTCAAACAAATCAGACAACTTCAAATTTAGTTTTTTTTTAAACAATTTTCGTTTGATTTTGATAAAACAAAAAATATTTAAACAAAAACATAATTACTTCATAACCATCTAGCATTTTAAATCGTGTAAGGGATACTGGGAGTCTGTGATCGTCGATGACCGCATTTTTTAATGGTAGGGAAAAACTGTTACACGACTGAGATTCTTCCATACCACAGCGAAAGACGCTTTTTTAATCGTTGTGGGAATCGTTGAAGACGTGGGTAAAGACCATCAAACGGGTCTTTCATATCAAGAATCGTATGAGACTCATGTAGATATTACCTTACAGCTCGTGAAATGGTCGCCGAATAATTGTTAAAAATATGATTTATACAGAGAGTCTTAAAAGGTTCATTCGATGATGGTTTGACGAAAGATAAACAAAGTGTATCATTGTTGTTTTCGTACTCTCAAAATAATAATTTGAAGATTTTCTTAAGATTTGCATATTACAGCCGTACCTAAGCAAAAGCGGCACGCGTTTTCTAGTTTTTGAATAGAGCAGCCTCAACGCTTTGCAAAAACCGATTTTCACAGCTCGTTTAACATTCTTAATTAATAATGGAAATTTAGCTACTTTTTTGGTCAATGGAGCGTTTTTATCATTATTTTTATTTATAATTTGTGGCTTTTATTAAACAAGAAAGCTTTTACTACTGTTCGTGACACAACGTTAAAGCTCTTCTTAAGGTATGGCATATCAGCGTTAAAGCTAAGCGAAAGAAAACATTCTGCCTACCGCTCTGGTTACTGTACGGCTTGTTAGAAAGTTTAATGTTGTAATTAGACTATGGAGACTGAAAAAAATCGTCACTTTTTAGAAAAAATCAGCAAATCGGCACTTTACCTATTTCGGAACAAAACATCGTCAAAATGACGATAAATCGTAAAATCTTGCAGCCCTTGTAGAAGGGAATGCCAGAAAAGATAAGCACCCTGTTGATTGTTTTTGTTAAGACTTTGATTAAAAATTTAACAAGTAAAGCTGGAGGTCCATACCACGCGTTTTTGCCTCCACGCAGCGCATGCTTTTATAACCTTACTTGCGTTCTACGTTTCAAGTTACATGCAACGCTTTTTATGCTGCAGCAGCACAAGTTAAAATAAAATTTAATTTGTCAAAATCAGCTGATTTGTTCGAACGCTGCTTGTGACGCTTACAAAAGTAGAAAGTAAACCTACTTTTCGCCTCAAGGCATCTACGCGTTTGTGCATGTAACTTTCTACGTATAACTACACAGATTCTACTTTTTTGACAACTGCGTATGCTGCGAAAAAGCGAGTAACGCGTGGTGTGGACCTCCAGCTTAAGACTGTGGCTTATAATTCTTATTCGCTTAACAGTTCTATTTTTTTAATATCTTTAATTTTTCTAAAACTTTTGGATGAAGTTTGCTGACGATCTGGCCTATGCCAACAGTGAAATGCGCATAGGAATATCTTATCCCCTCAAAAATAAATTTCAGTGTTTTTATCAGGAATAATAATTGGGAATTATGAATATTATATTGTTGTATGTAAAAATAAATTTTGAATAAATATTAAAGAAAAACTTTGATAAAAATATTTAATCAATTGGCAACTCAGTTCAAGTTCATCCGGACAAAATTTTAAAATAAACCATTTCAAGCTAAAAGTTGTTAGTTAAAAACATACTTTATAGCGTAAAAAATATTTTCTCTTTTTCAAAACAAGAAAAGACATTAAAAAAATGGGTGAATCGACCTTGAGAAAAACTGAAAATAAGCTTTTTTGGTAAAGTTGAAGTATGTATGCTTAAAACCAATTTGATTCTGTCCCACTGTTCAATGTTAAATAAAATTTTTATTATTTTATAATTGTTATTTCAAAAATCCACTTTAATGCCAAAATTTATCTCAATTGTACTTTATTTTATCCTTAAAGTATGCTTTTATTATTCTTACACCAACTTTAATTCAAAACAGGTCCTTTGTTTAATAATCAGTTTTAGGAGTCTGTTATAATTGTCTTTAATACTTTTTTTAAATTATTTTTTTTTTATTACTAATTTTTTTATTTATTATTATTGTTTGGTTTTTTTCAAATTTACAATTTTTTTTTACAAAATTAAGACCCTGTTTTAAAGATTTGATTTTTCTTATTTATAAAATAACGATATCATTTTTAAATTTGTTATTTTTTAATTTTAATAAACTAAGCAACATTTTATTTGTAATTAGCTTATTTCCAAATTATTGTTTATAATTATTTACAAAAGTTTCATTAAATACTAAAGTTTTAGTTTTAAGCTGGGGTCACACTTAACAAATATTTGGCGGCCAAGACGCAACCACTATTATTAAATGTTAAACATATGCTTGATTTTGCACAACGTTCGCTTGCCAAAACATTATACTACAAATTTTTTTCGAAAATGGAGGAAATTAACTAAAAATAATAAAAAGTAAAATAAAAGTATCTAAAGCAATTTGTGGTCACGTTTTTTCCTTGATTTTTTCGCCAAATATTTGTTAAGTGAGAACATAACTTTAGTTTAGCAGTTTTATAATTTTTTTTCACATGTTTTTATGTTCGTGTTCGTGTTCATGTTCATGTTCATGTTCATGTTCATGTTCATGTTCATGTTTACTTTAATTTTTTTCCTTTTTTCAATAATTTTGTTGTTTCAGTTTGTCTGTGAATACTTTCTAATAATACATGTATTTTTTTTTTTTTGTTTTTAAATATATATATTTTTTGTTATAAAATAATTAACAAACAAGCTCGATTTTTTTCAACAACTAACTACACACTTAAAATTTGTAACTTAACTTTTAACTTTTAATTTACGGTTTTTTGTCAATTAAATCTTTTAGATTTTTTTATTTTTTTTTTCATAGCAAGACTTAATTAAGCATTAGAAAAATATTGTTGCTAAAGGGAATTATGGGGAATTTTTGTAGTGTTTTTTTGGAATAAAAAAAAGAATATAAAAATTAATTAAATTTTTTTTTTGGTTTTTAGACATTTTTCTTACAATATGCAAACATTAAAAAAGTTTCGTTGAAAAATCTATATTTTATAAAAACAATGCACAATGGCTTAAAAATTAAAAGTTTTTTTTATTATAAAACAAACCAGCACCAATCTCTAAATTTTATTTGATATTTTGTTGGATTAACAACTAAATAAAAAATATTTTCGCATAGGAGCTAGCTTTCCCTCAACAATAAATTTCAGTGTATTTATCAAATATGAAAAACTGGGAATTTAGCACGCCATACGGAGATCGTATTAATAATAAACTTTGTATTCCCGGAGATAACTTTGATAATATAATTGCATGTGCCCGTGCATAAGACTGAATTGGCAAATTGGTTTTTTTCGTTGTTTTCGTACGGAGACAATAGAATGAAGCGGTTTGTTTTTTAATTTGGTTTTTTCTTTTAACCCACTTACAAATACAATTCGAGTCGAAAAGAACCCAACCAAATGTAGGGGGATGTAAGAAAGGATAAACTCACTGTTTATTGTTGGTGTTTTGTTTAAGCTTTGATATTGTTACGAGTAAGACTTGGAGTGTTTATAACTCTTATTCGCTTTAGGGTTTTATTTGTTTAATATTTTTGGCTTTTCTAAAATCTTTGGAAAAGGTTTCCTGATGAGCTGGTCTAAGCAACCGGCGAAATGCGCATAGGAGCTAGCCTTCCCTCAACAATAAATTTCAGTGTATTTATCAAATATGAAAAACTGGGAATTTAGCACGTCATACGGAGATCGTATTAATAATGAACTTTGTATTTCCGGAGATAACTTTGATAAAATATTTAATATTTAAATGACTACCCCATCATCAATCTCTGCCGACGGTGGTGCATCAGTGATAGAGATGCAAACCATACATCGATGTTTAAAAAAACTAATAATCCAGAAATATGCTCTAAAAAACACGTTTTATGCGCATTAAATATGCAGTAAAAACTGAAAAATATGCCCTTAAAAATGTTCGAAATATGCCCTAAAAAATAAAATTGCTCATTTGAAGACACAATATTCAACAATTTAATAACAAAATCTAAAAAAAAACCTAAAAAAGGTTTAAATTCACATAAGAGATGTTTGTGCCGAATATTATATAGATATTAACATCCATATGGGTTTTTGTCTTAAAGGAATTTTAGGTACGGTCGCTAAATTTCGCTAAAAGGAGTTTAAAGCTAGTTAAGGACGGAAGCTTTGAGCAAATGTGAACCGATTGGAAAATAATTTAATTTGAAGTAAAATATTTTTGGCAAGAATTTTATTTAAATACCATCACTTATAAAATTATTACAGTAACTGATTGTGGGTTATTAAATTCGTTTTCTGTTCTGTTAAAATTTAATAAAAATATAGTTATTTTTCGAATAATTTTATTTTTTAATATTTATGTTTGTTGTTCGAAAAACAAACTACCAGAAAAAAATGTTTTATCGTATTTTTTTGTTATGTAGTTTGATTTTTGTCGTTCAAAATATATTTTTTAATAGTAAAATTCCCGTAAATAACTTTGATAAAAATCATTCAAATTTAAGGAATATGCTGTTCAAAAAAAAAAAATTTAAAAATGAATGTAAAAATCATTTGTTTTAAATGAAATGTAAATGATCCGTTTTTAAGTGAATTTTAAGTTGTTTAAAATGAATTTTCGTTTGAACTTAACTACATAATATTTTGAGTGATCCTAATTATATAGCTTGCGGACACAAAGAGTCTAATTTGGATGTGAAATTATGGACCGATTCTCACCATTTGCATAGACTTCGTCCATATTTGATCAAATTATCTACAAATTTGGAACTTGTACTCTGCGCACAAGGCTAAAATGGACAGACAACCAGCCAGGCGGATTGAAGGATGGACATCGTTAGATCACTTTAAAAAGTGATTCTGAGTCAATCGGAATACTAAAAGATTGGTCTAGATACAAATCGCATAACATTTATTCTTAATGACAACCTGCTTTGTCTTACAATTTAAGAGTAAAAATTAAATGTAGATGTCGAAATTAAAGTAACAGATTTTCGAAAAAAAATTTTTTTTTTTATTTGCTGCGAAAGTTATTGTAGGCATCTAAAAAAATTGAATATGTACCAAAATATGCATTAAAAAGGCAAAATATGCGCTATAAACCTAAAAAATGCTAAAATATGCCAAAAATGCTGCAAACGGTAAAATATGCAAAAATATGCACTAACAAATCGATGCCAAAATTCATAACAAGCTCTAAAACGGATAAATATATTGTTTCTGCCTTCATTAGTTCCACAAGGAAGAACATGCAATTGCATATTTCTGGTTTCCCTGCTAATAATAAAAAACATAATTTTGATGTTCGATATATCGGCGATACATCGGTGTCAAAACTAAATAACATCGACGTCGTCCATTTTATATTTTCTGTTATTAAGACCTTTTTTTTTAATTATTTTACCATTTTTAATTTTTATTTTTTCAAAAAAACGTGTATTTCAAAGCGTAGCGGTACAAAGTACGTACATATGTATGTTCAATGTATTGTACATACATGCATATTACGCATTGCATAGCTATATGTATGTAATAAGGGGAAACCCCTTTTATAAACTAAAGACATGTAAAATGTGCAAGTGTGATGGCCCAACTATAAGTTGCTTAAGTTGGCTTAAGCAGCTATGCGAATACATGTAAATCATATGTGTCAAACCATATTGTACTTAAAGAACTTTTTGTTAAGTTTTATGAATCTAACATTTGACTTAGCAAAGTGCGAAACTGATCGCACTTTCCGTACGTTTTTGTGTTTTTAAATGCATTTGACAAGATTTTTGTTAAGTTTTGACAGCAGCTTATGCAAGCCTATGCATATTATAGGTTTGCCTTAAGATTTTTAGTAACAAAGAAGAATTTGAGTAGTTCGTTGGTATTAATGCAAAGTAGTTTATAACATCGATGTTTTGCAACATCGATGCTTATCGTGGAAACATCTTTTAAACATCGACTTTTTTCAGAACGATGTTGCATCCCTCATCAGAGAGCAGATTGAATACATTCACTTTTGCTGCCTTTTCATGAATTCATTCAATAAAAAAATAAAACAAAACCATAAAAAGTTAATATTTTATTTTGTTTTTGTTTAATATTTTTTAAAAAAATTATAAGAAAAATTATAATAAGAAATCCCCAAAAATCCCCAATAAATTGTTTTTTTTTTATTTTGTGTGTAGCGACTGGTTTCGGCATGAGCCAATTTATAAGAATTTGGAGCTTGTTCAATCGGTTTTTAGCCATTGTTTGAATCAACAAAAAAAAAATACTTATCTCCGTTATTTATTTTAAACTTCGATGCACCATAAGTACTAACGAATAGCCCAACATTCCTTGTCCCAAAATTTATTATATTGTCTTTCACATTTACTTATTTTTGGGGAAGAAATATTTGCTTGAAAATTGTCTTTAATCAAAACTTTTGTATGCCAAGGCGAATTCATGTAAACGGTGGTGGCGATACTACAACAAGTAACAGCACCAACAACACAACATTGAATTTTATTTGTTGCTTTCGTTGGTCGATGTGTCAAAAACACAAGTAACTTTTGACATTCCTTTCTCTAATTTAGAGAAAAAGTAGCACAGCTGTGCTTTCAACGCCACCTGAAAAATGAATTCGCCTTGTTTTATGTGTTGTCAACGGTTTTAGATTCATTTTTTTAAATTCTTCTTTTTTAAAACAATCATTCAAGAATAATAAGTACATTTTGCACACTCATTAAAAATGGTAATTTTAATTGAATCCCTTACACCGTATTAATTGTTGATAAGAGCTTTGCTCCTTTTTTTGATATTTCATATACGAAAGAAATAAAAATAAACTTAAATAATAAAAAAGGGAAAATATGTAAAATCCCCGAATTTTTTTTTAAATTCCCAAAAAATCTCCAATCACCAAATGACTTTCTTTGTCCTTTTTTCTAGCAGGAAATCCCCAACTTTGGGGATAAATCTGGCACCCCTCCCTTTAATCGACAAGAATAAAAATAAGCATTAATATGTGCAGGATCATTTCTTTTTTGTATTGCCTTCTTTACCGTCTCTTTTTGTGATGCCGTTATACATCAGGCAATAAAAAAAATTATGCCACATAAAAGCACAACAAAACATTCACACCATTCGTGAATGCTATCTTTGTGTATAGCTTGCAAGCAATCAGTTTTTAACACCTTAAGCAAAACTGATTAAAAAGAAATTATAAGATGCGAAGAGATTTTAGAAAAAATAAATATTTTTGTTATTGTCGTAGGAAAATTAACGATTTTCGTAATTTTATACCAAAACAAATACCAAAACTATATTGTAAAATTGTTTAATTAGCATTAATAACATTCGTTAGGTATTCGCTGCTTTTGGTAGTGATTGATTACATTTGTACAAAACATGCGATGCATGTATCATTCTTCGGGACACTCCGTTTTCTAAATAGCGTCATTCGTTGCTGTACTGAATTAATTTATATTGTCAACAGTTAAAAAATATTGTTTTTGTTTAACATGTTAGTTTAGCGAACGAAGGCTTCGTTCGAAATCGATGAACAGGCTATTAATTTACTTGGCGGTTCCCAGCTAGCATTTTCTATTATAATCTAATCTTTAAGAAATCAGCTTCACCAGCAAAATAATGCGGTTATTATTCGACCGTAAATGACACTCTCATTGTGAGAAAATGGTACCCAACCGGTGAATCAACTCAAAGGATTAGTTGTGATACAATTTTTTGATTCGTTTTTGGGTTTTGTTTTTGTGTTTTTAAATGCATTTGAGAGGTTTTTTTGTTAATTTTTGACAGAAGCTTAAGCAAGCTTATGCATATTATAGTTGGGCCTTAAGCGTGATTAAAAATATTTAAATGCGGGTTAAAAAATTAAAACATTATAAAATTATCAACAAATAACCAACGCTATATCATTTTAACAGTGTAAATATTATTTTTTCTATTTAATTACAAAGTGTTATTAAATCCAATCTATGTAATGCAAAATTTTCACATATTTCTTGAACAAATAAAAAAAAAAAAAACATGTTTACACATGTTTCCAAATACGAAAAGCAACCAACAAACTCTATAAAAATTACTGTTATATCCGGTCATTAAACAAACACATTAAATGAATAGAAAAAAATGTTAGCCATGTTTACCAAGTTTAGGTCAAAAACAATGTACAACTTAGGTGTGTGTGTGTATGCATGTATACATTTCCTGCCAAACAAACATGTGTTTACGACTAAAGTGTAAATATAGTAGTCATGAACTGTTTACTTTAATTCTTTTTTGTTGTTGTTATGTTTGTTCTTCCATGCTCTTCTCTTTGTTGTTATTATTGTTTGCATTACAGTAGTTTAATTTTTTTTTGCCCGTCACACTTTTTACGCTTCTTCGTTATTTGTCACACGTGACTTGTTCGAATAATTGACGTTTGGGGCCATTTTCTGTTCATAACCAAACAAACGTCAGCCAATAAAACAGGCATAGTAACTGTTTTTAAGAAGTTAGTGAGTACAAGTGCTAAGGAGCGTGTTAGAAACAGAAGGAAAGAGAGTGTTTGTTTTTATTAACAATTTTACACATTTCATTTATTTCTTTATTCTTTGCTGTTCATTTGGTTAATTTTTAAAAATTTTCCTTAAGCTTCAGTGCGTGTATTTTTTAAATTTTATTTTGCTACTTTCCTTTTTTTGGTTTATTAAAAAATATAAATAATGTGCTTTGTTAGTTTTCAAGAAAAAAAGGAACCCTTAAGGGATTAAGAGACAAGTAAAACTAGCAGTCGGTTTTTAGTTAAAACTCATTGAATGCCACAGGTTGTTTTTTCTTTTATATGTAAAGCATTTATAAAGCATGTAAAAGTATTTTCGTATTTAAAAAGATGCCAGCAAGAAAAATAAGCACAGTGGCAAGAGGGTTATGAAAAAGTGAGGCATTTGGTTGTAAAAAGTTTAAGGCTCAGTTAGTCTTTACTTTCTGTTTCTGTTCCGTGCCGTACTGTTACGAAATTGTAATAGTTACTTTTTCTGTAGCAACTTACCAGTAATTTTTGAAAAATTTATTAGTTTTCCACCGTCTATTGTTTTATTTCAATAACATTAATGCATATAAATTTGAAGAAATTAAATTTTATGAATTCTTAAAATCAAAAATCAGTTTATTTCAATATAAATATGTATTTTTTATTATTTATTTTGCTGTCACTTACAATTACTTAACAAGTTTTTGATTTTAACAAACTGAACCGGATCAGAACAGAAAAACTAATTAATTCCACAGGATTTTTAATAACAAAAACAAATCAGCTGATTCGTAACAGAACAGAAAGTAGAGACTAATTCTACCTTTATAAAAAACAGAAATATTTTTTTTTTTAGTTTTGAAATACTTGATGGATTACAATTCTATTTTGCAGGAATGTATACAAATTATCTTTTTAATTGAAAGTTTTTTTAATGTTGGGTAGTAGAAATGTTTAAAAAAAGCAGAAAGAAAAAAAAAATCAATACATTTGAACAAGCATTGAAATTGTTAGACGCCATGGCAATACATTAAACTGCTTCAACGAATTAACGTATGTGTTTCTGAACACTGCCACAAATAACATTTTTGCTTTCAAACTTCAAGCAAAATGTTTCATTATTCGTCAATTTTTTTAAAGAAGGTTTTTGTATTTTACATTATAAACATTTTGTTGTTGCTTTAGATAAAATTGTTTTTGCTATTAAAACGTAACGGTACCCTATGTGACCATGATATTTTAGGAGATGATGCAAATGTTGCCAATAAAGTAATTTATTAAAAAAACCGAAAATTGAAAATGATGTCGCTTAAGCTTTTTTGCGGAAAGGGCTCCATATGTACATTGCAATTCGTCCCACTATACGTATGAGTTATAATTAATACATAAAAATAATCATACTCCTTTGAAGAAAGAGGAAGAGAGGAAGAGAAAAGATTTTAATAGGAACACATCAGTGATGCCAGTTTGAATTAGCATTCTGTTTTTTCAAACGCCTTAAGATTTTCAAAGAGTATGCAAAATGCTATTTTGGAATATTAACGAATAAAAAAACCAATATTGAGTCCGAAATGTAATTAGTTTTTTGAATAACTGTTTATTTATTTAAAACCTATGCGTTTAAAAATGTTCGTTAGCTTTTTAGTGAATTGTTTAAACTTTAAAAATTTAAAAATTTAGCACTTTATTTCGCTTTTTATTTATAAAATCCATCTTCCGGAAACACTCAAAACAGATTAGCGAAATGTCAAAACCATATTACGATGTACAAGTAATTTTTCATTTTAAACCCTGAAATTATGCAATACAACTTTATTTTTACGAAGAAACAGTGATGTTATACGTAGGGAGTAATCTCTATTCGTAGGGATTTTCTTCTAAACAGTGCCAAAACTGTATATATTTGGCAATCTTTATCGATTAGTTACAACATACTAATAAAATTGTTGATACGGCAATATTACAAATTGTGAAATTGCTTTAAGTGATCGCTTGTCGCCATTTCAACTTTGATTTTAAGATAAATTTGTGATATCCTCTCTTGCAAGAATGAAGATGCTTTGAATTTAATTTTACAGAGCAAAAAATATAAAGTTTGCTAAAGATGGGAGTCAAAAAGTTTTGGAGAAAAGTCACCATTTTAATAAAAATTTCATTTTCACATGCCAATACAGATAGCGAAAATTTTTTTTTCTATCCTTAATGTTGGCACCAAAAAAACAAGAGGAGTGATAAATGTAGATCTTCAATTTGCATTGTCCGCTCTTTTTTACAAGACGAAAAAAATGGTATCCTTACACCTGTATGATTGTAAGTTAAATGTAATACGGGCAAACAATTAACTTTTTAGTAGCCAAACAAAATCCAAAAGTACAAAATACATACCTGTGGCTTTTTGACACAACATCTTAAGTCAAATTCAAAAAGTTAAACAAAATTTTGTTAATCATACGAATTTTTATTAAAAAAATTATTTAAAAAAAAAAAAAATAGTTTTTTTTTTAACTTTTTTGCTATTTTATCTCGACTTAAGATGTTTTGTCAAAATGCCACAAGTACATATTATTGTGTCGCTTTTTTAATCCATATAATAATTGTGATCTTAAGTGAATATCACTATCAACTAATTTAATAGTATCCTTTAGGAAAGGGACCTAGCACCAAACATGTCACGTGACAGTTCTAAAGTGATAGGGACCGGTTTTTTTCTAACACTTTGTATGAAGGGGAGGGGATCTATCACTTAACCATGGCGATGTCCTAGAAAGGGGTAAATTGGCATTTTTATTGCACTTTGTAAGAGGTCACTAAAGTAACAGAAATAGACACATTCAATTTAAAAAATAAAATAATACCTGTCGCAGATATTGTCCTGTGTGAATCGTATTAATGTGATAAATCTCCTTCCTGCCCGCACAAAATCAAGTTTTGTGACAGTTACCTTTGCTGTTGAGTAACTATGCTTTGTCGCCAGTACAGCGATATGTCTTGTTTTTACTATCACACTTTTATCCATTTTATTATAATATTCTATTGGTCTTTAATAAAATAATAAAAACAAATCACAATTTTCAGAATGCGTTTATATTTAATCCACATCTCAAAAACCTGGCCTAAAGCTTAAAACCAATTTTACCATTTGATCTAACATTCCTCTATCTGAAATTTATTTGAATATTATTTTTAAAATTTTTCTTAAATTATTTATAAATTTAATAAACGGTGTGCAATTAAATTAAGTTAAAAATTTTTTAAATGAAAAAGTGAGCATTATAAAAACACTTTTCCTTTTTTAAATAAAAAAAAAACTCACAATTTTCTTTCTCCTTAAGCCACTGTGCTCTCTTTGTTTTCTTCTCTTAGGTATTCATAGTAGCAATAGTTATATACCGTTACTTTTTAAAATTGTTATTATTTGTAAACATGTTTTACAAGTTTTTTTTTGTATTGCTATTGTTTCTCTTGCTCTCTCTTTTTTTATTTTAGTTGTTTTTTTTCGAGAATTTTTCTGAACTCTTTTTTTGTATTCATATTCTAGTTGATGGTGTTGTTGTTAGTTTTAGTTCCTGTTGTTTATATTCATGTTAATGGCAGCTTTAGGGCTCATTGTCAAAATATTGAAGAGTTAAAAATAAATGGGCTACAATACATTCTGGTAGTATAAGTAAATACATGGTCGTCAGTTGGTCGGTCAGTCAGTCAGTCAGCTAGCATTTGGCTTGTATTGTAATTATTTGAAGGTTATTACCATTTTCCCACTTCTTGCGTTTATTTTTGTAGTGTTTAGCATTGCTGTTGTTGATTTTATAAAATTAATTTTATTCAACTTCTATTTTCAGAGTTTGTTTGACGTTTGTTTTTAGCTGAGTGGTGATGATGCGCTTGTTGCTGCTGCTGCTGTTGTTGTATTGTAGCGATTTGTGGTTATTTATAAATTAACATTTGTTATGGAATTTGTTGCAAATGTGGCAAAGGATATTGCTGTGGCTGTGGTAGTAAAACTTGCTGTTGTTGTTGTTGCTGGTGCGGTTGTTGATGAGCCCCGCCAGCTGCGGCTGCTGCTGCCGCCGCTAATGTTGAGGTAGTAGCTGCCAATAGCGATGATGCAGTCTCTGTGTAATTTTTCCCAAAACGTGCTCTATCCATTGTCTCTTTCATTAAACGTTCATTCTCCTGGCGAACTAAATTTTGTTAAAAGGGAAACAAATTTAAATATTGTTTTTTTTAAATGAATATATTAAATGTTTATGAAGATTTTATATAATAATAATAATAAAAAAGTAAAGATAAAAGGAAATTATAAAAATCATTATTTTTTTTTTTAAATGGAACATTTTATTTTTATGAATTTTGTTTTTAACTTTTTTTTGTAAATTTTTTTTTAAACTTTTGATGCTTTTGGTAAGAAACTGTAGTCAAAGTAAATGCCTGTTGATGAATGTTTAATGTTAAAATGGAAATTCATCAATCCAGACTATTTACTTTAAATACAATTTACCACGATATCGATTTATCATTTTATTTTGTTATTTTTTTAAAATAGAACACTTGCAATGGCTGTGAATTTATATATTTTCTTTAAAAAAAAATTTCATATTTTCGTAAAGTAATATCAACAAAAATAATAAATTTCTTAATTAAGCAATGCAGTTTCCTTGTAGTTTTTTTGTTTTTTTGTTTTATTTTTTTTTTTTTTTTGTGAAAAACAACGTCTTTAAGTAGGCCTTAGTTTTTTTTATATCAAAAAGTAAACAATTTTTTTTTAAAAATTCTTTTACTATTTTATTAAATTTTTACTAAAATAAAATGCCAAACAGGTTACGAAAAAAGCGAAGGTTTAACTAAAACATAGGATTAAAAAGGGCCCTTAAAGTTTTAATAAAAATATATTTTGATTAAAAAATTTTATGTGCTATTTTCACAACGCAAGTGATGAACACAAGTAGTAAAATTTATATGGAAAACATTAAAAAAACTGAGTTCTTTTCATATAAATATTACTACACGTTCAATCACTTGTGTTGTGAAAACAACAAATTAATTAACAACCAGGCCCACGATGTCACACGTTAACGTTCGCATGGAAAATTACATTTAAAACAAAAACAATTTCTAAAATTTGTTTTTGTTTTACATGTAATTTTCTATGCGAACGTTAACGTGTGACATCGTGGGCCTGGCTGTAAACATTTTACAAATTTAAAAAAATTTTATCTTTCCATAGGGCTGATATATGTAGAAAAAAAATATTTGTAATATACAGTCAAATCCCGATAATTCGTACCCCGATAATTCGTCTGTCGGTCCCTTGAAAAAATCTGGTTAATTCATAAAATTTCCATACAATTTTTTCCCCTCGCTAATGCGTAATTTTTTTTTTCAAATAAAATCTTCTTTGTTTCTTATAAATCGTAATTGTTTGCTTACTACCACTTATAATTCGCAATAAAAACAACAAAAACATGGAGATAATGTTTTTTTGTTTATTTTTTTTGCGTGGGTGTGTTTATTTTCTTAAGATCAGTTTGTTACATGAATAATTTGTATTATATATTTTATTTTTAACAATTGTTTTTTTATGTTTTTTTTTATCGTTTTAGTAAATAAATTGAAAAACCCCGTTAATTCGTATTTATTTTATTTTAACACCGTTAAATCGAAACCCCGCTAAATCGAAAACCCCTATAATTCGTGAGAAATGGCTGGTCCCTTGCGATTACGATTTATCGGGATTCTGCTGTACATATATTTTTTAGTAAGGCTACCAAAATTATGCTTTAGTTTTTGATAAACAAAATGAAAATCCGTTTCATAAAGCCTTTATTAACCGGTTTTATTTTTTATAAATTCCCAGTTGGCCATGTCTTCAAGACAACGTCAAGGACGCGTACAAGACCCATAGTAAATCCCTGACGACATGTTGGCGACAGCCCATGCAAATCGTCGACGACTTTTTCGAACAAAGGGCACTTAAGTCGTTAACGACAATGTGAGCGACATTATTATGCATATTGTCGTTAATGATCATATGGGTAGCAATGTGGTTATAGTTGGCACTGGCGACTATATAAACGACTTTTTTCATATAAAGTCGTTAATGCCCGATTAGCGACATTACCTTAATAGTGTCGTTGATGACAAAATTGTTGACACTATCTACGATTTAGTCGCCGATAGGTAAGTGACAATTAGGGATTTAACGAACACCGATACTGATATATTGGCGATACTTCAGATTTGCCGAGATATCCAGAATAAGGGGAACGGGTAAATGGGCATGCCTCGAGGATATATTTACTAAAATCTCTTAGGGTCTTGAATTCCAAACTAATGAAATGGCCGATGAGTTTGAGAGATTGGGCTTGAAAATAGTGGATACTGGATGTGTGGAGACAGTCAGACCTCCAATAGGCTTTTGATTAATAAGGGAATGGGTTCTGAACTTAACATATCGTCGACATAATATGCAAACTTGCTAACTTCCAATAGCTTTTAATGGAAACAACAATTTTTATAATTTATATGCGCAGCTTGAGAGAAAACCTAAAAATATAGTTGGTGTAACACACTTTAAGACTCAGTTTGAAGAAAAACTACATGCTGGTCGACGAGGTGTATCTTTCTCTTCCAGACGGCATTAAAATCTCAATTTACTTAAAAAGTGGATTTAGAAGGTTTGGCAATGTAGTCAGCAGGAACATTTATTTTTTGTGTTTCTTGTACTATCAATTCACGTATTCAAATTGCACAATTGAAACACAGCCGCGAATAAGGTTATACATAAGTAACAAAAAAATTACATATATTTAACTGGCAGGATTATTTATTTTTTAATTTTTTTATTATCAAAAATATTGATAATAAAAGCAAAACATCAAGAAATATTAATTTTAAATTATATACAAATTTAAAGTTTTTGATTTTAATTTCAAAAGATTTTGTTATTCGTGCTTAATTCCCAGTTTTTATTCTTGATAAAAACACTTGAAATTTATTGTTGATGGGATAAGCTATTCCTATGCATTTCACTGGTTGCTTAGGCCAGATCATCAGGAAACTTCATCCATAAAGATTTTAGAAAAACTAAAGATATTAAACCAAATAAAACTGTTAAACGTTTAAGACTTATAGCAACAGTTTTACTTGTAACAATATGTTGCTATAAGTCTTATACGTTTAACAGTTTTATTTGGTTTAATATCTTTAGTTTTTCTAAAATCTTTATGGATGAAGTTTCCTGATGATCTGGCCTAAGCAACCAGTGAAATGCATAGGAATAGCTTATCCCATCAACAATAAATTTCAAGTGTTTTTATCAAGAATAGAAACTGGGAATTAAGCACGAATAACAAAATCTTTTGAAATTAAAATTTTGTATTCCCAAAAATTGAAATTACTTTTTGATTTTTTTTAGTAGAGGACAACGTAAGCGACCAATGCATGCATTTTGTCGTCAAAGTGGTTCGAAACACGACAAAATGCATGCAATGGTTACTTACGTTGTCCTCAATAAATTATTATTCATGACAAATTTAATAAAATGTCTCCAAAAAAGTCGTAAATACGATTTTTAACACGACAACATACACGTTTTCTTACTTAAGTTGTCGCCATCAATGTTATATAGGCGACAAATTCAAAAATGTTCGAAAAACATCGTTGACGACATTTGTGTCTATGACCATTTGGCCAACTGGGTTAGGCCGTAAATATATAAAAGTGAATGTATGTATGTATATTTGTATATATGTATATATATATATATATATATATTTGTGCCTTATAGGAGGCAAATCCACTTGACCGATGGCCTTGAAATTTTCACAGCATGTAACTGTTACCATGGAAGAGACATTAGGCTGTATAAAATTGTGACTGGGCAAAGGGACGATGCCACGCCCATACAACCCAAAATTTTAAATCGTGTTATCTATGATATTTTTTGACCTACGGCGATAATATTTGGTATATATGTTGTTGGCATGAATAGAAATATGTTTAATTAAAAAAGTGGGCGTGGACCCGCCCCTTTATAGAAAAAGTAAAAAACGTTATATCTAATAAAGTACTGAACCGATCGTCATCAAAATTTCACAGAAGGCTTTTGTTCTGAATTAATGTGTCGTAGGGTTCAAAAAGGTGTGATTGGACAAAGGGGCGGTGACATATTTTTTCGTGGATGCCAATATTAAATATCGCATATTTTAAGAGCCGCTGCAATTTGCATTTTGTTGAACTTTTGGTAGTTGGATCTTCTGAGCATATCTTAAGAACTGTTATAGTGAGAATATTCAAACTTTGTAGAAGTCATTCTAATGGTATACTGCACTTTTGAAAATAAAAATAAAGCGGGTAGGTGCAGGGGTAGCAATACCTCCCATAAGATGCAAATATTAATTATCGCGTTACTGAAGAACTAGAGTCTTTAAACGTGATAAAATCCACTATTATGGTAAATTTTAAAAGAAAAATTGGCGTGGTTGACGGAGGTAGAGCAATACCCCCCATAAAACGAAACTACTGAATGCCACGGAATTCTCTTACTACGAAGCAGCTAATAATTTAATAAATAAATTTTTGTTTATATATATTGTAAATACTTTCAGTTTTATTTTATAACGATGGAGGTAGCGAAGCAGACCGGGTTAAGCTTTAATTTTATATTAACCTAATCATAAAATATAAAGGATTTGGAAACTTATTAACTCCAACATTTATATGAATGTGTGGCTTAAAAAAACCAATAAGTTCACTTCAATTTTAATATATTATTTTTGTTTTAAAATTTTAATTACGCACGAAGAAAAAATATTTCATGAAGTTAATAAAAATATATGATTATAAAATTTTGCAAAAAAAACTTGCTGTAGGCTTAAGTCTGCCAAGTTTATGCTTTACTTTTTAGTTTACGTTTACCCAAAAAGTATGCTTTATTAGACTTACGTTTCATCAAGAGAAGGCTTTATTTATAAAAGTTAATAGTGTTTACTATGCTTTTTTTTCGCAGAGTTCGCTACGCACGACGAATTTCGGTCTACGCAATGATTGTTGTTTGTGAAGACGACTATCGTTGAGAATAGTCCATCGTTCGTCCCAGCACTAGCACTAGTTATTTTTAAATCTGTATATACATATTAATACATAAACTCAAAATAAATAATATTATCTTATTCTTATTTATCATTTAGATTTCATGGTTATTATTTTAGGTAATTTTTTTTTTTGATAATTTTCCAAAGTACATACTTGTTTAAAAATGCACTGTTTTAAAATGGTACTTTATACTGGATGCAGATAACTTTTAATAGGCATTTTAAAATGTTCTTTAAAAAGATACATTCTTTTAATAAAATACATTTTAAAGAGTATTAAATACATTTTTCAAATTAACAAAAGAAAGCAAAAAATTTTAACAATTTATGTCATTTAATTATAATGCCCAATTGAGGATAGTATTTAAATCTATATTAAGTTAATTTTCATCACAAACTTAAATCGTATTTAAATACAGATTGGTTTTCGAGTTTTATTTGAAAAGACTTATTTAATTAAGACAAAAGTATGGTAGCACTACTAAATACAAAAAAAAAAAAAAAAAAAAAAACTGTATTTATTTACAATGTGGTCTGAAAAAAACAGCTGGCTGTTAATGCTTTGCCTGTTGTTGTTGTGATATTAAGGCCACCTTGCTAAAATATTACAATGGAAACTTAAGTGTACCACATCAGTGACTTAAGTTTCACTTAAGTTTTTAGTGAAGAAGAGAATTTTGTACTTAAAACGATTTTAAACATAAATGTGTTTTAATATCAATCCTGAAAATTGGCCATAAGACTCACGAAAGTATGCTGTTGTTTTCTTATGTACCTAACTTACAAGCTTTTGAAGCTACTAAAGTTGTTTTTGCATATTTTGTTGTTGTAACCTGGTAAACAATTCTTTTAAGCAAAAGTTAAAAAGCATCATGTGGTGTTTTGTTTTAAAAAAGCCCTTAAGGTATGATTTAATTTGTGATTGTTAAAAACTTTTAGTAGCTTATTTAAACATATTTTTTTTCTACAAGTAAGCCATGCAAAACCAAGTCATAAAGTTTAGTTGGTCCAGCCCGACCATTTGATAGACAAATTTTCGAGAATTTTCCCTATTTGACCCCCATGGGCAATTATCGACTCGCCAGAATAAAATTATATTTTGAGGTAAAGATTCATGTAAAAGTTAAAAGTTCATTATGGAAGGGGGTTTATAGGGGACTTTTGATTTATCTTGTACCTACCAGCACAACACATAAATCGTAAAAGCTACTGTCGACAATTTTTATATAAATAGAAAGTTATGGCATTAAAAGCTATTATCGGGAGTAGTATTTGTATGGGACCTATGATCAAATGTGAACCGATTTCAATAAAATTTGGTAAGATGATTGAGATAACAAAGAAAATAAGCTTCTAACAAATTTTATTTAATTACCAATACATTAAGATGGTCCGTGATCACAGAAACTATTCGGAAAGAGGTTCATGGGAAATTTTCCCACCATTTTCATTTTTCTTTTTTCCGGAGGGACGGACAAAGTTAGATCGACTCAAGAGTTCTTCGGTATATTTTAAGGTGGGTCTAGGACCAATATTTTTTTAATTGTTATGCTGGGTAAACACAGTGCAATCTACATGCAATCTGTTTCAATTCAACCTCAAAATATCAAAGCGTTTTGATGTTAATGCAATGTGGAATGAATGAAAATTAATTTAATTCACTAGATTGCGTAAATGTGTTTCATAGTGTGTACCCAGCAATACACATACCCGCAGAATGCCCTCTTCACTATTGTTGTGTGGGTATAATTAAAAAGCTATGGAAAAAAACACTGCTTTTAATTTTTTTACTATAGTAAGATGCCGATAAGTTATATAAAAAGAAAATTTTCGAATTTTTTTTAATTCTTAAAAAAATTCAAAGAAAATTGTGTTCTTTTTTACTGTAAGTTGCAATACTTTCTGCAAAGTTCACATGCTATAATCTGATATAAATTTAAAGAATATCTTTTAATATTTTCTTTTTCAGATTTTTATCCCTAAAGTCTTATTTTTATATTTAAAATTCTTTTAGCTTAGCATTTATTTGGGTAAATTGTTGTTAATTTTACCTTAAAACAAAATTTTTACAAAACTGTAAACATGTTTAAGTTGTGGGTAAAGCAAACTTTTTTCGAAACGAAGTAGAGAAGATAAAAGAATTTTTGTATATGCAAAAAAGTATGCTAAAGAAAATGTTGTTTGAATTGTGGATTTTCATTAGTGTGTTAGATAGAGGAAAATAAAGAAATATAAATTTAATAAAGGGTGTTTTTTTAATACTAAAGTTGAAAAAAATAACACAAAAATTGAATTTTTTTAATCAAAAAAATTATTTTACTCGAAAGATCAAAACATAAAATTAACATTAAAATATGATTTCGGGCGTATGGGCACCGCGGATTTTCTTGACGAAACGCATTCTAGACGGCAATTTCTTACTGGCCGTAAGTAACGAATAACATCAAAAATGTTGGCCTCTAAAGATACTTTTACGTGACATGTATCTTGCAGTGTTCTTTTTAAATTTCCCACTGCAAAATGCATACATGTGGTGTAAAAGAGAAGAACGGTAATTGTGGCCGGCTTATCAGCAAAAATTAGTGAAATAATAATCGAGAGGTGTCAAATAGTAAGACCTTAGAGGCCAATTGGCATTTCTTCCATTATCGTCAAATTTTGATTTCAATAAGTCGATGGTTGCGATCACAGTTTGGCAGGTAGGGCCATCTTGTTAAATCCACATCTCCCGCGAATCAGTTGCATCAATAACAGTAGGGTTTCCAGCTCTATTGATTCAATGGAGCATCGTCGGAATGTGGATTGTGCTTCATTGTCCTATCGATATTGCTACGGTAAGTGTTCAGCTGAGATGGATGAACTCATCCCTGATACGCGGGTGCATGCGCGTAGTACTCGTCTTTCATATCAAATCCGTACTTTGTCGACTCTATCGCACAACGCATAACAGAGACAAATTGTTTCTCGATCGAACTAGCCGTATGTGGCAAAGACTCCCGGCAGAAGTCTTCCCAGTCGACTACAATTTGGAAAATTCCAATTAAATGTCTACAAACACTATTCCCTCTTTCCTTCTCCTCATAACATATTTTCCTAATAGCAACACAATGCATTGCATTATTAGGGGCATACTCTTAGTGTTGGCTCAAAGTAAAAAAAAGTTAAGTAAATATGAATGGTTTGGTAGCGTTGTTTAAGTGTAGTATACTAATCATAAATGTCAAAAAGTGAACGAAGTATGACAGTTCGTTTGCCAGTTAACCCTTTCGTTTGTTCTATCGGTCTTAAATAACTCCCTATTTTTATAAAGTGACACAAGTTTAAGTCATAATAAAACAAGGAAATATATTTTTAGTATCAATGAAACGGGCTTTATTGGAATGAAAATTTTATGAAATTAATGTTTAAATGAGATTTCTGCCATGTGGCCGCAATGGCTGGCGCGTAGAAGGACCAATCTGTAACACAAATTTTCAACAACTTTTCGCATTCTGACCATTATCGTTTTTCAAGACATATGGGCCAATGACTCCGCCAGCCCATAAAGCGCACAAAACAGTAATGTATGTAATGGTGTTTCGACAAATGCGTGTGGATTCTCCTCCCTCCAAATCCGACAATCCTGCTTATTAACATACGCATTCAACCAGAAATGGACTTCATTGGAAAATTAAGTTTTAAATGGAAATTCAAAATCAATATCAATTTGTGTTTCAGTTTGATTTGCAATTTGATTAACAATTTGCACGCGTTGCTCTGGTCTAAGTCGATACCAAGGCGAATTCATACAAGGTGGTCTTATTTTGAAAACGTTTTACAACACTGTAAAGTATTTTAACGTTGTGTCAAAAATTCAAACAAATATTTGATTTTGTTTTTATATTAAATTGTGTTTTTTTTAAATATTATAACTTAAAAAAGTTTTAAATTTCACAATTTTAATAAAAAATTATAAAATTTAGCTAAGATTACCCAGAACTAACAGGACGGTATACCATTTTGACACAAGGTTAGTAATCAGCTGTTGCCTACGTAGCAAGATAAGTTCACCTGGTGTAAATTCGCCTTGGTCGATACATAATAAAATTTCAAAGCAACTATCAGCTGTTAAATGGCTGCTCAAATAAAGCAGAGATGCCAACTCAACATTTTGACACCTTAAAAAAACACCCTTTACAATAAAAATTTACTTTTTTAGTGCTAATTTTTAACGGCATTAATGTAGTTACCTTTTATAAGGTGAGTTTTAAACTACATTTTTTGAATGACACATTTTAGAGCACTTTTTCAAAGCAGTTTTTATGAATCTTTTTTAAAGGTATTTCTTTTATATAACCTTTAAAAACGCACTTAATATTAAACAAAATTGGCTAAAAATTTACTTTTTGGCCAAAACATATGGTACCTTTTCTTCTAGACAAAAACAATATAAAAAATTATTTCTAAATTTTGCTACATGTAAAGTTATAACAACAAATAAAAGACACTTTTAAGAAACACAATTTTAGAGTTAGGGGGTTTTCCCTCTCTTTTATTTCTAGTCTGAAGCGAACTAAAGACTGTCAAATAAACTCGTCAATTAGTACACAAAACGGAACAATTCCACTTTTACAATACATATTTGTATAAATGAACAAAAAACTAATGGTGTTTTCTTTTCTACAAACAAATGTGACATTTTATTAAAAAAAAATACAATTTGGTGTTTGTTTCTTAAAAATTTTGCTTTCGAAAAGGGTGACTTGTTTTATTCTAAAAAGCACACCATTTTCGGGAGCAAAGTTTTAAAGAAACAGACACCAAATTACATTTTTTTTAAATAAAATGTCACATTTTTTTGTAGAAAATAAAACACCATTAATTAAAGCCATTACCATGTATGTTTGCATTTGAAATTGTTGCGTTTTAATCCGATTCAAAGTAAATTAATTCGTTAAAACAATGACTATAAATTTCTTAGTACATATTAACAATATTATTCAGTAAAAAAAACATGAAATTTTTGCGTTTTGTTATGGACCTCCTCAATTGTGATTGTCAGCATTGCCACTTTTTAATTACATTATTATTCTAAAACTGTACACATGTTTTTAAACAGATTTTTTTATGAATTTTCGGGACAGTTTTTGATCTATTTGATTTTTGTGTAGTATAAACATATTTTTTTTTTGAAATTTCCCGCAATTCCTACTTAATCAAATTAAAGCATCTTTTTTACATATTTCTATGGCACTGCATACAAGCTAAGCTTTATGTCTAGATTCAAATCACGTTTAAAAGCATCAAAAGTCGTGCAGATTTTAAGAAGCAATTAATCAATAAGATTTAAATTCAGCTGCAATGGCACGGTCCAAAAGTTAAGAGAAAATCTTTCGAAGTCTTTTAAACTATTATAAGACACAACAATTTTTATTTTAGATAAATGCTAATGATAAATATCGGGATATTCCCGTCATTTTAATTTTTTTATGTCCTGGAACCATCTATCCAACATACATAAGTACCAACGCAGGATAAAAAAATTTTCCGAAAAAATTTTTTTGTCTACTTTCATATGATTTCGAGAAATTAAAACCGAAGTTATTTATTCACTAGCGGTAACACTGGCAAACACAAAGCAAATACAATTTTTATGTCAATCATCACAGGAGACAATCAAATAATCAGCCATCAAAAAAGAAAAAAAAAAATCAAAACTTTTTCATCAATCATTGGGTGTAGCCGAAAAAGAACGACTGTACGCACACAACTGTGTGATTGATATGTTTATTTACTAGTCTCTAGGCCCTTTTATTCGGCTGTAGGAAATATCGCCCAATGAAAAATGGCCAAAAAAAAATGAAAAATCGCCCAAAAGAACATGAAAAATTACCCAAACAGTTAAATATGAAATTTTGCCCAAACAAAACGAACAAGGGCAGAAAAAAAAAAAATGAAAAATTACCCAAAAAGCAAAAACGAATTTTTTCCAAAAAAAATAAAAAAAAAAATTACCCAATTTGCAAAAAACCAACAAAACTATTTTTAAAGAAACTTATTTTACCAAAACAAAAACCGGCTTCGCTAACTAAAGCTTCTCTACATAGCCGGCCTTCGGCCGGGCCAAAGGATTTTCTACTTTATGATATAACAAAAACCGGCTTCGCTAACTTAAGCTTCTGTGCACAGCCGGCCTTCGGCCGGGAGCAAGGATTTTCTCCTCTATGGTATAACAAAGACCGGATTCGCTAACTAAAGCTTCTCTGCGCAGACGGCCTTGGGCGGGCGCAAGAATTTTTTCCTTTATGGTATACCAAGTACCGGGTTCTCTAAGTAAAGCTTCTAAAATCTGATTTGTTTCCGAACGAAGGCCGACTTCGCAGAGTAGCTTTAGTTAGCGAAGCCGGTCTTTGTTATACCATAGAGGAGAAAATCCTTGCTCCCGGCCGAAGGCCGGCTGTGCACAGAAGCTTTAGTAAGCGAAGCCGGTACTTGTTTTATCGAGATTGTAAGCATGTTGTGGACATTATGACACTCTACAAAGTGGCATAACGTCCACGGACTTTACGACACTGCTCTGACGGGCATTATGTGACACTTTTTGGAGTGTCATAGTTATTTTTACAAATAACATGTAGGAATTCGACGTATAATGATAATGAATGATTTAGACAAATAGTATGTAAGATTTGGAAGAAATTTTAAAAATTCAAGATGACCCGGAAAAATGGGCTATTTTTCATACAATATTTTTTGGTGATTTTCCATAATGAAAAATCACCAAATTTAAAAAACGAAAAAATCACCCAATAATAACGAAAAATAGCCCACAAATTTTGGGTCACTTTTCATATGAATTCAGGCCCAATTTTACATGGAATTTTTTTGGGCCATTTTTCTTTGGGCGATTTTTCCTACAGCCCTTTTATTCTATGTCCTCTTAAATTCTTTTGAATTACTTAATTAGTCTCGTAAACACTTTATTTTGTTTTTATATGTTTCATACGCCCCTTTTGTTTACAGTTTTTTTCGTACAAATGCATTGAAGAGGGAGCTTTGCACTCTCTTAAGTTTATGTTTGCTTTATTAAGTCAACTTTTTACAGGTATGAACTGTTTTGTTGCCAACCACTTTTTAATTGCTTACAAATTGGCAACTTAATTAAACAGAATAAAAGTCATTAGAACAATTTAAAACAATTGCAACAGTTTTTTGTGAGGTTTTTGTAACAAACTAGACGAAAATTTTACACACTCATACATAAAAATTGTGTGTAAAACAAAAAAAAAAAAAAAAAAAAAATTCATAACCAATTAACAATGTTTTTAGTTTTTGGACTTCAAACAGAAAAAGTGCAGTAAAGTAAGAACAAAAAATATTTAGTTGGCAACATAATGGATAAAGTTTTTCATTGTTTACTTATGGCTTTTTAAGGGTTTCCCTTAAAGTTTTTAAAATAACAGAGGATAATAATGGAAAGGGTGACCCTTAGATACACAAAACTTATGGAGAAGTGTTTGAAATCTATTAAGTTTTTTTTTAATAAAGCTTTTAGGCAAATAAAAAGTTTTCTTTTGTTAAAATAATTGTTTAATTTTATAAGTATAATAAACTAAAATTATGAAATTTTTGATTTTTTGTTTAAAGGGTAACATATTTTTTTTGTTAATTTTTAATACAACAATCTTTTAAGTTAATTTGTTTCAAAAACTTTTATTTCTCTGTTTTATTTTTGCGAAGCTGGAAAAAAACAAAACACTTCACACGTTGCCATTTACACAAAACAACAAAAGTTTTCTTTAGTTGTTATTTCGCTCTTAAAAAATTTCCATTTAAAATGTTTAAGCAATTGGAAAAATGTCAACAACTCCAAATAGTTTTTCAATGAAATTAAAAAGAATTCTAAAAAAAAACTTTTATAGGAGCGGGTATTTATTTGGTTTGTTTTAAAGAAAAATAGCCAGAAAAAACCACTAAAAAATCCCAGTGTTAACAAAACGTTTTAAAACATTGAAAAGAGCTTAAACAAGTAAGAGTGCTATATTCGGCTGTGCCGAATCTTAGATACCCTCCACCAACAGTTCGAATGTTTAAGGAGTAATATCTGTATGATGTTATTATTATCTTAAACTGTGACGATTTGTTATTAATTATGGTTTTAGGCGACTAAACTGTTTTCCGGTAGTAGGGTTTATATGGGGCCTAGGGTAAATTATGTACCGATCTTCACGAAATTTCACAGCATCATTTCTAGTCCTTTAAAACTGTGACGTACCCATTTCTGTTATGATAGCATTATTAATTATGGTTTTAGGTGTACTAAACTGTTTTCCGGTAGTAGGGTTTATATGGGGCCTAAGGTAAATTATGAACCGATCGTCACGAAATTTTACAGTGTTATTTCTAGTCCTAAAAAAATGTGACGTACCAAATTTTGTTACGCTAGCGTTATTTTTTACGGTTTTAGGCGTACTAAACTGTTTTCCGGGTGTAGTGTTTATATGGGGCTTAGGGTAAATTATGGACGGATCTTCACGAAATTTAACAGCGCGATTTCCAGTCAAATAAAACAAATTTTCGCAAAATCTTGTCTCATTCTGTGCCTTGTTCCAGCATTTATGTTATTTTTTGTAACAAAATTATCGATTTTTTTAGGTGGTGGTTCCACATTTTGATTCATAGCTCTGGTCCTACTGAACCGATTTTGCTGCTTTTCAATCCCAAACTGCTTAGGATAGCTACAAGCAATTTGTCACCAAGTTTGTTCATTTCTTTTGAGTTGTTCGAAAATGAGCGTATTTTCAACAGACGGATAGACGACGGACATGGCTAAATCGACTTAGAATTACTCAAGTACCCAGAATATATATATGTACTTTATGAGGTCTGAGATGAATAATAAAAAAGTTTCACACGGAATGACAAACTTAATATACCCTCTTCACAACTAATTGTGGCGGAGGGTATAAAAACGTACTTGTTTACGATAGAAAAAACAGATTACTAGATATGCTTTCTAAAAACTAAATGGAGTGAATATTTCGAGTTGATTTCAAACATTAACTATTTTCTAAAACTTTTCTAAAACTTTTTGAAAAATATTAAATTTTTAAAGAAAATTATGTTTGTTTAAAAAGACTTAAATTTTTAAAGATCATAATGTTTCTAATAAAAAGGCAGGGTAACCCGGTAGACCAGTCGGTAGTTAGCTAGCCTCTCAGTACGAGGACTGCAGGTTCGATTCCCGCCAGAGAACTGGCTGAAGGTCTGCGTTTCGTTTGTTCGTTAAATTATGTTGGTATATATTTTGAATTAATATAGGAAAGTAAAAATTTTCATTGATGAAGATTCTTGTCTACTTTTCAAGGAAAACGTTATTAATAAAACATTTTTTGTAAAACAAAAACATTTAATTTTGTTACCAGAGAAGTTTTCAAGAGGAAAATACTCTTATTTAAAAATTGTTCATTATACTAATCGTTTTTGCAAAGAGATAATTTTTCTATCAAAGAAAATCTGCAAACAATATTCTTTTTGAAGAACAATAAAAATCTTTTGTCTAAAATTTATATGCAAAGAGAGAAATTATCTAATGAAAAATATTTTATTTTGTAATGAAAGAAATATTTTTTATATGATAAAATTTTCTTTTAAGGAGAGAACAACTTTCTATAGAAAAATGTTTTCTGTTGTGTAATAAAGAAAAATTATTTTTGCTAAGCAACCCAATAAAAAAAATTTATCATTTTGCAAAGCACTAATGGTACATTTAAAAAAATAAGCGCCCAATTATGGGCTGCACAATAAGACATACAGAGATGCAGTAAAGTAAGTGAACGATTCACTTACTACGAAGCAGGTTTGTAAGGGAGAATACTAAAAATATATGTGTACAAAACATTCAGTTTGCAAAGCTGATAGCTACACTAACCAGTTTTTTAATTCGCTGAATAAAGCGCTTTTCATGTCAAAAATGTAATAATATATTTTTTTGGAAAGAAATAAATATTGTAAGAAAAATATTCTCTTTTCCAAAAAATGGAAAAATGCAATGGAAAAAAAAATTGTAGAACTTTAAGAACAATTCAAATAAAATCATGCCTTTTAAAATCAACAAAATGTTAAAGTTTTAAAACCACACAGCGTAATTTCCCTGATCTTTCAGTTGGTAGAAAAACAAAATGGTAAAACCATTTAGCAAACCAAAGATAAAAGGTTTCGATTTAAGTGGTAGAGAGTACCAAAGCAAATAGACTTAAAAAGTTGACAATTGTAAAAAATCCACAATACAAAAACACAAGAGTTAAAATCCTGATTAATTGTTTTCAGTTTGAAAGAAATTTAAAGTCCTGTTGAACATAAAAAAGAAGCAAATTCTAGAAAATAATGCAACTTAAACTAAAATTAAAGTGAATTTTTAGATTTTTAAATTAAAGGCCATTTAAAAATGTGAAAGAAAATGACTGTATTTTCTAAACAAATCGTTCATTTTCTTTAGGACAATTTTTCATTTCAGTTTGCTCATGATGTTGACTCTAAGGAATTTACACAAGAGAAATTGCACTTTTTGTTTTGTACTTGAGAAAAGAAAAAAAAACTGGGGGGTAAAAAAAATTAAATTGTTGTTTTGTAAATTGTAGTCTCAATGTACATATGTATGTAATTCTGTTGCAGTTCTTGTTGCGAACACCAGATCATGGTACTGGGTAAAGTGACTTTCAAGCATTTCGAAAGCATTCCCCAACATCAACATTGTCACCATCAAATACCATGAGTATGAGGGTAATGAGTATGCAGAAAGATACGGAGGCATGTGCACACCATTACCAAGTTTATCCCGAAGACAAGTTACCTTGGGTGTAAGGAAAAATAATAGAACCAACTTAACATATGTTTACCGAATAAAATTCTTTATATATCGCAGCGGTCAAGTCAACATTTACAAATTTTCAATAAAGGCAATAAGCTGTGATTTATTTTTTAAAATTTACTATTAAGTAAAAATCAAATAAATAAATAAAGTTAAAGTAAAATAAAAATGCGCTTAAAATGCTACTGAGCTACTTTTCTCTCTCACTAAGTTTAAGAAATGTCAAGAGTTTCTTAAGTTGCATTAAGCTTAACCAAAAGTTTTCTTTAGTTCAATATAGTTTGACAATAATGATTTACATGTTGGGGCTTAAAGAAACAACTCTTGTATCCAGAATATCTCTCTTCAACTATTTTAAGACGAAAGAGTAAAAAAATTTTAGGAATTTGAGTTGACCCCTTTTAGTGGAAACAGTGCAACAATTTCAGAGATGCTTAATCCACATAAGTGCCTATTTATATTTTACCAAGGGGAATTCGGGTGAGTTCCAAAACATCAGTTGCAAAGCAACTCGCTTTTTTAAGTGCTTTCTACCAAGCAACCGTGAAAAATTTTACAATGTTATCTGTACCAAAGTTCACTAAAAATAATATCGATGCGTACACAATAATCAAACTAGATATAGTTAAACTCTATGATACTTTTTTGACTTTGACTGCAAAGTATTATGATGTTTAGGAACTCAGCCTTCATGTAACCGTTGTTGTACAACAAGTACGACACCAAAAACACAACATTCTATTTTATTTGTTGCTTTCGTTGGCCGAGATGTCAAAAACCCATGGAACTTTTGACATTCCTCTCTCTCTAAATAATAAAAAAAAGTAGCACAGCTGTGCTTTCAACGCCACCTCAAAAATTAATTCGCCTTGGTCATTGCGATTCTTACCTTATTTGCGCGAGGGGAGAGTGGAGTTAAAAGGGGCACACAAGCAAGTGTTCTCTTTAATTCGATTTGTTCGCTCATTCGTTCTCTTATTTAACGAAAAATGTACTAAGTTCGGTGACACAGGAAAGGTTGTAACCAAGGTATATTTACACAAGGTAATCTCGTTGGCCCATATGTTTGTCAGCTGTTTACCCCAGTTGGAACCCAAACGTCAAATTTCGTGTATATGAGCCAAAATTTGTACATGTGTGCGTTAAATTGTTTTTGTTTTTTATGAAGACAATTTTGACAACTCGGTTCAACTCTGTCATTTTTATAGAGCAGCATGTCTACACTCCCAAATGAGTCTACCTTGTGTTAATGAACCTTGGTTGTAACGACAAAAATGTAAATATAAGAGCGACTTCAAGGAAGAAAAAGCAATAATCGGAACGACAAAATTCGTATAATTTAAATTAGCACTAGCTTTGTTTCTTTTTTAACAAAAAACACTTTTTATTCAAGAAAAAGCAATTCCTAAGGCGCTGCACTGTATGCAATCTTTACCATAAAGAGAATTTTTCGCCACAAATATCTTTTTTTATCCTCTCATCAGTAACAAGACAACTGAATTTTCTCTTAAGAGTAGTAATTTAATTTATAGAAAATTACTCATTCCATTTAGGACTCTAGTTGGTTCTGTTTATCTTATACTGAATATTTTATGAAAGTGGAAATTATTTAAAACGGTATAAATAATGCTTTCTTCATACACATACTACAAATGTTTGTATGTACGTGTGACACACGCACGCACAAATATGCTTGCATATGTAAGCATTAAAACCTTTCCATTACCCGACCGACAAGTAGTGCATCCTCAGTTCATTAGCGCTTGTATTAATGTGTTAGAGTGTATGTAAATTCTGTAATGTATCTTTGTAAATTTGTGCTTATATTTGAGTATCTAGGCAATCTGGATAATGTGACCTTCTATCGCAGCGTCATTTGAATCCTTCAAATAACCATTGTAGATACCAACACACACCATCATCGTTACACTTTACACACGCGTTTTCGACAAAAAAGAAAAAAAAAAACTGAAAAGCGTACACCAGTTTTTATTAAAAGGACACACGAACTGCCATGCACGACCATAAACACTTTGTGGTTGATGACCGTAAAACGCAAAAAAAAAAAAAAAAAAATCACACAACGTTTTCACAAACTCACCGATAGCTACATCTCGTGTACGGAACGTAAAACAGGAACACAAAAAAAAAAAAAAAAAAAATTTTTAAATGAAAAACGACTTTATGCTTTCAAGGGAAAGACATGGTTGCAAATGGAGTTTAACTAAAATAAAATTTATCTGACAAAAATATATATTTGAAAAAAATTGTTTTTCTTGTAATCAAATAAATACTATGAATTTTAAAATACTATTTGTACTTGTAAAAAATTTTCAGTTTTAGCTTATTTTTCTGTAAACGTTTTCTGTATTTTTTTTATGCAAATGCCATTTTACATTTGAAGTGGCTGTTGAAATTTTATGGTGTAGATAGTTGTAAGTTTTTTTGTTTGTTGGTAAACGACACTTGAAAAAATTTTGATATTTCTTTTTTTGTTGAGTAGTCTTTTGAAGCAAATAAACTATGACACTTTTCTTATGACAGCAAAATTTACAAAATTCAACAGAATTCTTTAAGGAACAAAAAAATTATTTAAGTGGTTAAAATAAACTTTGAAATTTAAAGAAAACAATTTTTGAAGGAATCATTAAGTTAGACAACTGTTTACTTAAAATAAATAAGATAAAGGCGAGAAAAATAAATGAGAATAACAGGGTTTTTCTAAAAAAGAGAGTATTTTTTTTATCACATAGCACATAAGGTGTGCTATCAGTCATATCGTCATAATGTCCTAAATAATATTTTAAATTTGTTAAAAAAAAAAAAAAATTTGTCTTTGTTCGCCATAACTGTACAGTGGAAATCTCAATTATAAGCGGTTGCCCACAGCAGCTATGTATATATCGCTCATTTGCCGCAAGACCGGCATAACGCAAAAAAATCCATTTCGAGATAAACGCATTTTAAGTTTTTGATTTGCTCTAACTAGTTAGAAAAAAAGAGGACACATTCTCTTCAAACTAGAAAAGTATAAATGATATAAAGACAAATTTAATACACAATATAAAGAAAAACAAAGCGAACAATTCTGCATCTCTAACTCCAAAATTTAATTTTTTGACTTATGCCGGTCTTGCAGCAAATGAGCGATATGAGGGGTATAGATGCAAAGACTGCAATGTCCACTTTTTTCACAAACGTAACTAATAATACCTCTTAGTTGTATTTAATGAATGTTTCCAAATAGTGTATATTACATTACCAGAAACACTTTTATCCCATAAAAAAGTATGTTCAAACATTAAGAATTGTTGCAATAATGGCAATGTCCATTGGAGATTGTCGTTTTTGCAATGATCACAGTTTGTTAAGCTCTTTTTCTCTCAACTATTTGCGAAAATGCACGCTATTTTTTTTTATTCTGTTTCTTTTTTGCAAAACAAAACTAAAAAGAATTATTTTAGTTTTATGAAACAATTAGTTTTATTGTTCATTTTATAACTTTGTCATCAGTCATAATTATGGAGATAAGTTGTTATGAAGTTCCTCCAAATCAATCAAGAAAACACTAAGCCTTTGTTAAGTTTAAGAATTTTTTAACTTCTGATTTTTTTAAGTACTTGCCCATGTAAAAAAGCAGCAATGTCCATTTGATTAGAGTAAACACAGCAATCTCCAATTTTATTATTATAATTGCCAGCAATCCGCTATATCGATTTGGTTGAAACTTGCGTAATATCTTCATCATATTCTTATTTACTGAATAGCATGATATACAATACATAAATATGAATATACGTTGAGCTAGAGGTTTTTACTATTTTTTACGAAAACTATAAATGTTGACATTGCAGTCACACACATACTCTTGTTATTATTGTAAGCCATATAACTTTACAACTTTATGACTACCTTTTGAATACCCAAAATATTCCTCTCAAAAATATTTTCTTCTCTAAATAGAAATAACTTAAAAGAAAGAAAAAAAAAAAAAATACTATTTACCTAGGAAAATTTCTATCTTTAGTCCAATATATTTCTAAAGAAAACACATTTATTTTCGTAAAAAAGGACTCTCTTTAGTAAAGAGAAAATAAATATTTTACTCAAAAAATTTTTTTTTGGTTAATTAATATCAAGAATGAAAGAAAAAGAGATAACGACATGCGCCTGATTTCCCTTTAGATGGCGTAGTCTGTGAGCGGCCAGGGTTGAAATCTTTAAAAGTTTCTTATCCCGGGTCTCAATTAATTGCTCAATTAAATTTGCGACGTATAGACCGCATATTGCCATGAGTGGCCATCAATTGCGCAATGATTATTGCTCTTCTCATTGCTTGAGCAATTATTGCTTAGCAATCTGCTGTAAAATCAGTTTTCATTTATCTGAAATTTCATTTCTCTGTACGTTTGTTTAGGGTAAAGCAATTTGGTGTGCTCTCCAGCAATATAATCAGCAATTATTGCGCCATTGTTTTGCCGACGTTTTTGCTTGTGCTTAGCAATAAAAATTGCTACGTGGAGACCCAGTGTTAGAATTTTGAATTTCTTAAACGATATGTAAGTACAAACTTTAAAAACAGTGTTCCCATTTTAGCATATTTTCTGCTAGATTTAGCAAATTAAGTTGGGAAATTCTTTTTTGAAAATATGTATATGTAAACTGCTTTTTTTTATAGCATATTTGTCCAAAAGCAGATTTTTTTTAGCATATTTTTAATTCTTGTAAAATCAGAATTTTTTAGCAAATTTTGTTTCAAACATATTTCCAAACAATCTCATGCTCAAATTATTACTACTTCCTCGTTTTTCGCAGTATTAATCTAATATTTTTTTGTTGTTGTTTTTTGTTTGGTTTAAGGTCATATGTTAAAATTATTAATAAAAAATTCAAAAATTTTTGTATTTTTAATTTTGTTTTTTGGATTTTTTATTAATAATTTTAATATATGACCTTAAGCCAAACAAAAAACAACAACATAGATAATCGACACAGGTCAACAACAAATATTGAACATTTTTTTGTTTTAAATTTTTAATGAAATACAGTCAAAGCCCGGTTTAACGAATGATATAATGTTCAGACCTTTCGTTATACCGAGATATTCGTTATATCGATCAGTAATTTTTTACCTTAAAATTTTATGAAAACGGTGGTACACAATTTAAAAAACATCAAAATTTAACTGTATTTATACTTTGATGTAGACATAAAACTTTAATTGATATTTTCACGTTTATTTAACCCTGCCTTTACACATGCAAGTAATTACTTGCAAGTGGTATATACGTATTATCAACGAAAAAGTCGAAGAAAAAGCCGAAAGTCGCTTGATGTTTACACAGTCAGTTGTAAGTTCATTTTTCGAAGCGAAAACATCCAATAAAAAAATTTGTTTTTCGGTTAAACAACATTACCATGTTAAAAATATTAACGAGTTATAACAAAATAAATTTAATAATTATTTCTTTCTTTAATTTTCGGCCCATCTTGATGCAAAAATTATGTTTATTTTATAAAATACCTGAATCCAGTATTGCCGTTGTGGCGATTTCATAATATTACTGAAAAAATATTTTGATCAACAATTTTTTTTTCCAAAATTCTTGAAATTTATGATAAAATTACCATTGAGATGGGTTGTTGTATAGTTGTTCTCTTTTTTACTTGTTATTTTTTATAAATACTCAGAAAATCCGCTATAAACATAACTTTTATATTACTAAGTACTAGTAAATTTATACAAAAGTCATCCATGGTAACACTGTTTCTTCATTTGTCATTTTACTTGCTGCAAGTGTCAAAAATTTACTTGCAAGCAAATTCTCTTGCAAGTTGGGCTGCAAGTACGAAAAATGTTATGGTGTTAGTAAAAATGTTTGAGTGTATTGAGTTTTTCGAACTTGCACTTGCAAGTGTAAACCCCAGGTAAGAAATTTTTTATTTCTAATATGTAATTTCATTAAAAATATAAATGTTCATAGGTGCATATACATACATACATACTTATATTTGGATGCTATGAACATAGGTTTATTATTACATTTCATTTACTATTCATTTCTTAAGAAATATTTTATTTTTGTCCCATTGTTTCTAATTTTTAAATTTTCCACAATTGTATGTTCGTTCTATTTTAAGGTACATACATATTGAACATATTGGTATTCCACACTTTTCGGATATTACTGAAAGATTATTTTCGATTTGGCATCTCGGTTTCACAATAAACTTAACAAAATTACTGAAACTTTAGCGAAAAAGGCAACACATTACACGTGTTCTTTCAATACAAAGCAAAGAAGCCAAAAACACACACAAAAATCTAATGGTTCTGTAACGATTTTTTTTTTTGCTTTGTCATTCGTTTAATCGGGACTATTTTTTTGCCATTTGCTATATTAGGTAGTCAATGAAAATATTTGGCCATTCGTTATATCCGATATTCGTCAAAATGCGTATTCGTTATACCGGGCTTTGAGTGTATATGTATATCAAAATTCCTTTTTATTTAGCAGATTCTTAGCATAATATTTGTAATAAAAAATCAGCAGAGTTTTAAGGCAGAATTAGTCTTTACTTTCTGTTCTGTTACGAATCAGCTGATTTGTTTTTGTTATTAAAAAACCTATAAAATTGATTAGTTTTTCCCAAGGCCTATCTATCAGGTCTGCTTACTTGCACAAAAACAAAAAACTTTTTCTTTAAAGATGTCAAAAACTTACTACCACATATACAAAGCAAAAGGAAAAAACGTGTATGTAAACAACTTTTGAAAGCTCAAAAGAACGAAAACAATGATCATCAGGCTTCTTGCGCCTTGGGCCTTGGTTTTTCCGTTCTGTTGCGGTTCAGTTTGTTAAAATCAAAAACATGTTAATTATTTGTAAGTGACAGCAAAATAAATAATATAAAAGACATATTTACATGGAAATAAACTGTTTTTTGATTTAAAGAATTCATAAAATTGAATTTTTTCAAATTTATGTGCATTAAAGTTATTAAAATAAAATAATGGACGGTGCAGAGCTGATAAATAGATCATAAATGGCTGATAAGTTACTACGGAAAAAGTAACTATTACAATTTCATAACAGAACGGCACGGAACAGAACAGAAACAGAAAGTAAAGACTAAAGGCGGAATTAGTCTTTACTTTCTGTTCTGTTACGAATCAGCTGATTTGTTTTTGTTATTACAAAACCTATGAAATTGATTAGTTTTTCTGTTCTGTTACGGTTCAGTTTTTTAAAATTAAAAACTTGTTAAGTAATTGTAAGTGACAGCAAAATAAATAATAAAAAATACATATTTTTTTATTGAAATAAACTGTTTTTTGATTGTAAGAATTCATAAAATTTAATTTATTCAAATTTATGTGCATTAAAGTTATTGAAATAAACATTGGACGGTGCAAAACTAATAAATTTGTCGTAAATGGATGATAAGTTACTACAGAAAAAGTAACTATTACAATTTCGTAACAGAACGGCACGGAACAGAACAGAAACAGAAAGTAAAGACTAACTGAGCCTTAACTGAGCCTTTAGCTTTTTTCTGTACATATTTAACATATTTTTAGAAAATTCAATATATTAAAAATAGTTCAATAAAACTAACCACAATACTTATTATTGTTAAAAAGGCAAGGCACGAGCTCTATGTATACATTTTGCTTCAAGTTGTGCTGAAAAAGTTCAAAAAGAAAGACAAAACATGAAAAACAGAAATATGTACTTTGGACTTCAAGAAAAATTCTTGACAAAAAGTACGAAAAAACAGTAGTAAGGAAGAATATGTAAATCAGAGAAAGGATTTGTGCGATTGCAAAAAAATCGTAGTAAATGAACACCAACAAATACACTCGCTTGCGGTCATACAATCAAACTTGCACAACCGCAAACATTCGCTGCTGGTTTGCAGTCATTCAAATAATGCACATCGTGCTTTGTTATTTATTCCATCGTTTAGCTTCGTTTGTCAACTAAGATGTTTGTGTGTTTGGGCCGACAATGATTGTTTTGGCAAAGAAAAAAAAAAATTCTTTTCTTCATAAAAATAATTTAATGAAAATTAAATTCAATGAACTTTAGCCTGATTAAAATTTCAAAATTTGGATAAAAACCATAAACAGTTCAATAAAAATAATCACAATGTTTATTATTGTTAAAAATTTTATATTAGCGCTGGAAACCCCACACGCAAGTTTGCAAGCTTTATTATTAGCCAATAGGAATGCAGTTAGAGTAACGTCATGTCCTGCGATTCAACCTGCGCAGGATATTTAAATTTTTGCTTCGGGATGGCGTAATCTTTATTTCTATCTATCTTGAATTGATATAATATTGTAGAAATATCAAAAGAATATGATTAATGAAAGAGATAGAGAAAGAGAATAAGGCAGTATTTCCCTGAAGATATACATATGGGCATTTCCTGGGGTCACGAACGTACGTTCGTACGCTTTTGATGTACAAATAATATAGAAAACAAAACTTTTCCTAGCATTTTTAATTGGCTTATGTACCGGTCGCGAACGTACGATTTTTCCACAAAATACTTAATACAACTTTTACAATTGATTGTAATGGTGAGATTAAAATAAGTATATAAAATGGCTTTAGAAGTAGCTTAAAAAGAAAATATAAAATTTTCCAGTTTCCAACGCAATTTCCTCAAGCAAAACAGCTGTGACATGTTATGAAACCATTCTTTTATAAAAACATAGACTTTTTTATAATAATAAACAGGGAAACCAGAAATATGCAATTGCATGTTTTTCCTTGTGCGAATAATGAATTTTGGCATCGATTTGTTAGTGCATATTTTTGCATATTTTACCATTTGCAGCATATTTTAGTTAAACGAGCCTTTTTGCAGCATTTTTTACGTTTATAGCTCATATTTTGCCTTTTTAATGCATATTTTGATACATATTCAATATTTTTAGATGCCTACAATAACTTTCGCAGCAAATAAAAAAATTTTTTTTTTCGAAAATCTGTTACTTTAATTTCTCTCTTAAATTGTAAGACAAAGCAGGTTTTCATTTAGAATAAATGGTATGCGAATTGTATCTAGACCAATCTTAGTATTCCGATGATCTAACGATGTTCATCTATCCGCCTGGCTGGTTGTCTATCCATGTTAGCCTTGTGAGCAGAGTACAAGTTCCAATTTTGTAAATAATTTGAACAAATATGGACGAAGTCTATGCAAATGGTGAGCATCGGTCTATAATTTCACATCCAAATTAGACTCTTTGTGTCTGCAAGCTATCTAATTAGGATGGTATATAAATTAAATTCGTGCCAAAAATATTTTACTTCAAATTAAATTTTTTTCGAATCGGTTCACATTCGCTCAAAGCTCTCGTCCTTAACTAGCTTTAAATTACTTTTAAGTGTTAACATTTGTTAACAATTAAGCGACCGTACCTAAAATCCTTTTAAGACAAAACCCATATGGATGTTAATATTTAGATAAGATTCGGTGCAAACATCTCTTATATGAATTTTAACCTTTTTTAGGTTTTTTTTTAGATTTTGTTATTAAATTAATGAATATTGTGTCTTCAAATGAGCAATTTTATTTTTAAAATTTTTCAGGGCATATTTTCCAGTTTTTACTGCATATTTAATGCGCATAAAACGTGTTTTTTAGAGCATATTTCTGGTTTCCCTGATAATAAACAATAAAAGACGATGATTTTCAACATATTATTTTTTCATCAACTATAAAAAAATGTTGCTATAGAAGATCGCGGTGAAGATCTAAAAAAAAACTCTCTTTACACGGATAGAAAAATGCATCTTCATATTGATGATGCCTTAACCTCAGTATTGTGGCATCAATGTTATTACAAATGGCATCAATGATGCAAAAAATAACGTCAATCCAATGACTAACGTCTTCGTACAATTTTGTAATTTTTTACGTGTCATCTATTTTATGACTATAGTGACATCAATTCGATGCCACATTTTGTATATTATTAACATTATTTTCAAGATTACAATATATTATAAGAAGCAAAAATTCCCATATTCTATTTTTTAAATTATTTAGTTAAATACATCAAATTTTTAAAGTAGAATGATTATGAAAACCATATGGGACATGGTGTTGCGGTCTTATTATTGCGAGTCCTGCTGTTAACAAAGGTCGTAATTCAACAAACGTGAAACAAACATATGTAACGGGTAAGTAAATAATTATATTCTCTCACTTTGACTTAAGTCAATTTTCAATGACTTTGACTAAATGACAAACTGTCATTAAATTGATGCTAATGTGTCCTTTCTCCGATGTTACTGCGTCATCGCACTGAGGACATGTTCGTCATTTCTGTGATGCCGATGTGTCATCTCATTGATGACATAATTTCATTTTGACCCTGATGACACTCTGGCCAAGAGATGTTAAGGTTGACATCACCATGATGAAAAGTGTCATGGGGTCAAAAACGAAGACACTTGTCATAGTACTGATATCAAAATACATCAGCGTTATGACGCCTTTTCTATCAGTGTCGTAAATAAACTATATTTTTCTACCACTAAAAGATCGTCAAAATGAAAGTCTCAAGTTTAACACTCGCTTTTACTCTCTTTTTATAGGAGAAAACTGCTCTGCTATATAAAGAAGAGTAATAATAAGAAAGAATCAAAAGCGTAACAATTTGTTTAAAAAAAAGGAAAATAATATATTTAAATTATTTAGTTCACGTAAATTATACAAAATTATGCTAATTACAGATGTAACTAGCTCTTACGGTCATTTAGCTTTATTTACACTGTGTGCAAAAATGAAAAACAAGTGTGTAAATAATGAACACAAATGAAAAAAATATGTGTTAATAATGAATTTACTAAGACAATTTTATATAACAATGTAAAAATTGAAGAATAAGGTGTAAACAAAAATAAAAAAAATAAAATGTAAAAAAAGTTTTTTTCTACATTAAAATAAAGTAAATTTTGTATTCATCAAGTAATAAATGTATTAAATATAAATTTCTCTTTTTTCTTTATCTACACCACGCATATCAATTGCAATATTTCCTTTGGTATACAACTCATCAATAAAACATGTAATTTACGGACAAAAGGACTCGTTTACCCAAATGCAACCACATCTGCCTGTCACCAACAATTTGCCTCCCTTGTTTGTCGGGGCTGTAGGAAGCAAACAGTTGGCTGCATCATTGCCAAATGCAAGAAAACTAAAAAAAGCAACAAAAAAAGCCAGCGAAAACTGCAACAAAAACATTAAAAATTTCATTCAAATTTATTCATTTACCGTTGTAGTGTACAGGCACATCACGATTGTAGGTAAAAGTCTTCTTTGTCGTCAAATGATGATGACTGTGAGCGTGGGACTGGCTCGATGAGTGTGTCAGCGTCATGATGACCACAAAGACGGCGGCACACACCAGACACAGGAACACCGTCATAACTATGCAAACGATACGTTTGCGTTTACGATCGGCCTCCTCGTCGTCGTCGGTTTCATCTGAAAGAGATTTCTTTTTTAGAGCTTTATGAGAAGTAGCTAGAGAGGATTTACGTGTTCCTAGGCCAGTGGTGGCTTTGTGATGAAATGGCCGCAGAACCTGTTCAAAGGCCGCATCACTTAGTTCGTAGGTGAGCGATGGTTTGCGTTCGAATGATGGACGTTTTTCTTTGTCTTCCATGAAAGCGGTGGTCGCTGCCACAGCCATGGCGGTGGCGCTCAACGAGACGGGACGTGGACTACGTTTGACGTCCTCGATGGTGGCAGCTCCGCCTGAGGTAGTCGAACTGGCCAGAGCACGGCCGCTGTTGCGTCGGTGGGGTGAGGTAAGCTCTACGAATTCATTAGACACACTTACCGGCGGTGGGTACGAGCTGTCACCGATAAAACTTTTAGATTTTTTCGTCGCACTCAGAGTTTCGCGATAGGTACGGAGGCGCATGCTAGCGCTGTGCAAAGCTTTTGCCTGCTTTATGCTAGCCGCGCTGGCATTGGTGCCGCCAAAGGCAGCCGCTGCAGCCATTACAGCTGGGCGATGGTGGACCTGCACCTCTTCCAGGTTATTGGGTGAGAGATAGAGAGAGCGGCCGTGTTTGGTACCACGCTTAAAGTGATACGCTGCGGTGGCAGCGGCAGCAGCAGTGTGTAAATGCATAGAGGAGTGTGTGGCAGCGGCAGCTGCTGCCGCCGATGTTGAAGGTCTTCCATCCAGTTCCAAGCTATGAGAACTGTGTTGTCTGACAGAGTGGGCATGGGGATCTCCACGTTTTTTCAAACTACTTGTGGTGGTTGCCGGCACATGACCCATGGTGGCATCTTCAAAGGAACTTGAGGTTTTTCTTATAGTACCCCGCTCCGTAAGGCCCACGTCTTCCATTTTGGTATGACTATTACTGCGTGACCTAGATTCTATGAAGAGTTCATTTTCCAGAGATAAATTGGTGGGAGCCAAAAGATTAGATCTACCTTCTAAAGGTTCCATGAGATCGTCATTTAACGAGGGGTGACGTATTTGGGAATCCACTACTGATTCAGGTTTGGCACTGGGTCTTCGAGAGTGATCGTGTAAAGAACGATGTGAACGGGCCCCTCGCCTGCTGGGTGAAGGAGAACGACTGATATCTTTCACGGAAGCATGGCCAGGCATAAGAAAATTCCCTCTCACCGAACTGGTACGTCTCGAGGATGAGGCCGACCCAGCACTTAAGAGTAAAGGATCCATAATGGTCTCAGCATCGGGTGGAGCATGAAACGAATGCGTTTTCTTTATCTGAAAAGTAGAAGCCGGATGTACATCAATTGTGTCGGAACGACGAAATTGTGATTTCTTAAAAGGGTGAGTGGCAGCATGTTGTTGTTGCTGCTGCTGCTGCAGTTGACGAAGGGACGATGGCGGCGGCAGCATATAGTCATCTATGAATTGTATAGGTGACGTAGAGCCCCCCACACCACGTCCTGAGCCCGAGACATTTTCGGCCAGACTACTACTGCTAACCAGAAAAATGTCCGGTTGATGCAGCTGTTGCTGCTGCTGAAGGTGGTGGTGATATGAATCTCTTTCCGCACGACTGCCACTCCCCAGTACTGGACTAACAGTGTGCGAAATGGGCGAACTAGTGCTACTAGCATGTGCTTGTTGTTGGCTAAATTGACGTGCTTGAGCTGCCATATGCTGAAAAGTGTGTAGGTGCTGTTGCTGTTGATGCTGACGTGCAGATAAAGCTGGTGACACAGCGCCACTACCACCACCACCGCCCGTAGAATGCGGATGTAGCGTCAAGGGCAGAGCTAAAGTTTGAGGCGGTGGTGCAGAGCGTACGGCAACCGGCGAGGCCGAACGATGTATTACTGCTGGCTCCACTATCAACGAAGAATCATCCAAACCCCCCATACCCAAGCCGCCACCTACCGCCCCCTCATAGTTGTCAATGGCCATGGAAAGAGAACGATTGATGGCTTTCAGTTTGGGCGGCTTTTTTTTGGTGGCGGGATTATCAAACGAAGATTTGCTTGTTGCGTGCTCTTCGGAGGAGGTCATAAACGTATGATGTGGATGCTGATAATATGCCTGCTGCTGTTGTTGGTGGTGTTGCGGCTGATACTGTTGCTGTTGTTGCTGCTGTTGACCACCGCCGGCGCCTCGCTCCATACGGTAGTAATAGCGTTGTGGATATCTATGGTAATAATTGTGTGCAATTGTGCGGCCGTTTTACAAATAATGTGTCGAACGAAATTAAAAAGAAACTCACACAAAATAAAAAATTATTGCAAGTGGAGGTGAAAACTTGCAAGGAAAGTTGCTCGGGTTTTCTATTGCTGGGAAACGTGTTCGGGTTCAGGAAGTGTTTTTAGTAATACAAATTACAGGTGCTGTTGTTTTTGTTCTTTGATTTTATTTAATGAGTTTTAAAAATATATTTTTTATTTGGTGCTTTTAAGGATTTTAAGGATTTTCTTTATTTCTTTTTTTTTGGGATTTTTTTGGAAGTGTGTGTGTGCGTGTGTGTTAAAGTGACACATACATTCATTCCAGCTCTAATACATCTAAAGACACATAAATTAGAATATTGTTTCTTTTGTTTATCATAAAGTTTGTTAAGTTGCTTTAAATGTTGCTTTTTGGTGTTGCATTTATTAATTTATTTATTGAGTTTATTAATTTGTTTTGTTTGTTAATTTCTATTAAATTGTGCGTTATTTTGTTGTTTTTCTTATTTAAATTCATATTATTTTTAAAGTGCTTGCTGTTTTGGTTTTTTTCATTCCTTATTGTCACGTGTTGAAGTGCTTTTTATGTTTTTATAGTTTTTTTTTTATAAAGTTTTTTTTAACCTTTTTTTTCTTTTTTTGTTAAAAATTCTTTTAAAACTAAAATTAAGAAAAAATATTTTTAAAAAAGTGATTAATTTAAAAATATTAAGAAATGTGATCGAAAAAGACACGGATAGGTGATTTTGTGTAGATTAGCAAATTTAACCAAATATATAATAATGTAACAGTGAAATACAAAATGTTACGGACAATTTTAGAGATTGCTTGTTTTTTTTTTACAAAAGTTGTCACCCTCTAAAACGTAAGCTACTGATCTTATCTGGTTAAATTAATGGAGTTATCTAGCAGTCTCGCTTTTTTATATGAGAGCTGTTATTTAGATTTTTGGCATTTTTTCTATTTAATCGATTATGTTCAAAAAATATTTTACATTTTTTAGACGAACAACATGCGGTTTTGTTAAATTTTAAATTTCAAGATTTCTTTCTGTACTTTTTCTTATGCATTTTTTTCTTACACTTAAGAAAAATTTAAAGTTTTCATCAAAAATTATTTTGTTTTGATTTTAACATTTTTCAAATTTCAGCGATTTTTATCTCGATTTTGTAAGTTAGGCGATTTTTTTTTTGGAAATTTTAGAAAAAGTACTATTTTATTGCTTCTGCGATTTAAGGTTATTTTTGTAAAAAAAAGGAGCTTTTTCGCCTATAGTTTTTTTTTGTCTTACCTTTTCATTCAATTTTTAACGACTTGTTAATAATTAAACGATTTTTGATAAAAAAAAAAAATTATTAAAGACATATTTTTATGCCAAAGTTTATTTTTCTAGGTTTAAACTTAACCTAGCTTTTAAACTAGAATTTAAACCGCTACTTTAGTAGAACCAAGAAGTTAAAGAAAAATATCCAATTTCCCGTATTTCATTTTTTGGGTACTATGTTTATTTTTCCCCCATTAAAGTATCAAAAATTTCAGTATTGTAGTGAGAGCTTAAAATTTAGTACGAATAGTCAATGAATGGAGGAAAATGTTTTGTAAAAAAAGTACCAAAAATAGTTACGATTTTCACCCCTTAAATGTTCGAATTTCGAAAAAGTACCAAATTCGTATACGTATTCTTTTGATAAGTATCGAATGTGGTATTAACTTTGTTTCTATGTTTATTGTTTCAAAAGATAGATGAGGTGGCAAAAAGTACTAAAATTCAGATTTTACCCGTTTACTCCCTAATAGGGCCGAATTTCAAAAAACTACCAGACACCTGTCTGCTAATTTTTCTAAAGAACAACGATAATTATTACATTTATTTTGCATCTCTTTTAGTTTTGGAGATTTAAGATTACCGAATTTTCCCGTTTTTAACTTTTTTACCCCCTAAGCATTCGAATTTCGAAAAATCCCGTCTTAGTGTATCGATTTGGGGAGTGACCAATCACTAGTGCAAATTTCAAGCTTCTAGGGTCAGCGGTTTGGGCTGGGCGATGATGATTGAGGCAGTCAGTCAGTCACTCACGCAACTCTTTTTTATATGTATGTATATAGAAAATGGTTTTCAATATAAATATGCGAGAGAAATGTTCTTGTCGACATTGTGAGCGTGGGATCTAGTTTTTGTCAAACTGGTTTTTTCTGGCTTTAACGTTTTTTTTTAAGTCAGCGATTTTATATAACGGCGAAATTTTAAATATTATGTAATTTTAGCGATTTCGCATGGCCTTTGTATATAACGTTGGCGATTTCTTTTGGCGGCATGAAATAACCCCCCAAAATATAAACCCCCAAAAAAATAATGAAATAACCTCCCAAAAATTTGTACAGAGAACAACAAAAACGATTTTTAGGGGGTTATTTCATTTTGTTTGGGGTGTTATTTCGTTTTTTTAATTGGGTTATTATTTCATATGAAATTATACCCCAAAAAGTCATTATGAAATAAAGCCCCAATATATTTTTTGGGGGATTATTTCATTTTCAAATTTATAATGAAAACGTTTTTGGGAGCAAGGATTTATCCACTTTGGTATACAGAACACCGGTTTCGATAAAAAAAAGCTGCCCTGTATAGACGGCCTTCGGCCGGGCGCAATGGTTTTCTTCTATATGGTATACCAAACACCGGCTTCGGTAACTAAAGCTTCTCTTCGTAGCCGGATCGAGTCGGTATTTGTATACTATAGAGGAGAAAATCCTGGCGCTATGCAGAGAAGCTTTAGCTAGCGAAGCCGGTGTTTGTTATACCATAGAGGAAAAAGTCATTGCGCCCGGCCGAAGGCCGTCTATGCGGAAAAGCCTTAGTTGGCGAAGCTTGTGTTTGTTATATCATACCATTACATATATCGCGTGATTCTTTAAAACAAAATGTATGATAAATTGTATTACATATATTGGGCCTTTATTTCATTTCAGAAGTTGGGGTTTTATTTCATATGAAATAAGCCCCCAAAAATTAGGGAATTATTTCATTTATGTTTGGGACGTTATTTCATTTCGTTGGGGCTAATTTCATTTTCAAAAATGGGGCTTTATTGCATATTTTATTTTATTTTTGGGGGGATTATTTTTTTGGGGGATTATATTTTGGGGGGTTATTTCATGCCGCCATTTCTTTTGTCTTATCAACTTCTAAGCAAGTTTTATGCTATTTGTTTTGTAACTTTAACGTCCAATTTTACTAAGTTCATTATAATAAACTATTAGCTATAACTGTTGAAACACATTGTTAACTAGAAGTTAAAGTAATAGTTAGTTTTAACTGAACTTGTTGAAATTGGCCGTAAGTTAGTTTTTTTATTTTATTAACCAAAAAAAGTTGTTTTTTTTTAAAATTTCGAAAAACTATTCTGTCAATTAAACAATTTTTTTAGATTTTTTAGTTCTCAGAGATTTTTTTCTTTAAGCGAAGTTGTCGTTTCTTGCCTTATTTGCTAGATTTATGTACTTTTTAAATTTTTATAAAGTTGTTTAAATGATTTCCTTAAATTATTGGAAATTCATTAGTAATAAACTCACACTTTCTGAGAGAAAACTTTCATAGTGAGAACCCAGACTTGGGATTTTAGATTTTTTGTTTTAGATGATATTTGTTTAGTATTTTTACCGATTTCGTTGGGTTTGATAAAAATTTTCTATTTATTTTGATTTAACCTATTTTTTTATTTGTTTAATTTTTGCAATTTTGAAGATTTGAAACAAATTTTTGTTCCTATTTCTTAAAAACTTTCAGAATAAATGAAGTGATTTTTTTCTTACTCTAAAAAAATTATTTTTTCAATGATTTTAAAAAAAGTTCAAAAAATAGAAATAAGGAAAAAACATGTAAAAAAATTGAAAATGGATAATCAATTACAGAAAATTTCGATCCATCATTACCATTTGTTAAAGATTTATGCTTCACTACAGACTGACAGGCGCCGCAGTGGTGCAAACGGTAGAACGGCAAAGAATTCTGATGATGAGAATGTAAGTTTTTACCGAAACTAGTAAATTCGGCCCGAGTTCAATCCCATGTTTAGTTAAAAATAAAATTATCATATTTAAATTAAGTTTTCCATATAACTGTATTTTTATTTGACATGAAAAACGAATTTTAAGCATAAATTTATTTATATTTTTTGGTTTTTATACCCACACCACAATAGTGGAGAGGATATTATGCATCTGTGCTGATGTGTGTAACGCCTTAGAGTATACCGATCGACTCAGAATCACTTTCTGAGCCGAACTAACGATGTCCGTCCGGCTGGCTGGCAGCCTGGATGTCCATGTAACCTTGTGCGCAAATTACAGGCCGCAATTTTGGAGATAATTTGATAAAATTTGGGACAAAGGTTCTTATTTGCACAAGGACAAAGCCTATTGGAAATGGGCCGAATCATAGGACCACTAGGGAAGATAGAGGGAAATTTCTTCCTCTCAGAAATCCATATCCATATCTATATGGACACAAAAGGTATGCAGTTTTTCAAAAGTAGGACCACAAGGGGAGGTAAGGGGCAATTTCTGCCTCTCACAAACTTTTAAACCGATTTAAATGAAGTTAATAAACATAGATAAATCCATATTAATTTGGACACATAAGCATGATGTGTTTTTAAATACTGTGGTGTTGGGTATCATATGGTCGGGCTTGACCGACTTTACTTTCTTACTTGTTTTTTAAATCCATACCGTCGTTTTTTTTGCTAGTTTGTTTGATTTATGCCTTTTGAAAAATTTTAAAAATGTTATGGAAGAAATTTATAATTTTATTTCAAGTTTGGCAAATTGTTCTCATTTTTTTGAAAATTTTTGGATTTAATGCATTTTTCCGTTTTTCTATAAATAAGTGGCTTTGGCGTTTTTTTTAAAGATAATCCAAAATCTTCAGGTTTCATTTTTAAGGTTTATAATAACTAATATAATACAAAATTAAATGAGCTTTTTACGATTTTTTCAAAAAACTTTTACGTTTTTTTTTTTTTAAATTTTTTTTTATATTTTATATTTTAGCGATTTTCTTACACATGCTGTTTTTTTTATAAATATAATCCAAGGCGAATTCAATTACAGGTGGTGTCCAAGGCGAATTTACTTCAGGTGGCGGCGAGACTACAACAAGTCAACAACACAAAAAACAACATGTATTTTGTTTTTATTTTTCGGTCATGTAATGTCAAAAACAAGGCGAATTAATATATATATGAATTCGCTTTGTATAAAACAGTTGACTAAAGCAGGGCTACCAGATTTGGGGTTCTTATCTCAAATTAGTTTAAAACAATTAATTTCGGGCTTATATTGAGAATGTAAAAAAAAAAAATTTTCTTTTTAGGGAAATTATTGATAGATTTGTTTCTGTTACAAGCCGTCATACATATATAAAATCTGTAAGACTTTTTATGTACAAAACTCATTTTAATACAATATATATGAAACAAATTATAGCGCAAATACAATATCGGACGGCTGAAAAATCTGATTTGCTGATCAGTAAATATCAGTTTTTTATTTAAAATTAATCAGCAGCATATTATAAAAATTATACAAATTAGTTTAAAAGAGTATTACAATCAACTGAACAATTTTATTGTTTTGCTTTTTTGATTTAAAGAACACTCTTGAATGGCTAAGCCAATTAATATTTTACGCGTTAAATGGATGAGTTTGTGGGTCGTTATTATAGCCCTAATGTATCTGTACAAGTTCGAAATTTTGGACGATTTTGATGTGGTTCCTCTTCCGAACTTGTATTGCATCCCATTTTTACGCTTTCGTTATGTGTCTATTTTGCTTTGATAACACTTTTACTATTTTTTTAGCACAACTTTTAAACTTTCTACAAATTTATATCACAAATTATAATTTATATATTGTTTCAACATAATACTAATTTCATAAAACACTGCTTCTTAAAATAAGTTACTTCAACTAGAGTTCGTTTGCCTGTATAAATGTACTTCAATATGCTGTGTGCAAGGCGAATTTACTTCAGGTGGCGGCGAGACTACAACAAGTCAACAACACAAAAAACAACATGTATTTTGTTTTTATTTTTCGGTCATGTAATGTCAAAAACAAGGCGAATTAATATATATATGAATTCGCTTTGTATAAAACAGTTGACTAAAGCAGGGCTACCAGATTTGGGGTTCTTATCTCAAATTAGTTTAAAACAATTAATTTCGGGCTTATATTGAGAATGTAAAAAAAAAAATTTTCTTTTTAGGGAAATTATTGATATATTTGTTTCTGTTACAAGCCGTCATACATATATAAAATCTGTAAGACTTTTTATGTACAAAACTCATTTTAATACAATATATATGAAACAAATTATAGCGCAAATACAATATCGGACGGCTGAAAAATCTGATTTGCTGATCAGTAAATATCAGTTTTTTATTTAAAATTAATCAGCAGCATATAATAAAAATTATACAAATTAGTTTAAAAGAGTATTACAATCAACTGAACAATTTTATTGTTTTGCTTTTTTGATTTAAAGAACACTCTTGAATGGCTAAGCCAATTAATATTTTACGCGTTAAATGGATGAGTTTGTGGGTCGTTATTATAGCCCTAATTCTCCACATTTGGAATTTTCTGAAGTTGTGAACATTTCAAGTTCTTAAACGATATAAAATGGTGCAACATGGATTTCCAGGCAGACTCCATTAATGCTAGAAGCATGTTTGCCAATGTTCTCATGATGCTTTAAGGTTTATATTTTTACCACTAGTCATAGGAACAAGAAATTTAAAATCTATTAATTATATCTTAGATTAACTGATCACAACTTCCACTTCTTTTAATAACGTAGATTTTTGGTCAGAATTTGTAAGATAATTACCAAATTGTAAAATTGGTTACATGACATTATTGTTTTAGTGTGCTTATCTATGCTAAACTAAATAATTTTTTTTTTTAAGAATTATTTAGTGGCTTTTTATTTTTAGAGGGGATATTTTAAGTAATTTTTATTTTAAATTTGGGATTGAAGAAAAAATTTATCTGGCATCCCTAAACTAAAATTAACAAAAATAATTGAGAAAAAAAAATGAAAAAAAAAATAAAATTATTTTTGGAATTAAGAAAATAATAGTTTTTCTAACATAAACTTGTGCAATTTTTGTGAGCATTAATTCCCAAATTCGGTTGAATTTAATGTTGTATTTAAAATAATCTAAGCCGTTTCTTTTCTGTGTTCATTTTATACATTTAAATATTAAATTGCACATAATCATAGAAAGAGCTTTAAGCTATAGTTATAATGGTAAAAATTAGTTTTGGTGAAATAAAAAAGATTTTAACTTAATTTTTATACATAGTTTAATTTATCATTTCTTTATTGTTTAATTTTTTCATTTATAAGTTGTAAAGCAAAATGTTAATTTAAAAACTCAATTTTAAAAAGCACATGTAAACAAACTTTTGACACATCTGGCCTGAACAAAAAAAAAACCGGCTGTCTTTTCGACACCACCTGGAGTAAATTCGTCTTGGTGGTGTCGGAACTACAACAATCCAAAAACAACAGAAACATCATGGGTAGTTTTGCATTGCATTGTTAGTGCTTATGGCACGAAATGTCAATCATTCTTAAAAAAACACTAACATATCAAAACAAATAAGCTCGAACTCAGATGAAGTTTCGACACTACCCGTAGTTAATTCGCCTTGATTTAATCTATTTCCCTACAAAATTTTTTGTTTACTTAATTCTTTTGGAAATAAAAATAAAAAAAAAGAAATTTTAAAAATTTAAATATTTATAAATTTACAAAAAAACGAAACTTCAAAACATGCGATATTTTCTCAATTCGGATCCCTATTTCTATTATGAACTACCCAACAATTGGAATCTCTTCTGCCAGCAGTTAAATTTATCATGGCATCGACCTGCCCAAGAATTTAAGCATTCCATAAATTATTGGCGCGATTTTGAGGGAGCTAAAATGGAAATTACTCTTAAAAAGGATTTGCATATAAAAAATTGGCCTACAACTCGTATTCGGCCAAAAGTCAGTCTACCTATTTATTATGGAACGGGAATAGAGAGACCAAACTATAATTATGAAAATACAAAAACTGCAAAAATACTGAAGAAAATTGAAGATTTAAAGATCGAAAAAGCAAAAAAACTGCTAGAAAAAAAAGCAAAAAGTTCTGATAAAAAAACTGCAAGAAAACTAAAGAAACTCGAAGATTCTAAGATCGAAACAGCAAACAATTTTGGAACAGCGAAAAAGTCAAAACGAAAATGAAAGTTTTTTTTAAGAGAATAATGCAAGAGAAAAAGTAGGGAGTTTTTTGCAAAAAACCTTTTCCTGAGATTTTCACTTTGTAGCACTGTATTTTTATTCAGCCTTATTACGGTTCTCGATCTCGTAAGCGTTTTAAGGCTCCGTTCGCCGGGAGTAACAGTAACGTTGCAAATCAGCTGCTTTATTTTGTTGTATGCAAAGCTATTAGAACGATTAAAGTTAGCAGTAAGATGTTACTTTTTAATCTGTAAGAAATATATATTTCGGTAAGGTTGCTGTTACTGTTACTCCCGGCTAACTGAGCCTTGAGTCGTTTATGAGAACTATAATAAGGCTGATTATGACTTTTTTTGTGTGGGAGAACAGCCAAGACTTTAAAATTTTATAGGCAAAGTGGTGTAAAAGGCACACTAAGCAGATAAGCCTTTTTAAATTATTGTCAAAGCGAATTCAAACAGATGAGCGCATAAAAGAGAGTTATGCTGGCTGAAATTTTTTTGTAAGAGTTTTGTAAGAGTTAAAATACATATAAATTTGTATATATATACTATATATAAAAAAGGGAAAGACAGTGTAATTCTCTTTTTGATGCGGCCACTTTAATGAATTCGAATTGATACTTCTCAACAAAACTCATATTCATAACTGTTCCCTCTAGCAAAAGTAGTCGTAGTAAATATCCAACTCAATCATAAAAACACAAAAATAGCCTTTATTAAAAAAAAAAAAAAATAAAAATCTTAAATATTTTCAATATTCAGATGTGTGATGAAAATCGATCAATATCAAACCATTCGTATTTAAAAGTGAATTAAAGTCTTAATCAAAATCGATTTTCATCACATACCTGTACACATTTTATACAAATTATTAGTTGTTGAATCCCAAATCTAAATAAACTGGTTGTTAGAAAAGTAATTTATTCTTGAAACGCTTTAATAAGAAAAAAATCTCTACAAATCATTTAAATATGTAAACAATAAACTATGTGATGGAAATCGATTTAGATAACGAAACGATTGATTTATAATATATGTTTTTCTTTTATCCTGTCCATACTCATTTAAATTTTATGTAATAGTTTTTTTTGATTAAAAAAAATATGTTAAATTTTAACATTAATTTAATTTGAAAGAAATTATTGCTAAAGTTACGATAACATCGCTTGAAAATGAAGACGATACTGAAGAAAATTACGAATATATACAATTAATCAGGTATGTGATGGAAATCGATTTAAAAAACGAAACGATTTGAAACCGAAAATATCGTTTTCAGTATCTTTTAAAATGGATTATAATTAGATATTCCTTTTATTTTCAGTCTTTATTCTTTTACATTTTATATTATATACGTTAACTGAAGTGCATTCTGAAAGAAAATTTAAGACTTTAATTCAGAAATGGATTTTAAAATACCTCCAAATTCATCACACCTTTTAAAAACGTTCGTTTTGAAATCGATCGATTTTCATCACATACACAGAAAAAATTATTTTTCCAATTCAAACAAAAAATTTGTAGAATCAAACAATTTTTTGTCTAAAATCAGTCCTACAAACAAATTCGCATATTCAAACAATTTATTTGCATTTTGTTTTGAAATTCATATAAATTTCAAACAAATAATTTTGCTGAATCAAACAAAAAAGTTTTGGCACAAGCAATGACGAGCACACAAGCATGCACTCTTGGCGAAGATGAAGCAGAGCAGAACGGCCGGCTGGCTTTGAGACATATTGTTTTGTTGGAATAATTTTTGAACGAAGTCATATTTATACTCACAGTGTTTTTCTTCATCACACACTTTTGCTTTATCCTTTCCTTTGCTAATGAGTCGGCAGACCGACTCGATATGATTTCCGCCTTCATTCTATTTTTGTATTTGATGTATTTAAGCAAACTCTTTGAAAAATTGATTACGGGATTTGGTTTTTTTACCAACTTTGAAACCAACCAAAAATTTATTTTGTTTCTGATAATGTGTTTTTTCTGTTGTTTAAAAAAAATTAAACGTTTTTTTTTTACCTGCTATTGCTTTTTGTTGGTTTTTTTACTACAAACCTCGTCGCGCTATTTTATCATTTTTCTTATTGCTGTATTTTTTTAAAGCGTTCAAAAATAGACTGCATGTGTTTTTTGTTGTAGTTCTTATATTTATCATAAAGAAGTGTTGCTTACAATCAATAAAAAAAATGCAAAAAGACGACAACATTAAAGAGCGTTAAATATTTCATACAAAATTATGAAAACTTCAAACCAATAGCGCGTTTATTAAATTTTTGAAGAGTTGTCCACATTTTTGTTGGTTAAATAAAAACAAACAAAAATATTGATTGAAACAGTAAAAAAATTTGTAGAAATCAAACAAATTTTCAAACCAGCGTTTGTTTGAAAATAATTCGGCAATAATTTTTTCTGTGTACCTGATAATAGTTAATATTTAATCAAACTTTTTTTGATTAAAAACATATGTTAAAATTTAACATATAAAAATTAAATTGTGAAAAATCACCTAACCTAACGAACTGTTCTATTAAGCAGACCACACACTAGCGATTTGTGCGTGTGATTTGCTAGCGTACAATTTCTTCACACAATGATGCAATTGCACTTTTGATAATTTATTGTTTACACATAAAAAAACTTATTAAAAAAGAAGAAAAAAAATTTAAGAAGAATACAAAAATTTACTGAATTATTATTTTTTTAAATGTTCGCGCACAAGCCCACTAACACATCGAACAAATCGTAAGAAATTGAAAATTTTTAATAACTTGCGATTAGTGCGCGCTTAGCCCCATAAGCAAGTCACAAGACGACGAGATCGCACAAATCACTAGTGTGTGGCCAGCTTTAACAAATAAAAAAAAAAAAAAAACTTATAGGAAACAAAATTAGGAATTAGTATTGTGGTTATTTTTGTTTTTATGGTTTTTAATCCAAATTTTGATATTTTTAATTAGGCTAAAGTTCATCAAATTTAATTTTCATTAAATTATTTTTATGAAGAAAGGAATTTTACAACATGAAATTACTTAAAATTTATTGATAATTTTTCATTCTTGACTGCCGCGGGGCTCGAACCCAGAATCTCACGGATATGTTACCCTTACATACTTCAAGTCTTACCATTCCATCTCTTCAGAAGGTTTTGCCGTGAAAGCCTGTGTTAGAACCCTGCAGCAGTCAAGAATGAAAAATTATGAATAAGTTTAAAATAGTTTCATGTTGTAAAATTACTTTCTTCAACAAAATGATTTAATGAAAATTAAATTTGATGAACTTTAGCCTAATTAAAAATATCAAAAAATTAGTTTAAAAGTTTTTTAAAAAAAAAGAAGAGATTAACACAGTGGAAAATTAAGCGAAAATATAAAAAAATATCGATAGTTATGGGATAAGTGATTGAGCGTCTACCCTGCAAATAATATTGGACTACCTGATCCATTTTGATGAAATGTAATAAGAGCATGGACCATGTCATTGTTAAAAAGTGTTTGTAGTGAGACGATACGTCTTAATTTTTAACGGCATGCTTTCGTTTTTAAACGACTTTAAAACTAATCCTCTTGAGTATACCATGGAGTAGTATTAAAACGACTCCTTTGTAATCCAAAGCTTTGTTATATGGTCCTGCTCTAGGACATTCGTAATGCTAAATAGACCATGTTTTTTCCATACGTTTAGGTTACTTTTGGACTAGTCCTAGTCCCTTGTGGGCTACACTTTACACGCGTGTTTGGACTGTTCTTATTATTTGCAGGGTATTGCCTAGATGCCGTTGCCAATCAAAAAGAATTGTTAACTTTTCACTTTGAATTGAAAACAATTTGCTTTATTTATAACTGTCAATATTTTATTTTTAAATCTACACAAATTTTTAGTAAAAACTTTTCCAAAACTTTTAATTATTTAACTTAAAAACAAAAAATCTTTCAAAATGCGCTTCTATCCCAATGCAGACATTAACATTTATTGGGAATTGCCTTCAACTTGGTCTCTCTATTCTCGTCACCCCTTTAAATCCTGGCGAAGAAGGCCCTTACAAACCAAACACTCCATCGCTTATTGGTGTGATCTAGAAGGGGACAAAATGCCCTTCGTAATGAAAAAGGACTTGTATATTAAAAATTGGTCTTATGATCGTATACGGCGAGAGGCTTGTTTGCCCTGGTATTATAGTGTGGGAAACCGTTTTATACGTTTAGAGAAAGCGTTTCCTCATGGTTTCAAATGTTCGTTATTACCCATGAACTTGAAAGAAGTTCGCGCTTTAAATGAGCATGAAAAAGAAATGGCAAAACTAAAGCGAGCAGAGGAAAAGGAGGCGGAAAGATTGGCCGAAGAAATGGCCAAGTTGGAGAGAAAGAAAAAAGGCTTAAGGAAATAGATACAATAAGTTGTTTGCTTGATTAATTTTTTAATGTTAAAAAGCGGTTTTTAAATTTCTACATAAAATTGTCTGTAAAATCTCTAAAAAGTGTTTTGAATTAAAAAAAGAAGTATAAAATAAATACATAGAAAAAAGTATAAAAATAAACTAAACGGTGCTAATTGCTTAATGGGTTAGACTACAGTACAGAAAACTAACTTAAGCCCTGCAGTTCTGATTATGGCTGTGTACTCCATTTTAGTTGCATAATTATTGTTATAACGTCACAGTTTTAAGTCTGGCTTTAATTCATATAAAATAAGATTATTTTAGGAGATATGTATATATTTTTGTTCTTATTAAGCTATGTACACACCTATGAAACATATATATAGGAAATATTGTTTGCTTTTGCAAAACGTTGGCTAGAGCAACTTCTATTTAACAGTTTCTAAATTACATTTTACAATTATCATCTTTAAAATAAATAAATGAAGCTTAAGTTTGATCAATTTTCTGGTCACGCTTTTTTTTTTTGATTTTATCGTCAAATATTTGTTAGATCTGAAGATGCCTTTAGTGTTTTTATTATTTTAAAAAACCTTTCATATCAAGGCGAATTCGTTTTTCAGGTGGCGTTAAGGCAGAGCTGTGCTACTTTTTTTTTCTAAATTAGAGAGAGAGGAATGTCAAAAGTTACTTGTGTTATTTACATATCGACCGACGAAAACAACAAATAAAATACAATGTGTTGTTACTTGTTGTAGTATCAAGGCGAATTTATTACAGGTGGTCTTAAAAGCCCTGCTGATAATAGCTAAAATCAGTGTTGGATGTCAAAATTTTGTTTATTCTCTTTTATTATCTTTGTTTCTGTTTTGTTTTATTTCTGTTTTTGACATTGTACAATGATTTTACAAAAACAAATTGCTTGTGGTTTTTGTACGAGTTGTACTTGTTGTAGTACCGAGATTATCTGGGATGAATTCGCCTTGTGTAGTATCGACACCGCCCTAACCATGAATTCGCCTTGTTTCATACATTTTATACTATGTTTACACTTGGGTTCTTAAACGCGTTTAAGCAGCTCGAACGTGATTAAGCTCTAATCACTTCAAAATCGAGATGATTACCCATACATTGAAGTGATTTGTTAATCACTTCAAATTGACATGACTACAACTAAATCACTTCATAAACCACATAGAATCCACTGAACATACCTCAAATGTACAACCGGCCAAGATTTCTGCTTAATGTTTTTATTTTTTTTTTTCTTAAATAATTCATAAATTTTGACAATTACATCATTAAAATTATTAAAATAATCTTCTGATAACTTTATAAAAGTGTTTTTATCCATTTTTAAAACTTTGAAGAAATTTAAATTTGTTTGTTGATTTTGTGTGTGTTTGTGCGTGTGTTTTTTCTTAATCATCTGTCATCTTAATCATCTCAAATGTAATGTGAACGGCTTTGATTAGCTAAATCAACATTTTGCTTAAACGCGTTTAAAAACCAAAATGTGAACATAGCATTACTTACAACAGTATATTTAAAATACAATTTTAAGCTAATACGACATAAAGCGGCTCATACACTTGCAATAAAATTGTTCAACCTTACGAATTACACAATTATACCGCCAATGTGTATGTGATATTGGAAGTTGATGGAATATTTAAATTAAAACCATTGTGCGACTTATTGCATAATATAGGACAAAATGGAAATAATATGGTGAATATCATATACAATAATATTGCAAGTATATGAGCCGCTTTAAAGTATAGTTTACGAGATAACTTATAACTAAAACTATTAATTATTTCTAGATAAATCTAATTTCGTAACAAAATAAGTAATATAATTACTAGGGATGTAATCGATACCGATAAATCGGCTATATTTCAGTTTTGCCGATATATAGGTATCGGCTATATTTTACTATCGTTTTCTTACACCCACCACCACAATTAGTTGTGAAGAGGGTATACTAAGTTTGTCATTCCGTGTGAAACTTTTTTATTATTCTGGATGCTCGAGTAATTCTAAGTTGATTTAGCCATGTCCGTCTGTTGAAAACACGATCACTTTCAAAAAACTCAAAATAAATAAACAAACTTGGTGTCAAATTGATTGTAGTTATCCTAAGCAGTTTGGGATTGAAATCCAGCAAAATCGGTTCAGTAAGATCAGAGCAATGAATCAAAATGTGGAACCACCACCTTAAGAAGTTTATGATTTTGTTACAAAAACTAACAAAAATGGTGGAACAATGCAGAAATGATATAAGATTTTGCAAAAATTCGTTTTATTCGACTGGAAATCATGCGGTAAAATTTTGTAGGCCTTAAACCGTAATAAATAATGATATCAGAATAAAATTTAATACTTCACAGTCTTATAGGACTAGAAATCACACTAATAAATTTCGTGAAGATCGGTCCATAATTTACTTTAGGCCCCATATAAAGCCCACTCTGGTAATTTAATTAACAACGCCTAAAACCGTTGTAGATATATAGATATTGCGGTAAAATTTCTTCCACCTTAGCTTCATATGACCCGAAAAATGTCATGCAATTTTGTGGTATACGGTCAATAATTTACCTTAGATCTAATATTTAGCAGCCTTATGAAATTCACTGTAAATGCTAAAACTAATTTCACCGCTGTATTGAAATTTATGCGATTTAATACTAGATATCACTCTGCAGAATTTTGGTATTATTGGTTCATAACTTAGCATAACTCCAATGTAAATTCCCCTCCTGAAAAGCATTTACGTTCGGCTTAAACTGTTACAAATCATTATTTTTTTACTCAAGCTAGTTAAAATTGCTAAAAAAAGCATAAGACTTTCTGATTGTCGGTCAATAATTTAATATAGGCCTAAGCTGCAACCAATTTTAATGCTAATGTCTGTATTTATAAAGATAAACTAATAATAAACAGATAACACAAAGATATCACTCCTGAAATATCAAAGATTCGGCACAGCCGAATATAGCACTTTAACTTGTTTTTATTTTAATTTTCAATACTTATTGCTTGCATAACAACTTCGAGAAATAATATTTAAAAAAAGGAGAGCATAACAACAAAACAGAATAGTAAATTGTTTTTTTGAATTCTTAATATGGAGATCCACCCCACGCGCTCTATACATTTAATACTTTCTTGACCTTTTTTATACCCTCCACCACAATTCGTTGTGAAGAGGGTATATTAAGTTTGTCATTTCGTGTGAAACTTTTTTATTATTCATCTCAGACCCCATAAGGTATATATATTCTGGGTCCTTGAGTAATTCTAAGTCGATTTAGCCATGTCCGTCTGTCTGTCCGTCTGTTGAAAACACGCTCACTTTCGAACAACTCAAAAGAAATTAACAAACTTGGTGCCAAATTGCTTGTAGTTATCCTAAGCAGTTTGGGATGGAAATCCAGCAATTGGTTCAGTAGGACCAGAGCTATGAATCAAAATGTGGAACCATCACCTAAAAAAATTGATAATTTTGTTACAAAAAAAAAAAAAAACATAAATGCTGGAGCAACGCACGGAATGAGATAAGATTTTAGAAAAATTTGTTTTATTTGACTGGAAATCACGCTGTTAAATTTCGTGAAGATCGGTCCATAATTTACCCTAAGCCCCATATAAACACTACTCCCGGAAAACAGTTAAGTACGCCTAAAACCGTTAAAAATAACGCTACCCTAACAAAATTTGGTACGTCACAGTTTTTTAGGACTAGAAATAACACTGTCAAATTTCGTGACGATCGGTCCATAATTTACCTTAGTCCCCATATAAACCCTACTACCGGAAAACAGTTTAGTACGCCTAAAACCGTTAAAAAGAATGCAATCATAACAAATTTTGGCTCGTCACAGTTTTATAGGACTATAAATGATACTGTGAAATTTCGTGAAGATCGGTACATAATTTACCCTAGGGCCCATAGAAACTCTACTCCCGAAAAACAGTTTAGTACACCTAAAACCATAATTAATAATGCTATCATAACAGAAATTGGTATGTCACAGTTTTAAAGAACTAGAAATGACCCTGTGATATTTCGTGATGGTCGGTCCATAATTTACCCTAGGCCCCGTATAAACCCTACTACCGGAAAACAGTTTAGTCGGCTGAAACCATAATTAATAACAAATCGTCACAGTTTAAGATAATAATAATAAATAGACATCATACAGATAGTACTCCTTAAACATTCGAACTGTCGGTGGAGGGTATCAAAGATTCCGCACAGCCGAATATAGCACTCTAACTTGTTTTTAAGTGTGTTTATTGATTAAATAAAGATAATATTTATGTAAAAACGAGTACAAAATTTTATCGTAATTCACCGGTAAGCCCGATAATCTGGAACGTTTCCGGTCATCACCATCCCGAATAATCCATGCTCATCAGTGAGCCAACCATAAAATAAGCATTTGTTTTTTTTTGGTTTACAAGATCGCATGTTTTTGATTGAAAACAAATTTCGATCATAAAAAACAAGAAAATGAGCTATATTTGTAAGGTTTTTTTTGTTTGTTATTTTTGTAATATCGGCTTTTTTTTACTTATTTTGCCATTTTAAGATAATTTTTCATACGACTTTACTTTTTTACTTGCTTTTATGTTACTCTGTTGTAACAAAATTGGAAACAAAAAATCTTTCATCGATTCCCTAAGTAAATAAACTTATGGACACCATAAGAAAAATGTCGGGTGTTCCAGGGAATATAGGAGACAAAGTTAATAAAACATTTAAATCAGTTTTATTTAAAAATGAAGGATTTTCGGTACTAAAAGATATTAGGGATATTTTAAGAGACAAGCCGAATTGTGAGTCCAATCGTATAAAATATACTTGAGAGCAAATACTCAATTTTAAATATGCTCCCTTAACATCTTTAGACGTAGAAAGAACTTTTTCTATGTATAAGAACGTGCTGACTCCAAATAGACGGAGTTTTCTTTTCGAAAATTGATCGCATCAATTTATAACACAGTGCAACAAAATCAGCGGGTCATCGTCGCCAGCCTCAATACTTGCAACGCAAAATGAAACTAAACTATTGGTAGAGAAATCTGCCAAAGGGTTTTGAAAAGTTAGCTCGGGTTCCTGAAATATCGGCCCCTAAAGTTTTTAAATTTTTTGAAAAGGCGTTTGGTATAAGTCAAAAAAAAAAAAAAAAAAAAAAATATACAAAATGTACTTCTGAGCTAAAATATTATTTCAGATGTCTTCAGCAGAATTGTATGGCGATTCTTTGCTGAGAATATATTAACCCACTAACACCCATTTTAAGGGGCAATTTTTGCCCTTTTTTTAACTTCTTCACAAAAGTATACTAAAACGGCACTTGAGAGGGTTAAAGAGTTCCATGAATATTTTCTGCATCAAATTTTACTAGGAGTCTTCTAAGACCAAAAGTTTGTGCAATGTATATTTCGAAATTCAGGGCCTTGAAATTTTTTAATTTTTCGAAAACTCGTTTTACATACCTTGCCCGGTTTTTTTTGTTGCACAGTGGAATTTATTCTAACAACGTATTAAACGAATAAAGTAAAATATAAATGAGCCGTTTATTTTGAAAATGGCATAAGTCATTTCGGTTTTTAAGTCGAGATATTTAAGGGTTTGCGTTTTAACACGTTTAAAAATATGGATGATAACTTTCGAGAAGATTCACTTGTATTTGATACATCATGATAATGATATTTTTCTCAGTATTATTATTATTATTATTATTTATTATTATTATTAATTATTATTTATTATTATTATTCATTATTAACTCGATTTTTTTTGAAAAAGTGACTAATGCCACTTTCAAAATAAACGGCTCAAATAATAAATTTAAATTGCTTTTTTTTATTTTAACAGCTTATTTTCATGTTTTTAAACGCTTTTTTAAGCGCTAAAAAAAAGTTTTTTAGTGCTTTTTTGGTTGCCCTACTCATCAGTATTCGCAATTTTAAATTTAATTTTGATTTTGAACGTATTATTTGGGTTTAAATTAATATTACTCATACGCGTAATTATTATACTTTTATTGACGCTGTAAAGTATGCACTTATTAAGTTAAACTCGTGATGTCTAGTTGCGTATACTTTATTTTTAATTTGATTGTATTAAATAGTTATTATACCCACAGTGTAACTTGTCCATACAATTTTTCTTTTTTGAGAAGTGAATAAACGCACATTTCATAGGAAATAACTCCCCAAAAGCCTGTAAAAATATATGGGCACTTCCACAGAAAAGCTCTCTTTTTGTCACGTCACGTCACCTAGCAATTATTCTTGTATTTTAGAAGCATGTTGTTAAAATTTTTCCTCTCTTTCACTAAATGAAAACCTAGTTGCGCTCTACACCCAAATGAAAAAAAGTTAATAATATTTTCATCATTCTTTGAGAAACAATTAAAAATAGTTGGTGACGTTACGTGACAAAAAGTAGAAATTTCTGTGGAAATACCAATATAAAAAATAAATTTTTTTGGGACTTGTAACATTTTTCAATTTATCAAAAATTGTAAACAATGCAAATTACATCATGTGTTATGAGCTGCATACGTTTTCTATACATAAAGAAGGAGATACTATCTAAGTCTCTAATTTCAGGAACCCGAAATGTAAAAATTCAGGGGCCTAATTACCGCATTCGATATCGTGTAAGCTATCGTATGGAGTATACTATCGTTTTTATCTGCATACGATAGACACTGACGTATCGAATGAAAACTAGAGAGATGTAATGTCTTTGGTTACTCGATATCGAATGCTATCATCTCAAACTTCGATACATTTCATTCGATATCGAGAGTCATTATACCAAAATTAAAAATTTCGATCAATTTTGCTCGATTATTTTCAAATCACTAACCTTAGAAATCGGAATCTCTTTGTCTCAAACTTTATAACGCCGAATTCGAAGACCCAAAATTTTAAAATCCCGAATCTAAAAATCCCAAACCACTTACTTAAGCGGATAAAATTCTTGTGGTCGGCTGAAGCCCTTACCATGCTACATACTACTTTTTTAGTCCAAGGTAGTCAAGCGATATATTTAATAAAAAAAAAATAATATATACTTCGATATAAATATTATAATTAGTCTCCAGTATAGAAAGTCAATTTTTCTTAATACGCCTTTCAATTATTTCAATTTGTCTATTGCTTATTTTTAAGGCAGATGCTTCTTTACTATCCCTTGATATTCTATTTATATAAACTTTTAGTACAATCTCAACTTAAAGAGTCTTTATTTAAGGTAGGGCTGTGAAGTGGTCAACAAAAAGTTTTAACTGCGACTCCAACTGCTGAAATTTTTTAAGTCCGACTCCGACTGCAACTCCGACTCCAGCTCCGAATCCTACTCTTGATGCTAAATGTATTTGAGACTAGTCCTTATTTGATTTTATACTATTTTTTTAATGCAGTCCCTTCTAAATGGTTAAATATAGCAAGAAAATTATTCTGTAAAAATTTCAAGTAGATTTAAATCGAATGTGTGTGCCCCGGTCGGCTGGTTGGTAGTAAGCTAGTCTATCAGTGCCGGGGTTGCGGGTTTGATTTTTGCCAGAGACTTAGGTCTGCTGCAGACACGCACAGAGCTTCGCGAGTTTAGAATAAGAAAACAAACAAAATTTTAAATATTACATCGCAAATTTTGAAGAATATTAGAAATTTTTTTTTAATTATTTATGCCAAAAAATTTATGACTCGCAGCCGCGAGTTTTTGTGGGCACCTCCGACTCTTCAACTGCGCTCTGATTTAAGGCATCTGTTTACTTTAATCATATAAAGTTATCTATTAAAGAGCTAAACATCATTTAATTTCTAATCAATCTTAACCCAGACTTTTTAATTTTTATGCAGCCTTTTATTTACGTATATGTATGTATCACCTTTATGTTGTTTACTTTCCAGACTGTAGAACAGATATCCTTTCTAAAGGCATCGATGTCACTTTCTGAGCTGTAGGAAAAATCGCCCAAAGAAAATTGGCCCAAAAAAAAAAAAAAAATAATGAAAAATCGCCAAAATGAAGAATCGCCCAAAAGAACATGAAAAATGTCCCAAAAAGTAATTAATCACTGCATAGTTATAATCAATTACTCAAAACAGCATATAGCTTTTTGCAAGGTGGCATGTCATAACGTCCAGTGTCGTAGTGTCCATGGACACTGTGACACTTTTGAAAATGTCATAATGTCCGTGGGCATTAAGAAACTTTGCAAATGGACATTATGTCATTTTAAACAATGTCATTAGGTCCATAATTACTAAAGATGTTATATACAAAAAAGATCTACATACACGCAGAGAAAAACATGTTTTATTATGGTCACAACCAACAAAACTATTTTTAAAGAAACTTATTTTACGATAATATGGTTGTCAGTGATTTTTTAAAAATGGTTTTGTTGTTTTTATTCTGGGTGCATATATTAAACATTAACGAAAACACTTTTGGGCGCAAGGATTTTCTCCCCTATGGTGTAACAAATACCGGCAGCGCTTACTAAAGCGTCTCGGCATAGCCGGCATTCGGCCGGGCGCAAGGATTTTCTCCTCTATGGTATAACAAAGACCGGCTTCGCTAACTAAAGCTTCTCGGCGCAGACGGCATTTCGGCGGGCGCAAGGATTTTTTCCTTTATAGTATAACAAGTACCGGTTTCTCTTAGTAAAGCTTCTAAAATCTGCCATGTTTCCGAACGAAGGCCGGCTATGCAGATTAGCTTTAGTTAGCGAAGCCGGTTTTTGTTATACCATAGAGGAGAAAATCCTTGCTTCTTCATAATGAAAAATCACCAAATTTAAAAAAACGAAAAATCACCCAATAATCACGAAAAATACCCCCAAAAATTTTGGGGCACTTTTCATATGAATTCAGGCCCAATTTTACATGGAATTTTTTTGGGCGATATTTCATTTTTGTTTTTGGGTCATTTTTCTTTGGGGGATTTTTCCTACTGCCCACTTTCTGATTAATACAATCACTAGTTGTTGAAGTTAAGTAGTTCGAATCTATATCTGCTTTTAAAACTCCCTTAAATATTTTTCAACCGAACGTTTTTCTTTCACTTATGAATGTGTTAGAAATTTTTTTAAAGCCAAATCAGAAACTGCGGAACATTTGGCACACAAGTATCTTCTACAATCTCTAATCATCCACATACACACCCCGAATATGCGAAACATATAAATCTGTATGACAGCAATGTACAACAGAAACCACAATAGTATTGGCATAGTTCTACAACATTCATCCAAGGGGAGATGTGGCTTAGAAAAGACATAAACATCTGATATGAAAGTGCAACATTCCTGTACTGGATTTAATGTTGAACTATTCGATATGAACAGAACAAATATGTGCAAGTGAGTTGGATAAAAATGCTGATATTTAATCTAAAATTTCTTTATATGAAATCCAATATTCAATCCTTGAAGTGCATCGGAATGTGGTGGGACAAAGAGAAACGTGTTATGATTTTAAGTTTAGTGAAACTGTTAAAGTATTTTTTTTTTTTTTTTTGTAAAACATAACAGGATTTGAGATTAAGATTATAAAAAGGATCATAAATTGCGTAAAAGTATTAAAATAGCAAAAAAAAAAAAAAAAAAAAAAAAAAAAATGTTTCTGAAATTATTAATTTTAGAAGAAAGTAAAATTTGTAATTTAAAAAAAAAATCGCTTAAAACAACCAAGATTTCCAAAATTCAAAAAAATTATTTAAAAAACTTTAATTTTAATATAATTAATTTTAGCTGGAATAAAATCGCTTAAATCGAAAATTAAACACAAAAATGGTTTAAGACAAAAAATATTGTTTCGCAAATTAATTTAGTTAGAAATAATTTGGAATGTTAGTAAAACCGTAACCTAAAAGTTTAAAATTTAGTCTTAACACTACTGTATAGATTGTTCCAGTATAATTGCAATGAAAAAATATTCGTTAATGTAGACTACAAATTAGTGTTTAGTACAGAGACCCGCAAAACTACTACACCATTATTGTTGCCATTTAGTGATGTGTTTATATATTTTTATATAAAAACGAAAATCGTCACGAGCCCCTAGAGGTCTGCAGACCCCCATTTGGGAACTGTTGATTTAACGATTATATTTTTATTTTAACCAAATTTTTGAAGAGTTTTCTACCAATTAAGGATAACAATAAAATTCTTTTGGCAACACTGCTAACATTGATCTCTATTCTCACTTATAATACTCAAATATTTCTAGGCATGTTCTCTGGCCTAGAAAGAAGGATCAAGGAACTACTAGAAATTTAGTTTATGCATAAATACAGGGTATGACGCAACTCTAGTTTTCTTAAAGTCTTTGTGTGGTTAAATTCATAGCAATATAGAAGTGGTTAAAATTGTGAACAGCGTTTGTTTTTACAGTGAAGTCTATTCAAGTAAAATAGATACACATTTTAACTTTCAATAAAAATTACTCAAAACAACGCGTGTTTTTAAAGCCAAAAACGGTTTAGAGTTAAAAAACCCTCTAAATCTGCAAACACAATGGTATCACATTGTTCCATTTTCAGCCGCAATCTTGCATAGTTCACGTTAAACTGTTAATTAGTTTTTATAGTTCTATATTGCCTAGCTATTACTATAACTTCTCAGCCAACCACTTGATTCAATGAAGTAGTGGATTCTCATCAAATCAGTGTCAGAGAAACTAGTTTTGTCTCGAAGGGTTCTGTGACCAAACAGTCTGAGTCCCGAATGACGGACAATGACATACAAGATGTTCAGTTGACATCCCTTCTTTCTCGCTATAATAGCTTCTGCAAAGAAGCTCCAGTCTCCTAATTGTGAGTAATAACCGTAATTAGGTTTCTGCGGTAAGATCTGGATAGCTTTTACGACCGCAAGGTCTGTGATGAGTGAGATTTTCCTTGTTTCCCCACAGCTTGTTTCATCAATTCATCTCTGAATAGCGAAAGGATGAAATTTGTGAGCAATGATTTGCTTGCTCCGCAAGAGTGGAACACCTTTATCCCATATTAAGCCATTATGGTTCAAGGTCGTGCTTGCACGCGCTAAAAAGCCAGCAATATAGCTGCAATGCATGCTCCTGTGCCTAGATACCCATTTAATAGTAACCACAGATTGTCTCGCCATCCCCTTCAGAATCGCCCGGTGTTTTTGAACAATTCTCATTGCGATAAACACATTCTCCAGGAATCTTTTGGTCGCCTTATTATCCTCCTTAATGAAGATATCCCTGCCTATATATATTATTTTATATGTTAGCCGCGCTAGTTACTTATATCTCTGCCTAAAATTCCATCATACTCTAAATGATACTTTAAAATTGCGACCTGTTCTTTTCGCACAAATTAAGATTAACAACCAGCCAGCCAGACGGACGGACATCGTAAGATCGACTCAGGGAGTCCATAGCTGTGCTTAAAGGTGGGGTTTGGACGAATATTTATACCTTCTCTTCGATTCTGGTGCGGGCATAAGAATTTACAATTTAAATATTTTATTTAATGCTGTTAACTATTTTTAAGTTTGTAGCATCTAAAATTTCTTTGAAGTGTTTTTATAATAAAAAAGATGAGAAAAGAAATATAAAAAAAAAAACAAAAAAAAAACCTTCTAAAAATTAAATAAAGAGAATTAGCAAATAAAATAGAAATGTTAATGGTAAATGTGAAAAGCTCAAAACTAATAAATGTCATTTCGCGTTTTTTTCTTATTTTAATTAAAAAAGGATTTTAAGCCAAAAAAAGGTAAGTGATTTTTTTTACTTTTTACTTCCCGACAAAGGTAATTAGTGTTAAGACCATCAAACCGCATTTAATGTTTTTTTGTCAGCTTGGCCAAAAGTCATCATACATTTACACTTACAATTCTTTTTGTTGACGTTTTTTTCATGATGCTTGCAAAAAAGGTAAAAAGCAGGGATATTTTTAATGAATTTTTTTTTTTTTTGTAATTTTTGTAGTTTTTGGTACAGTATTTTTTAACAGACATTTTTTTTCTGTCAAGTTGGTGACAGATATAAATTGACATGGAAATTTGAAAAGGAGAATTAACCAAGATTGATGGGAAAAGAAAGGAAAGTTTTCGTTTTTAATGAAAGTTGACAACATAAATTTATCATGCGTTTTTTTTGTTTGTAAAATTAATGAACTATTTTTTTTAAATTTTTAAAAATTTTATTTTGCACATCAGAGGAAAAAAGGAAAAGAAATATTGCAAAGTGATTAAAAAAAATGTTAAATATTAACCCCCATATTCATAAAAAATATTGTTATTTTATTGGAGGTTTATTGAACACATTTTCATAGGAAATTCGTTCAATAAACCTCCAATAAAACAAAAGTATTTTTTATGAATATGGGGGTAAATATTTAATTTGGCTATTAAAAAACACTGCAAAAGGCTAAATGGGCTTTTACTCATAAAACGCACTCAGTAAAACATAAGTTTTCCTGGAAAATAATGCTAATAACGATTGTGCCAAGTCTTTAAAATCCTTCACAAAAAATACCATAAAATTCATTTGAATGAATTTGAAGTCACTCTATAATGTTTCGATCTATTTATGAAAATGTTTTTTACTAAAACTCAACAAAAAACTTAACCTATGATTGATAACTAAAATTGTAAAACATATTTGATCCTGAAAATTCCTCGAAGCTAGCTGATGTCATTTAGTGCACCACAGGGAGGGGCGAGATAAACGCGAGTACCTGTCGTGTTGGCCTTAATAGCGCTGGGTGAGAAACAATTCGTTTACCAACAGCTCTCATGTATGTATGAATGCAACCAATCAACAATGCAGAATTATGCACTCGTCCCTGGATTCAGAGATGTACCTATGCATGGCACATCCACTGCGTGAATAAAATCAGTATCTTTCGAATAGCAGCAGTACCTGGATATATCCGCCAGCAGGCCAAACTTTTCCTAAATGGCTGAAAATTCAGGCCTCGAGGTTGACTTTTAAGAATCTCCCTTGTCAAGACTTTTGGTCAAAACCCCAACCACCACTTCAGTTCCGAATAGCCCTTACCCAATAGTCCGTCTGGATATACTGACTCCTGTGGTATCATGTATGATCATTGGTCCACCATGTTTCTGGAATTGGCTGCACTTGATTTCCCCGGAGGATGTAATATAAAATGGTGAACTATCCTTAGGATAACAGTGACACAGAAGGTGATCCACGTTCTCTTCCTTGCTCTTGTTTTCGTAGCTGCGGGACTTTGGGTTAAAACAACAACCACCAAGTCATCTTCGAAGGGCTCCTACCAATAGTTAATCTGGATTTACTGCCTCCCATGGTCAGATATGATCATTGGTCCCCAATGTTTCTGGTATTGGCAGCACTTGATTTCCCCGGAGGATGTAATACAATAAAGGTTAACTATCTTAAGGATAACATAGAAACAGAAGGTGCTCCACGTTCTCGTACTTACTCTTGTTTCCGTAGCTGCGGTATTAATCGTAGTATCAGGCTTCTATGCTGTGCATGCCATGCCTATCGATAAGACAGTGTCCGATTATGCAAAATACCAGTAGAAACAAATCCTTTTCCGTCGTTGAATGTGGAGAGTTGTTTCTCTATGAGGCACAAATTAAGGCCACAACTAGCTGCCAGTCCTAAAATCAATATATTGGAGCCAGCTGGTATAAGCGGAATCGATAGTAAGGTGGTGCTTAGTCTAGCAAGCCGACTTAATGTGGCCCACTATGTTACATATTTAAAAAATGTTTAAAAATATCTTCGATATTGAGACTTTCTTATACGGTGGTTTTGAAGACCCACCCTAATTTTTTCTCGCGACCTAGAATTTAAAACAAAAACCCCTGCTATTTTTGTTTTGCTGTAGGATTGTCGCCACCCTAGTATTCAATTCACCTTCATTATCAGATAATTCTGAGCTTTCTTTAAGCATTTAACTCAAATTCTTTTTCAACTGAAAAACAATTCAAAATTAAAAAAGATCTAAGCAAAATTTTTTAAATTTTAAAAAATTTTACAACTTTCAAAAATGTTTCCTCAATTTTAATACAAATAAATTATAATCCTTTTAATTTAAAATAAAAGGGTTTTTTTTAATTTAAAACCCCTAAAATTATTCCATCATAATTTTGTTTTTATGTATTTACTTTTTGTTCCAGTTAAATTATGACTGAAAGTTTGAAAAACTCTTCAACTGTTATAAATAAATCACAAAATAAAAATCGCGGGAAAGTTAAATTACTTTTTTTTGTTCAAGTTACTTTTTGTACGAAAAAAAGAAAAATCCATCTTAACTTACGCCCAAAAGTATATCAAAATAAATCACCTACATATATTTTTTAACTTAAATTAACAAATAAAAGTTTCGCTTGCCATAATATGTTGCTATGGCATAAATGAAAAAAAAAAAAAAACAACTATAAAAATACTAACAAATATAAACAACTCAATACCCCAGAGTAAGTTACATAACAAAAAAATCATGATAAAACAAATAAACAAAAGTATAGCATATATAAATGTATTACGTTTTATTGCATACTTTAGGGAATAAAAAAAAAGAAAAATAAAAACTATTTGATATGTAAGCAGATTTTGTTGAAATTTAAGATTTAATCATTGTTTTGTTAAAAAAAAGCAAATAATTCCTTTTTTGCTTCAGTTAATGTCTCTTCGAAATTATTTATAGCTTTCTTTCTGTATTTAATTATTCAGCAGAACACAGAAGGCTGATTTGTATGCTACAAAAAAAGTTATGTCTATGCCATAAAAAATAATGCAATTGTATGCTTAGCGTTAAGGGGTTTTAAAGCTAAATTAAGACGTGAAATAACCATAACCATACAAAGCAGCTTCTTGAATCAATCTTTTGAGCAAGACTGTGTTCAACGGTTTGTATTGTTATGGGTTTGTCTTTATGGTATCTCACTTATAATCAGACTTACCATAAAGAAATAACTATAGCCATAAAAACCAATTGAATTATGTTTATGTCCCGTCTAATTTAACCTTTATACATATTTTTTATTTATGCTTTATTATAGTGATCGTAAGAATTTGAAATGTTGTTAAATTATTTACAAAAAATGTACGTTTCAGGCAATTATACATATACTTGAAGGCGTTCTTGTGAAAATTATTTTTATGGGTTTTCTGTAGAAAAAATTTTTTGAATATAAGACTGCGAAAACTCTCAAAAACACTATATAGCGACAAGTTTCCCAGAGAAAAACTAACCAGTAGTAAATAGAGAAAATTATCCCAAACAGTAAAAAAATCAAATAATTGCAGTCGGGGCTGCAAGAAAAGATAAACTCACTGTTTATTGTTGTTGTTTTTGTTTAAGCTTTGATATTATTACAAGTAAAACTGGAGTTTATAATTCTTATTCGCTTAACAGCTTTATTTGTTTAATATCTTTAGTTTTTGTAAAATCGTTGAATGAAGTTTATTGATGATCTGGCCTAAGCAACTACTGAAATGCTCATAGGAATAGCTTACCCCATCAACAATAAATTTCAGTTTATTAATAGTATGAAATGGAAATTTAGCACATTTAAGCGAAACCTTGGAAATAAAAGTTTTCCGTTTTAAGAAATGTCTTGGCTAGTGACAGTTTTTCTATAGAAAAATTAACTGGAATAGTGGCAGTCTAGAATAATGGTAATTTGTCTAAAGGAAACTGTGCAGAATATTTATAGTTATTCTTTAGGAAAATTGTTTTATTTGGTGTCTATATTTCTATAAGAATAATGTCTCATAAGGTGACAGTAAACTCTATTCAATACTAACATTTGTTTTATAGTAAGACTGTCTTAAATACCCAGAAAAAACTTCGCTTACTTTTTCAAAATTAAAAGCTTTTTTAACTCATTATTTAGTAGCTTTCTTCTATAACTACATCTATGACAACTTCTACAACTACTTTTTTCTGGATGTATGAAGGTAAACAAATAATGACTTACTTTTGAATGCGTTCATTTTGGGGGAGGTCCCATGTAAAATTCATTGGTTCTTTTAGTAGAATTGTAAGTAGTGCTCTTATGTTTTTCTGATTACTCAACACATTATTATGTAGACTTACGGTTTTTCTATAAAAAACTGGCTTTCAAATAGTGACAATTTTTCCATAGAAACTCTGGCATACTGATGGTTTTTTTTTATGGGAAAACTATCTTTTATACTGACAGTTTTTCTATAAAAATTAGTTTCGAACATTGACAGTTTTTCTATATTGATATTTTTCTTTACGAAAACTGTCTTGATATGCAATATTTTTTTTTTTTGTAGGAAAATTGTTTCAAATATTGCAGAGTTTTATATAGGAACACTTTATCGAATTGTTACACTTTTCTATAAGGAAACTTAAAAATGGTTTTCAGACAAACTGTCTGTAATGCTTACAGGTTTTCTATAGATAAACTGAATTTCAAATAGTGACAATTTTTCTGTAGAAAATATTGAATACTGACAGTTATTTTGATGGGAAAACTCAAAGTTTTTCTATGAAAAATGTGTTTACAACATTGATAGTTGTTCTGTAAAACATTGTCCAGAATAGGGATATTTTTTCTATAGGGAAACTATCTTAAAATGTTAGATTTTTTTTATAGAAAAATTGTGTTAAATAGAAGAGAGATAGAACCTGTTTTTTATAGAAAAATTGTCGATAAAATTTTAAATTTTTCTCTATAAAATCAATCTTTATTGAATATAAGTTTTGAATAGAAAACTGCCCAACAAAGCAATGTAAAAGTACCTCGAATAGTGGCATTTTTTCAATGGGAACCCTGTATAGAACAGTGACAGTTTTAAACAGGAACAGTTACATGTCTTGAATACTAACAGTTTTTAGAGAACAAAGCTCTCTTTTGAATTAAGGAAATTAAGGAATTATTGGAAAACAGTCTTGAATACTGACTTTTTTTTTAGAAAAACTGTTTTGAATACTAGAATTTTTTCGATTTGTGGAAATTTTTTATAGAAAAAATGTATTAAATAGCGAAAATTTTTAAATAAAATTTTTCTCATACAATTGCAGTGATATTTCTTGAATACTGAAAGTTTTGTTTAAGAAACAATGTCCTTAAAACTGCAAATTTGTATGGGAAAACAGTCTTGAATACCGACTTTATTTTTTTTTTAAACTATTATGAATACTAGCATTTTTCCTGCATGAAAACTGTCTCGAATAGTGGAAATTTTTCTAAAGAAAAACTGCATTGAATAGTGACAGCTTTTAAAGGAAAAGTTTCTCATACAGTTGCAGTGATATTTCTTGAATACTGAAATATTTTTTTGAGGAAACAATGTCCTTAACTGTAAATTTTTCTATACAAAAACCTTTTTTTAAATAGTCTTTTCCAATACACACTATATTAAAAGTACAATAGTCACTTTTTCTATAGGAGAACAGGAACGCTGTCTTAAATACTGACAGTTTTTTTTATAGAGAACTGTTTTGAATACTGAAATTTTTTCCATACGAAAACTATCGCAAATAGTGACCCTTTTTTAAAAAGAAACAATTTTTCTATAGGAGAAAAAGTATCTTGACAGAAAAACTGACCTGAACACTTTGAATACTGACAATTTTTCTATTAGAAACCCGTCGCAAATAGTGACTCTTTTCTAAATAGTCACAGTTTTTCTATAGAAGAACTGCCTCTTTACAGGAAAACTGTCTTGAATACTGACAGTTTTTTTCTGATAGCAGAACTGTTTTGAATACTTACAATTTTTCTATTCGAAAACTGTCGCAAATAGTGACTCTTTGCGAAATATGTAGTACAATAGTCACAATTTTTCTATAGGAGAACCTCTTTACAGGAAAACTGTCTTAAGCTCTGACAGTTTTTTTTTGAATACTGAAATTTTTTCTATACGAAAACTGTCGCAAATAGTGACTCTTTTCTAAGTAGTTACAATACTTTTATAGGAGAACTGTTTCTTTACAGGAAAACTGTCTTGAACACTTTAAATACCGACAATTTGTCTATTCAAAAACTGTCGCAAATAGTGACTCTTTTCCAAATAGTCAAAATTTGTCTATATTAGGACTGCCTCTTTACAGGAAAACTGTCTTGAATACTTGCCAGTTTTTTTTGGTAAGAGAAATGTTTTGAATCTGATATTTTTTCTTCTCTTTTTTAAATAGTCACAATTCTATAGGAATTAAATACTGACAGTTTTTTTTTGATGAGAGAATTTTTTTGAATACTGACATTTTTTCTATACGAAAACTATCGCAAAGAGTGACTTTTTTTGAAATAGTCACAATTCTTCTATAGGTAAACTGCCTTTTTACAGAAAAACTGTCTTGAACACTGACAGTTTTTGTTTTGAAAGGAAAACCTTATTAATACTGGCAAGTTTTCTATACGAAAACTGACGCAAATAGTGACAGTTTCGCCATATGAAAACTGTCTCGAAAAGTGACAGGTTATTTAGAAAAACTGCCTCCTATTACACAGTACAACAGCCAATCTGGGGGGTGAGAAATTCCAAGTCAGGGTGATGGTACTAGGTCAGTATAGTAAAACCCTCAAAGGGTTTGGCGTTCGTATGTGTCAGTTTTTTTTTATGACATTTTAAATTTTTTCCTTATCTTGATGTTTTTTTGTTTAACATAACTCGAGAACCACTTGTCCGATTTTGCTAAAACAAACTCAAAAAAATTTAATCCGTTCATATAACGTTTTTCTTTATAATCAACAGTTTTGCCGATAAAAATAAATTTGTGGAGAAAAAAAATATTTTTTTGCCGAAAAATTAAAATTTTTTTTTTTAAATTCATAAAAAATCCAAAACGGAAAAAAGGACCAAGTGTTATTAATTTCATGTAAAGTCACATAACCTATAAACAAAATGCGACATAGATCATAGAAATCGATTAACGCGTTCTGCTTTTATTTACAATTAAGTGAAGGTATCCCATTTCGACAAGAATATTGATATTTGTTTTTATTCAAAAAAGTGTCATTTATCGCCTAGAAGCTTTTGGCACAGGAATGTGGTCCGAATGAGGCAACGGTGTTGCGGCACTTGCAACACCAACGTAATTATACGATTTTCTTATCCTTTTTGCGGCTCCTTTATTCGCACATGCATAGCAATTCAATGGATTGTGACCTTCGCCAGGATTAGTCCAAGTCATTGGGATACCGAATGGCATACTTTCACGTCTTCTATTTTTCCAATCCATTAGACGGTTGTAGCAGCTTTTACACACTATATTTGGTACCCAATTTTCGTTCAGTATAACATTTTGGTTGAAGTACATCTCGTATGTTTGAACAAAATCAGTACTGAAATTTCCCCCTTTTTTATGTGTTGAGACATATTGACCACAGCAGTAGAAAAAGCTATTTATATCTGCCTTGCACAGTTCCATGTTCTGTTCTCTTTTGTTCACTTTAAAAAAACTGGAGAAAAATCACTTTTACTGTTCGCGTTCGTCGGCACTTGTTGAATGACAAAAATCACAGAACCAGTGTGAGAAAGAGAAGAAGTATAATGACAATGCATGTTTTATGTGAACATTACAGAACCAGTGTTGCCACATCAATATTTCTCTTTTAGTACAGTAGAAAAATATGCGAGAGTTCGGCTTGTGAGTGTCAATGTTTTCACCAAATAATGTTGTGCATATCTGGAGCAAATTTTTGAAATTCATACATTTACCTAATTGTGAATAAATGAGAAACGCGTGCATCGATTTTCATGATCTATGCCTTTTTTTGCTCATGAGTTATGTGACTTTACGCGAAAGTAATTAGTTTTGGCACTTTTTTCCATTTTGGATTTTTTATGAATTTAAAAAAAAAAAAAAATTAAATTTTTAGGCAAAAAATACTTTTTTCCCTTCATACATTCATTTTTAACTTCGAAAGTGTTGTACATATAGGAAAACGGTATAGAAACAGATTAGAGAAATTGTAATTCTTAATTTTTCTAAATTTTTTTCATCAAAATCGGACAAGTGGTTCTCGAGTTATGTTAAACTACGTTTTTGCCAAAATGTTACAACTTAGCGAAAAAACATCAAGACAAGGAAACAATTTAAAATGTCATAAAAAAAAAAACTGACACATACGAACGCCAAACCCTTTGAGAGTTTTACTATACTGACCTAGTACCATCACCCTGACTTGGAATTTCTCACCCCCCAGACAATAATCCCAAAATTGTTCCATAGTGTTATAAGAGTTTTTCTCATTTATAGTTTATCTTTTGAGTTCCTATCAAATATAAGAAAAGTGTTGCTTTGTTGCCTACGTATTAGAAAAATGTTATTAAAAGTTTAATAAGTTATAGCCGAATTTCTAACTTAATAAACTTTAAATACTAATACCACCTTTTCTGCCTTGAAACACAAAAATTTATATCAAACGTGCTAAAATATGTTTTTTTGTTCATCTTAAAGAAGTCATATAAATACAAATAAACACTTTTTAATTTATTTCTATAGTTTTTCCATCATCAACATGGAAAAAGTTTATACTTAAGGCAGAAAAATAAATATCTATATTTTCCTGTTCCAACCGACACACCAAAAGAAATTACAATCGTAAATAGTAAGAAAAAAAATTTTTGTTTGAAAAATAATATGTATTTTCTTAATATGAAAATATGGGTCATAAAAATATTTATTTTTATTTTATTTAGTACATAAGTAGTTTGGTTTTTGTTGTTTCCAAGTTTTATTTTGGTAAGACTAGATGGCGTAAAGAAGAAACTTTTTTGGTAGACTATTATTTACGAAGAAAATAAACGGAAAATTTTTTTCAATAACTTATGAAATTAAGTATAAAAGCGGAAATAGATTAAGATTTAAATGAGAAAGTATGACAGAAAAAAAAGAGTTGATAGAGAGTAGAGTTTTCTGACAGTGAAAGCAATAAAAAGAGAAATAAGATAAGAGAAAGTATTAGATACAATGGCCGGCTAGGAAAAAAAGTTAAGCAGAAGCAATTGTAATAGTTAGAGCATCTGTTTCACATGGGTTTTGTCTTGAATAACTTTTTTTAAAAATGAGCATCTGATATTGACTCTCATTTAAGGCTGGTTTTTTGTTCGTTTTATGAAAAAGTTGCGAAATGTTTCTGGAAACACTTTTCTTCTACTGCAAAATAAAACGTTGCATACTTTGAAAGAATAAAAACCTCAAAATGTGCGAACTCGCGGGATAGGTAAACGCTGTTACATATGAAATTTTGGTATTAAGTTATAAATGCTGTTCAGCATTTTTCACAACTTAAACCCATTTTTCGCCGTATCAAGTTCCAAGATGCAGTGCCAGTGCAGTGCCAGTGCACAGCCTCACCACATACTCCCCTCAGATTAATTTGTCAGTTATAAACAGTGAGTGCTGGTAATTATAATCACCGGTCGGCGAAAAAAAGGTTAAATAGACCCTAGAGGAAATGGAACTAACACTTAACTTGTCACGTGACAGTTCTATAGTGATAGGGACCGGTTCGAGTTCTAACACTTTATATGAAGGGGACTTGTCACTTTAACATGGCGATGTCCTACGAGGGGGTTAATTGGCACCTTTTTGACGCTTTGTTACAGGTCACAGAAACAACCTAAATGGACACATTCAATTTCAGTTAAAACAATGCCTGTCGCAAATATTGTCCCAAATGAACCATGTTATTAGGGCGGATCCCCTTTATTTAAAGTAATAGAACCAGGTAGAATCAACCCACACAAATCCAGTTACATGACAAGTTGTTTGTCAATTACCTTCTGGAGTAACTACTCTTTTAGCACATTATCACCAGTTAAGTGATATGTTCTATTTTAACCTATCACAATTCGTTCCTTTTTATTATAAAACTGCTTTCACTTGTCACGGGATAAGTGCCTTAACACCAATTGACACAAATTTCCCGCAGGGAGAGTACTAGGCTTTAAGGGCAAAAACAAACCACACAAATTGTTTGGCAAATATGTCAAAAATTTAAGTTTGCTTAAATATTTTGCATTGTTATTTGAGCTGTTTGGACAAACTTTTGAAGCATGTTTGTAGAAATATAAAAAAAATTGTTATATTTTCCAGACATATTAGATATTTATCAAACTTTTTGTGGTGTCTAGAGCTAAATAAATGTAATCATTTCAGCGAAAACTATTTTCGAAGTGCGAAAGAATTCCTTCTTTCGAACAATTATTTACATGTAATTGTAATTCTAAAACATTGTTTTTGTTTAAAATTTTTTAGGCAGAATTGTAAGCCACAAAAAGCTCATTGTTAAAATAACTCTTTACTCTTTTCTACAAATTCTTTTCCTTTATTTTATAGTTCTCCACCGTTTTAATTTATTGAAAATAAAACAAAAATGAAAAATTAATGCTTGTGCTAAATTTGTTTGTGTTGTTTATTGGCGAACACTAAATGGAAACTAAGTGTGTGTTTGCCAAACAATTTGTGTGGTTAATTTTGTGCTTTAATATTCATTAAACCAAACTGGGTAAACAATATTATTGTTTTTTTTTTTGAAAATAGCGATCTTTGTGCCAACTCATAATTTTTTGGAAAGTTTTGCTCCTTGAATTTGTACAGCTGAAGCACATTAATTGCTCATTTAATCTTATTCTGAGAGATGGTTTAAGCGTTAAAGAAGTAGTGATTTAGAAACAAGGAAGACAAAGTACGCCGTCCAGGTCGGCCAAAAAATTTCAGAAATTTCAAATGTTTGCAGGCATATAAAGATCACTTTGAAAAATCACTGAAAGGCCTATGTTTTTCTGATTTTAAGCGAATTTATATACACAATACGAATTTATGGCAACAATACAAAAACAACAGGGGACTTATTCTGGTAGTCGTGATGGAATACTTTTTGACTCGAAAGCAGTTTTACATCTAACTACCTTTACACGGTGCACTTCACTTCCCCCCTTGAAATAAAATTAGTTAAAAAGTACCAAATTTAGATACTTTTACTCTTACCGTTCTACTGATATACAGAAACCTATATGTGCTTATATTGAAGGTGTCATGACCATTTCTCTTATCTAGCCAACTTTTTGACAGATATTTTTTAAAGAATACCACGCTATTTGTTGCAAACTTAAAAACTTTTACATACTGTCACCATTCCCCAGATATAAAGAAATCAAAATTGTCTTTGTATGGGAGGAACTACGCTCACTTCTTCAATCTAGCTCACTTGTTGATAAATAATGTGTAATGATAACTAAGCTAAATATTTTTACAGAATCTTAATTTTTTCCTGCAGCCGTTCTCCGGATCACTGTTATTTACACTGTCTTTGTAATGGAGGAGCCACACCCACTTCTGCGTGTATTGATAACAAAGTTATTTGTTTTAAATTTGAAAACTTTTCTGTAACCGTTTCCCAGATATGGAGTTATGTATACTGTCTTTGTTTGGGAGGTGCCACGCCCACTTGAAATTTTACAAATATTTAAAGCCTATGTTAAGTTATTTAACCCATTTTATCCTATAAATATTTAAATTTCCAAAAATCTCTTTTCCTTTTTTTCGTATGTGTATTTTGTTTATGTAAAAAATGTTTGATTTTTTTTCCCAGCCAAAAGGGACGAACATTAATGAGTCGAACCGAACACAATGAAGTTTGTGGATTTAAAAAAAAACCGAGCGGAATTAAAGGTTCTCATCTTTTGTTGAGTTTGATAAAAACAGTATTATTTTTCTGGTCGAAAGATGACTAACAGGGAAACGTTATTATTTAATGATTTTCTACACAAACACTATTAGCGTTTGTGATTTCCATAAATCTACCGAACCGAACCGAATATTAAGGAGCGATATTTAGTGTTTACTTTCGAACACTGATATTAGGGTGTTCAGTTAATCGTGTTTTATTTTTGTACGATTAAACGATTAATCGATGTATGGCATTTTTAATTTATTCGATTAATCGAATGAAATTTTAAAATTAATCGATTAATCGAATAATTCTAAATCTAGAAATTTTATAAACTACGAGATTTTTTTTTCGATAATTTTAGAAGAAATTAGTACTTGAGTAAATAAACACTATTTTTTAAACAAAACTTGTCAATGTAGCTCCAAATCGTTGCTCCACATTCGGTTACTTAGATTTTAAAAGAGTCAATATAATTTTGAACTTTTTGAAACTATTGACGGACATTCCAAGCAAATAATTTCCTCTAGAGAATCGATCGAAGTATCTTGTTTAAAATATTTACTCATTGGACCATACATATTCTTAATATTCGCTTAATCGGTATAAATTCTTCGATTAATATTATAATCGAAACTAGCAATTTTAAATTATTCGTATAATTAATCGTCTAAAATGGTTCGATTAATCGAACAAGAATTAATCGACTGAACACCCTTACTGATATAAATTGATACTGGCAGTCGATACTGATCGAATCGAAAATATTTTTTCAGTGTTGTCATTTATTTGAGTTTTCTCAACATTACAAAAATAATTTCGACTCGTTAAGCAGCGACTGAATCAACAATATGTTCTAATAAAATGCGGTATCCGAAGAAATTTACTCAGATTGGTCCATAAATTACAGATATGTAACCAGAAAGCCACGATTGCCTATAATTTTTTTTTTTCAATTCTGTTGGATTATTCGCATTAGTGGATGGGTGATACAACCGAATATAGTACACTCGCTTGGTTTTCTTAAGTTTATTTTGTAAATTTGTTTTAAACCCTGTCAATTTTTGCCACAAAGTCTTAAAAGTGCCATTCCCAGGCCCTGCTATATGATAAACATTTAGTTCTTACTGTTACTTCTCTCGCAAGATAAATTTTCTATACACAAATTATTTGTCAAACAACAATTTATCTAGACAAATTCAAGAAATTCCTTGGCATCTTGTAATAATATTGAAATCAATGTTCTTTAATGGCCAACTGTTACAAAAATTATACAAACTGCAATAATATTTAAACAATTTTTATTATAATTTTCCGTTAACGCTTCATAAAATATCTACGTGTAGTTTTAATGCCAATTCTTTGCATCAGAGTTCAGTCTTTAAAGCAAACTTTGAAAGAAAACTGAAGACAAATATGTATGTATATGTATGTATGTGTATAGCATCCTTTTAAATTGTTAAACACTTGGAAATTATATCCTTTTCGTGCTTTATAAGCCTCTTAAATAAAGAAATGGCAGTTTCCTTTTTAAAGTGCAAATGTGTTGTAAAATGTAAAAGAATGAAAAAAAAAATCATGTTGTGATAGTAACTGACAGCTAAAAGCTGTATGAGTGTTGTGAGAACATGGTCCTGCATTAATTAAGCTGGGCATGAAAGGGCAGCGGGACGACAAGAAAATGGAGCAAAACATTTTTTTGTGTTAAAAATTGAAACAGCATTAAGTGTCACTTGTTGGCAATGATGTAGTAAAAATTGGCGGAAAGGGGTGGGGTTTAAGGCAAACTCTAGTGAAGGAATTTTTTTATGTACAGGATTCAGCGTATGGTTTTTTCTGAACAATTAGGCGGGGTTTAATTCATTATTTTAGATGAAATTTTATATTTATATGATTTTTCTTTTTAGATTAAAACCGAATTTATGCAGAGTGTTGGAAGTCAGTAGCAACTATTTGTTTTGTCAGTTTCGCCAGGGTTAAATAAAAAGATAAACAATTTCAAAAACTTATACTAGCATAATATAATTTTCAATATAAATATGTTTTTTGGGGAACAGGTATGATTTTTTTAATTTATGCTGCGGAAGAGTTTAAAGGGCAAGATTTTTCTTATATTTATGAATTTTCATAATGTTTTTTGTTTGTTTAGGTAGGAGGCATGACTTTAAATTTTTGTTTTCGAAAGGTGTGAAAATTATGCAGGATAAAAAGACTTTTATACAGCTTTGACCTACAATATTGAAAGCCTTGCAAACAAAAATCAAAATCCAGTCTCATTTATAAAATCTAGTTAATTTTTTTAATTTAACCCTGGCGGAGCATCGCTTTTAACATTTAAATCATGCCTGTTTCTCAAGTAATGCTAAAGAGTTCTTTCACACTCGGGATAAATTAAGTTTTTTTTATACTTATTTTAAGTACGAGTCGTATTCAAAAATTCAAGCACGAATAACAATAAAATGTACTTAAAACAATCCTAAATGGGATGTCTTTCGAAAATCAGTCTTAAAATAACAACAAAATTCTTAAACCAAGAAAGCCTTTGATAACAGATATGCAAAAAACTGAACTGGGAACAATGAAATAAAGTAGTTTGTTTTTTCTTTTTGTTTTCCCTTTTCAACTACAATAAGAGTTGACAAAAAATCAACCAATTGTAGTCGGGATTGCAAGAAAAGATAAACTTACTGCTTATTGTTGTTGTGTTTGTATAAGATTTGATATTGTTACAAGTAAAACTGGGGCTTATAATTCTTATTCGCTTAACAGTTTTATTTGAATAATATCTTAAGCTTTTCTAAAATATATGGATGAAGTTTTCTGATGATCTGGCCTAAGCAACCAGTGAAATGCGCATAATAAAAGCTTATCCCACTAACAATAAATTTCAGTTTATTAGTAGTAAGAATTGGAAGCATTGGAATTGGAAGCACATTAAAACTAAATCTTATTAAAAAAAGATTTTACTATTCGTAGGAAGTGCCACTCTAACTTATCAAAGTTTGTTGCAGATACTACAACAACACCACAAAAGTAGTTTAAAAACAATTTTCTTGTTGTGTTTAGAAGCAACAAAAACAACAGATCAAGAGGAACACTTTATTTTCATGATTGTAAAGTAAAATTGAGAACACTTGTTTCTTATTTAGTTTATGTTTTCAGTTATTTATGTATATTAAGTTTTAAAAGTAAAAAGCATATCGAGAATGAGGCTGGTGTTTTCGAACATCGGAAATAGGCTATAATACTTTTACTGCCTGTTCAACACCCCCGGTGGTAAGTAGGAAGACATCCTAAGGATATTTAATTTTTTAGTTTTACATCCTTAGGGGAAAGCAGGTGTAGTCAAGACCTGGATTTCGGCAGAGTTCAAATTACATATATCTTAAGATTGTGACAGACCGGAGATCCTATCTAATAGCACGGGGGTCAGTAGCCCTCGAAGCACGGTTTAAGACTGACTATTAGTGAGACTCCATGCTATTCAACAACTGCTGCTTGCTTCAAACCCCAAGTGGAGGCTAGAAAGCCCTAGCACTACCGAGCTATACACTCAAATTGCTACCTGTGTATGTTGGGGACTCTCACACAAAGGAGCGATTGGCAAACGCATTGTTGGTCACCCAGCGATTAAGGCTACCACAAGAGTAGGCCCCCACGAAAGTTAGCCATATAAATGTTTTTTACTACTTTCCTGTTCAACCCAAAAGGGTCGCATAGAATTATAATTGGAAAACAATTTTTTAACTAAGTGTTTTTTATAGAAATTTTATATACAAACCTTAACGTTTCCTGTAGACAGGAAGTTGTTTCAATCAAATAATTATAAAGTTCTTTTTTAAAATTTTTTAGGGTTAAATATAAAAATTTTAATATTTTGCCTTTTTAGTGTTAAAGAACGTAAATGTTTTTATAACAGCTATAAGATTGAACTAAATAAACAAAAACAAATTAATAAAAATATAGCTTAAGCTTATTTGTCCAGAGGTTCTAGGTTTAATTAAAATGCAATAAAAATACCAACAGTATTCAGGTGCCTTCTTAGGGTTAAAAAATAAATTATATCAATAAAAATAATAACAGCGGTTGTCATTTTGTTTTTACTTCTCAAATAAATAAATCTAGTACTCATAAGCCTTTTTAGGGTTAATTTCATAAATCGATTATTTATGTTTTCCCATGGTTCAATATACAGTTTTTTTTCACGTTTTTATATTTTAAATATAAAATTTTATTTATTCGTATTTCTGTGCAGTAGAATGTGTAATTTTTTTGCTGTTCTACATTTTCGTATTGACTGAAAAACTGTGACAAAAATTGCTGATAAATGATAAATTATACTTGCAGCATAAAAATTTCTAGCGAATTACAGAGAACAAAAACCTTGTCAAGTTGGGTTTTTATATACAAATTTATCTTTTTTTTTTATTTGCCAAGAAAAGAATTGAACTGATATAATATTTTCAGAGAATTTTTTTTTGTTTTGTTTTAATGGGATTTTGACGTTACAATGTTTGATGATGTTTATTGGTTTTTGGCACGGTCAAGTTTAATACATCAATCATAAAAAGGATTGATAAGGTGGGTTTTCGTAGTGTCAATAACTATAAAGACAGTGTCAATCAATATGGATTTGGTTTGACTATTGTTGGTTTTATTTTTATAATGATCAGAAGAGAAGAAGGCAATTGTTTTTCAACACAAGTGGTAATAAATGAGGGGCATATGCAGTTTATTATTTCGTGTAAATTGCCAAACAAGTTTATGCTAAGACCCCTTAAAGCAAGCAGTTTAAGGATTAGAAGGAGTTTTGAGATAAGAAATGAGTTAAATCGATTTAAAAGGAAAAGGATTAAAAACTAAAACATACACGCAAGAAAAATATGTTTCCATTGGTCGATAATGTATGGCAACCGAACTTAAGTTGAGTTTCCAGTTGTCGAAAATATTTAAATTTTTAAATATTAAATTTAAAATTTTTGTTGGTTGCCGATCGGTCAGTCAACTGACAAAAGTTGCCATTAGGCAACGCAACTGAAGTTCGGTTGCCATCGACCCATAAAATATTTTCAATCATTTTTTTTTATGATAACTTTCATCATACTATTGTTAGCGCAACTATAGCCTCCATATGGCAACCACAGCCATTTTTTTGTTGGCTACGTTTATGTGCTACGTTATTTGTATTATTTATATATGTATTTACCACAAATAAGTTTTGCTTTTACAACCAAAAATAGACATTTTCCATTTCTCAGTTTGTAGTTCTTTATCCTACAAAAATGAATAAATCAGTTAAAGGAGGTCATCAGTTTCATTTTCGATGGAAAATAATAATTTTGTTCAATAATAATAAAAATACAAAAAAAAAAAAAAAAAAAAATAATTGAAAAAATAATTATGAAAAACTGAAGAAGATTTTATATAAATGTTGTTTTGTTAAATTTTTTGTTTCCATTTTTATCATAACGAATGCATTAATGAATAAGAGCATTAACCATGGAATAAAGATTAAAGTTGAAAGGATATTACAACATTAAACAATCCTTTAAAACTGCCAAATCAATAAAAAATATATTGAAAATATTTTGTAATTTTAAATATTTTTTTAAAAAATACAATTTAAGCTTAACAATTAAATTGGTTATATTAAGTATTTGAACTTAAACGGTTTCTGGTATTTTCATTTAAAATCCTCTTAATGCCACCACATAAGTTTGACGCAACATGTGTAACAAACACAAAATTAAATTCTTTAATCCCTTAAAAAAATATAATAATTTACAAATTAGAGAATTATTAAAGGATTTAAATGATTTTGAAAATAATGGAATATTTGTTGGGTTTAAATAATTTTCCAAATAAAAGCTTTAAATCGACCATAACAAAATATTAAATTAAGACATCGCTTATCGCTAAAAACAAGCGTTAATATGTACTTGTTTTACGAAAAGAAGTAGAAATCAGCAGAAACTTAAAAATCGTGACGAATAAAAACATTCTTCCATGTAAAAGTTGCTACATAATTTCACAAATCACCAAAATCAAAAAAATCGCTAATATCATCAGTTTCAGGAAAAAAAGGCAGAAAACCATTTTTATAACATCAAAATGATTAGAAATTTAATATTTATTTAATAAAGGCAGGATTAGTCTTTACTTTCTGTTTCTGTTCTGTTCCGTGTCGTTTTGTTACGAAATTGTAATAGTTACTTTTTTTGTAGTAACTTATCAGCCATTTATGACAAAATTATTAGTTTTGCAGCGTCCATTGTTTTATTTCAATAACTTTGATGCAAATAAATTTGAAGAAATTTAATTAAATGAATTCTTAAAATCAAAAAATAGTTTATTTCAATATAAATATGTATTTTTTATTATTTATTTTGATTTTGATTTTTACAAATTGGACCGCAACAGAACAGAAAAACTAATCAATTTCACAGGTTTTTTAATAACAAAACCAAATCAGCTGATTCGTAGCAGAACAGAAAGTAAAGACTAAGGTGCCTATTATGAACTAAATTCGATTTTCGATAGCAGTCGAATTAGCTGATCGAACGAATTTTCATTTGGTTTTATGGCGCGCATTCGATAAAAATTTACTATTGTGATTTTGTTAATTCACAGTGGTACATTTTCGATCAGCTGTCACTTAAAATAAAAAAATTTTGTTTACAAATTTAAAAAATAAAATTAAAGTTAAACGTGATTACGGCGAATTATGGTTGTTTTCAAATAATTTAGCTTCAGTGGGGTTTCATCCCATTTTTTTACATGCTAAACTTTGCTGCAAATCATTTGGTGAAAAAAGAATTTTGTTCCATAAGGAATATGAGCGCTTCCAGTTGCTGTTAACGACGTTGGACTTGCATAAAATGAACAAAACAGATCAAGAATATTGCATTTGGTATACGAACACCAAAAAATTTACAAATAGTTACATTTTCAACAAGTTTTTTACATTTATTTGCACAGTCGAAAGCAAATTTGTTTTCGTTGAAAAATTCGATGCACAACGAAACTTTCGACAGTGCTGCCAACTCATAATACCAAATTAAGATTCGATAGTCGATGTTCGATAGCCAGCGAAAATCGTTTATCGAATGTAACTCATAATAGGGGCCTAATTCAAAGTATATTTATACCAAGTACATGCAAGTGATCATTTGTTCATCTCGATAGTGTCAAAATTTGCTTACATGATTTGCGCCATGATTTTTTTTTTTGTTGTTTTGTTTATGTATTACTGTTTGACAATATCAAGAGTTTTTACACAAACAAAATGAATGTTGTTTTTTTATTGTTGATTTGTTGTAGACTTTCATGTACTTGGCATAAAGATACTTTGGACTAATTCTGCCTTTAAATCGGAAAAAGTCTCCAAAAAAACTAGTTATTTAAAAAACGACACACGTTTTCTAGTTGTCAAAAATTGTAATGCCTATGCATTTTGTATGAAGCATCCGTAAATTGCGCGGCGTTTATGCTTTTCAATTGTAAAAGCCGATTTTGACAGCGCGTTTAATAGTAAAGTTGGCTGCTATTGTTAATTAATAATGGAAATTTAGCTATTTTTTGGTCAATCTATCGGTTTTAAATACATATTTGATTTCCATTATCTGGGTTTTATTAAATAATAAAGTTAACACTACTGTTCGTGACACAACGTTGACGCCTTCCGCTCTTGTTTAGGTATGACTGTTAGGGTTTACGGAAATAAAAAAAAACCGGTCTTATTCTCTCGAAAATAGAAAATAATTATTAAATAATTGGCTAAATATCCGTAAATTGTAGAAAATGGATTCATCTCAAAAAAAAAAAAAAAAAAAAAATAAAAAAATCTTCCAAGTGCAAAACCTCAAAATTGGAATTTTAATTATTTGTACAAGTAAGAAAGTAAAGCCGGTCAAGCCCGACCATATGATGTCCTACACTACAGTATTTAAAAACAAACTTTCGTGAGGGTACCAAATTTGGGATCCATGGGCAATTATGACCCCGCCAGCACAAAACTATGTTATGAGGTAAAGTTCTTTGTTCCGAATATTGATTTTTGGAAGGGGTATGTTGGACCTGTGGTCGATTTTGGACCTACGAATTAGAGGTCTGCATGTGTGCGATTAAACGACACATGAATTCACATATCAAACTAACGAGTAGTGTGTTGTGTGTGATTTTAAAATCATACACAATTAATTGTGTGCAAGAAATAACCTACGTGTGCAAAGAGTTCAATTATTTATGTGAGTGTTGTGAGAGAAATATTTGATACAGATAAAAATAACAAATTTGCTCTTTTATTCGAGAAAATACACTTGTGTGACGATGTACATATTGTGTTTTATCAACATAACATGTGTTTTGTGTTTTAAAATTTTTTTTCATCGTATTGAAAACAAAATATTAGTAAAATAGGGGGGGGGGGGGGGGGTGTTTTAAAACCATGGTAGATAAGGCCATGATGGCATTATTGCTCAATTGAATGGAAGATAAAGCCACAATTTTGCGTAATGAGAGATATAGCCATATTTTTTTTTCGCAAATGAGAGATAAAGCCATATTTTTTCAGAAAATTGTTACGCATTGTGTAAACATTCTGTAAAAGGGAAAATCCTTAGTTATCATTAAAAAACATTTTTTTATTCTCGTGACGCACGCAGGAAAACTTTATTCAGCGAAGCCACCTGCCGCGTCCTATTGGAGGATAAAACCCCTAAGCACCGCCGCAGGCCGTCACGCAGAAAAACTTAGTATGCGAAGCCAGATTTCCATACTTAACTTTAGTGTCTACGGAACTGAAATGGGAGATAAAGCCATTTCATAATATTGCTAATGTGAGCTAAGGCCATGATGGCTTTATCTCCCATTCAAAAGAAAAAAAAAACAAAAAAGGCTTTATCTCCCTCTTGAATGAGAGATAAAGCCATCATCGCCTTATCTACCATGGTATTAAAGCACCTCTCCGTAAAAAGAAAATGCATTAAAAGGTGATACCAACTTTTTAGAAGCAAAAAGTAGTAGTTTAAAACATGTTTTTTAACAAATGGAATTTTTGTAAAATATAAAGTCATGAAAATAAACATTTATTCCGTTTGTACACTCATTTCAGTTCCTAATTCATTGAGCATATGAGTGCGCGAAATTATTTTAAAATAGCAACTCAAATATTTTCGTTAAGCCGTTATGACAAAACATTTTTGGTTCATTAAATGGAAATAGAATTAATGGAATGAAACGGTAAATGTTAGAAAGAGCAAACTGTAAAATATGTAAACAAAGATGTTTAGTTTTTTTTCCTTTGTTATTGTTTTGTTAATTTTATTAGATGTTGTCAACGGTTTGTTTATGAGAAACAAAAAAAAAAACAAACAAAAAGCGGTAAATCGCTGAATTTTTACATAAACCGCTGATTCAGCAACACTTTTAATATTTCGAGCTTGAAATGTCAATTTTAAGTTGAAAAATTTTAAATTTTTTTAAAATCAAAATAATAAAGATATGATTAGTGTGATTTTTAACTTCACTTCGGTTTTTTTATTGTAAGATGTAGGAATTTGAGTTCAGTGTAACCACCAGCAAGATTCAAAATTACACTTGAGATGAAGCAAAATTACCCGATTTAAATGAAATTACACCTGATATACAATTTAAGTTTTATTTAATAAAAAGACATTTACAAAGAAGCAAAAACACAACAAACTCATTAAAACAAGATCAATATTAGTCAAACTGTTAATTTTATTTAAATTAACAAAAATAACATTAAAGACTTAAAAAAAATTAATAAAACATAAAATAAAACTGAGTTTAACTTCCACATTTTGTTGATATATGTTGGGAAGGTTTAAAATGTTCCTTGCTATTGCTTTATAATGGATGCTTTTTAGCCCCATAGAGCTTACGAAAGGTTAGCTGTCAAACGAACTGTCATCCCATTTTCATTTTTTGATCAGGCACATCATCATGAATAGACTCATGCTTGAACAACGTCACCAAATTATGTAAATATTTTTTGAAAATCAGCCATCGATTTTTGCAACTTAAAGGTGACTTCATGATTTAAATGACGCAATTTTTTTTCACAAATGAAGGCGATGTGTTGATTTAGAGAAAATAATCTGTCAATTAGACTTAAAGGCCGTGCGATGTGACACTTATTGATTGTTTTCCGTAGGGCTGTGAAGTCAGTGGTAAATGCTGATAAACCAGCCACCATCGGTGTCTTGGAGGTCAACATTGTTCATTTTATTCGAAAAAGAGAAACAAAATTGGACGTCTGCAATGCATTTCGTTGTTAATCATTTTAAAATCATAATGCCGTGTATCAATCTGCGATTAAAATTAATTTTTTTTGTGTTGTCTACCATTTTAAGTTTCATGGTCTTAAAAAATACCCTTTATACCTTATTTAGTAAACAAAATGCCTGCAGAGTTTTATACAACTGTCCCTTTCGTAATTCAGTTTTACAACTGTAAAGGGCGTTAAATATTCTTTAAACTAAATCATTAAAAAGTAGCAATTGTATGTTGCAATATTGGAAACATATCTTCCCCCAGGCAAGTTTTTAGTTTGAATAACTTTTTTCAATAAACTTCAGGTTCTAAATCTCTATGATAGGCATCTTTATCCAAATCTAAGGGTCCATCTAGCGACATTCATTACCAAGCATTTGAAAATATATGTATGTTTAATGATTGAAGTCGTTTCTTAAAAAGAAACCGAGACTTTGGTTCAGAAGGCTGCGCATTTCTTAGCAACAATATTTAAAAAGAAATAAATGTCATCACTGAAATCGAATCTTGATTTTATTTGGGCATCTGAAGTAAAAATTTCAAATTACACCTGAATTACACCTAAGAGAAATTACCCACGCTCTACCCACGACCGTAAAAATTATACCAAATTCGGGTAATTACCCACAAAGTCGCAACACTGCACACAATTAGTGTAAGTGTATGCATATGGCTAACTTTTTAATGAAAGGTGTTGTGTTGAGCGTGAATGACTCGCCCTCATTTTTTACACATTTGATAAGCATATCAAATACACACACAACAATCATTTGGTTACCAAATCATTTGTGCAGACCTCTACTACCAATACAACGTATTTTCATGACATGGTAGCTAACTCAAATTTTTTTTGTTAATAACAATATTTATAAGGAAGTTATGGCATTAAAAGCTGTTTTCGGGAGTAATATTGGCATAAGAGCTTTAATCAAGTAAAAATCATTCTCAGAAAAATTTGGCAAGGTGATTAAGATTGCAAAAAATAAGTTTGGACCAAATTAAATATAAATACCAATATGATTAGCTGGTTTAAGGGCAAAAAACTATTCCGAAAAGAAGTTTATATGGGGGCCATGTAAAATTGTGGAAACGTACGTTCTAAATTTCATCAAATTATCTTCAATTTTGCGCAAGACATTACAAGGAGAGACAACCAGACAGACGGACAGACATCGTTAGGTGGACTCAGCAATTATTCTGAGTTGATCGGTATATACTACAAGGTGGGCGTATAAAAAATTGGTTGAGTAAAAAACTTTTCGATAAGAAAAACGCAAAAATTTGATAAGAATGAATCTTACAAGTCGCTTAAAACTAAAAAAAATCCTGATGATGTTAAAAAAAACTCCACATCGAAAATTGGATGTTGGTGTTTTGTTTAAGCTTTGATATTGTTACAAGTAAGACTTAGAGTGTTTATAATTCTTATTCGCTTTAGGATTTTATTTGTTAAATATTTTTGGCTTTTCTAAAATGTTTGGAAAAGGTTTCCTGATGAGCTGGCCTAAGTAACCAGTGAAATGCGCATAGAAGCTAGCTTTCCCTCAACAATAAATTTCAGTATATTTATCAAATATGAAAAATTGGGAATTAAGCACGTCATACGGAAATCGTATTAATAATAAACTTTGTATTCCCAAAAAAAAAATCTTTGGAAATCTGCTAAATTAGCTTATTTTGCAGAAAAAAATATAAATGAAACTTTCTGCCAATTTTAAGAACGCGAGTAAAAAAAGTGTCTCGTTTAACTAAAATTTAAAACAAAAACAAGTTTTGAAATTTTGTTTTAAATGATAGTTAAACGAGTCACTCTTGCAATCGCGTTCTAAAACAGGCAATTATTTTTAAATTTGTTTTTGAAATGTGAATAAGAAAAAATTGTTGAAACAAAAAAAAAAAAAAAAAAAAAAAAAAAATGCACGATAAAAATTTAAATATTTGTTTAACAAAATTAAAATTGATAAGTTATTTTGTCTAACCTTAAACAATAAAATAATATTCCTTAAAATAGACTGTTAATATAACACAAAACAACCCTTCATGTTATGCTATAGAAAAAAACAGATAATTTTAACAAATATTTTTTTTTATATTTAGAAAGACAAATAAGACATTAAGTTAATAAAATTGAGGTCTAAACAAAGTATATTGAAACCATAAACATTAAACGATTGGGTAATTCTAAAAATAATATCTTTTCATCCTTTGTCATTTTTTTTTTAATATTTAATCAGAATAAAAATCCTACCTTTAGGCTCATTTACAATCAGTTCTTATCTGAACACATTTCCCCATACAAAATTTAGTTTTCTTATTTTAAATTTAATATTGTTAGCAAACCTTAAATGGATTTCTGAAATATTCTTGAAAAATAAAATATACAAAATGACAAAATAATTCTGTTTGCTTCTGGAATTAATTATTCTTACACGCTGCTTAAAGAAGCAGAAAATGCAATTTCGAACACAAATTTTGAAACGTTTATTCTGTAATTGTTTTTGACAGTTTTTGACAAGGCGAACAATCTTTAACAAAAAAAACTACACAAATATCTGGTTTTGTAAGCATCATTAAAAGTTTATATATTTAACAATTAGGACGCCTTACAGAAGGCACTTTGGGTTTGGGTTGAGAGATTAAAATGCTTTAAGTTTTTGCTCTATGTCTTTTCATTTTCTCTTTTACAATCAATGAATCAGTTCTTTTGTTTGTTTTGTCTATTTGTTCTAATGCTTGTGATGCTGTAATTTAACTGCTCTTTTTTCTTTTCTTTTTTTTTTGGTTTTGGAAAACCAAACAAATTAATAAGTTGTTAACAATAAAGACAGTCAGAAAAAAATTTTTCACCCGGATGATTTCAAATAAATTTTCTTTTGATTTGTCCACTAACAGATAATTCTATTTCATTTCAAATGGAAAATCTTAGAAAACACATAAAAAAAAGAAATTGAAAAGAAAATTTAATTTTTTATCTGTATCATCGTTTCTAAGCAAAAACGTTTGGCAAATTTTTAGATAGAAGAAAATAAATTTAAGATTTTAAGTTTGGAATTTATTTCTCATTATTGAAAAAAGATTATTTTTATGATCTAATTTTATTTTTATAAACTTAAATTCCTAAAAGTAGGCAGTTAGTAGATTAAATTTGTTTGCCTTACTTCATGCTATAGTAATATATAGATTGTAATAATAATTTGCTCGTTAACTTGAAATACATTGAGGTTTTATGATTGAAAATAAAAGAGCTAACTTAAACAAATGAAAAAGCTCTTCTTAATACGCTACTATTGGTTAAAATAAAAGCTTTTTGAGTTGGTTGGTTGGTTTTTTATCATTTAAAATTGTTGTTTTACAAGGATGGCTAACAATTGAAATATCTTATAACCAAAAAGTTTTCTAAGTATTTAAAGTTGTAGAAAGCTTTTTCTTTAATATATTAAAATTCTTTAATTAAAATATTTTCTAATGTACATACTATATATTCCATTTTAAAGCACTTTTATTGTAGAGCTTTAATCATAATAAAAAGCTTTTTTTGAGCTTTATCATAAACTATGATCACACTTGTAGTATACGGGTATATTTAATAATGTCAAATGTTGATAATGTCAAATTTTATGAACTGGTTTTAAATAAAGATCTAGTCAGAAAATGGTTTCATATAAAGGAAAATTATTCGATTCGATATTTTGCCAATTAGCCAAGTTCTTTTACTCTAAATAAATATTATTAAATTTCCTAATAGAAGGGGCCGAAGATGCACACAGCAGAATAAAACCTTTTTACTTTTAAAAAGTTTTTTTTTCCTTAAACTGAAGAAAATATTAGATTTGTTTTAAAGCTTAAATTAAAGTGAATCTTTAAAAAAAGCTTTAAAGCTTTATTAAATAAAAGCCCGCAATGTATTAAAGCAGTAAAAGTAAAATTTTTGCACATAAAAACTTCCAAAAACAAAGCTTTTTTGCTTACCAAAGCTTTTTATTCTCTTATTAAAATTCCCTTTAAATTTCAATCAATCTTAAAGGCTTTTATGTAAATCTAATAAATCGACTTTTGTTTAGCACAACCTTTTGCCCTTTTAATGCCCAAAATGATTTGATTTTTTTTAATAATTTTCTTCTTGATCCTTTTTGTTTTTTCCTTTGTATTTGTTTTCTTAATAAATCTGTTAAACGATTGAGTTTATGCAATAATTTACAAATAACCGCAAGGCCCTAAACATCTCCTTTAAATGTTTTTAATTTTTCTTTTTCTTTCAATATACATACTATATATTTATGTGTAGTTGGTTGTTTGTCATTAACACGATTTGTTAGTAAAACAAAAATAGAGAAGCAAAAAAGTTGTGTAGGGCAGCCATACAGAAGACAGCTCACTTGGGTCCTGCAGTGGTCCCTTTGTGATAAAGTTGTTTATGAAAAAATTACTTTTTGTTCTTTTTTTTATATTATGTGTATTTTATCAACGTCCTTTTTTTCCAATAAATTCCAATTTTTCGCATTCTCTATTTTGATTTGGAAAAAATAAACTTTTTCCATGTGGTCATTGTGGGAAAGGAAAGTTTGAAAAGGAATTGTTATTTATTTTAGGTGATTTGATGAGAACTGGTTTAGCGTAGATGTGCAAGTAAAGATTTTGGGGTATTTTACAATTTTAAGGAGGAATTTGTTCGTTAGGTAAGAAATTAGATTTAGGAATGTATATTTTTTAAAGAGCCTAAATTTTCCTTAAGGCTGGGTTTGTGAGATCTCAGTTACACTAGGTTAAGTTAATATAAAAACAGATTTGTGCCGCCGTTACCAAGTTTGTATACACAATTTTGACGAAACAGCTTAGTTTGGTTAAAATGTTTGTCTTTAATGAAATAATAAAAAAAATCAAATTTCGCTGGAAAAATCCAAGTTTCAGATTACGTTAAACTAAGTTTTAACTTAATCCACATCTCAAGAACCTTAATATCGAGCCCTAACAGCGAAAATAACGTAAGCGACATGATTTTCAATTTTTTTTTTTTAATAAATGACTTTATTGGCAACACTTGCATCATCTCCTTAAATATCATGGTCACATAATGTACCGTTACGATTTAATAGCAAAAACAATTTTAGTGTAAGCGACAAATTTCATACAAAATTAATATGAAATAAAACAAAAAGCTCTCTCCTGTAAAATTTGATTTTTGGCGCTTACATTATTTTCGCAGTTAGGGGTCGATATATTGGAGAAAATCGCTTAAAAATGGTTTGTGTCTTAAATAACTTATATGATATTTAAGAGGGTAAGCATCTATTACTATTTCCTACTTAGTAAAATTTGGATTTATTTCTTGAATTTGTGCAGCTAAAGTACATCGATGGCTCGCCAAAGTTTGTTCCGAATATCTTCTATCGATTTAAAAGTCCGAGCTATGATCTGTGCCTTTCAGTAGTGATGGTTTTGATGCAGAAGAAAAAAAAAAACTGCCCAGTACCCATGTTCTGTAACTTTAGTGAGAACTTCTTGCATCGAAAAGATGTGAAACAAAATATTTCATCGTTTCTCGAAAAGTGAGAAAAATGTGTGTCTGTAACTCATGTCGAAAACTATCAAAAGAGATTACGTCGTTACGTTATAAATGTCATTATATTGCACTCGAAGCCGATGTGACATTGCATACGTTCAGAACGCCAGTAACACATATCGTTGACGGCGACCAAAATTTACTTTAAATGAAAAATTTTCAACGACGGCGGCGAAAACACAACCGTCGGCTATACCAAATTGTGTAAAGTGCGACTTTAATGTTTGTTGTTTGCAAACGAGTTTTGAAAAAATTCGTATATTTTATAAAAATATTAAAAGCAAAATAATAAAACAATGAAAAATGCGCCAAGAATAAAATATTATTATTATTATTCTTTGCATTTTGCATTTTTAATTGTTTTTTAGTGTTAAAATTTTTTCTCGCCCCATTTTTATTCGTGAGTTTATTTGAGAGTTCAAAGCGGGAACTCTTCTCACCAAAATGTTACAGACACACTTTTTCTGTAAATTGGCTAGTAATTTCCTTACGTGACAGCTTGTACTCGCCAAAAAAAGTTACAGACACAGTTAAGTGAGAAAAACCGCTGTTTGTTTCAATTTATGGCATATTTGTTTCATTTCACACATTTCAATTGAAAACTTTCTCGACGCGAGAGTTACAGAACATGGGCACAGGTCATCCAAAAAGTTCGAAATCGACGAAATTTCGGTTTTTAATCCATGAAGATTGTTATCGAACTCAAAAAGAACTTTTAAAATTACTGGCAGCCAGTTGAGCGGTAAATTTCAAAATATTTCAAATTGGGTTCCCTATGAGTTACAGCGCAAAGACTTTGAAAGCAGTGTTCGAAAATAAAACGAACATTATTTAGCGTAGCCACACACCCCCAGACACTATAACTATTTGTTTAGTGTTTGCGTATTAATACACAACCCATAACACCGATCAAAACTATTTTCAACAGTGTAACGAACAGTATGTAGTGTTTTTTTTTCTTAATAAAACAGTACACATACATAAAACTATAGACATACATTATATATTAAAGTTCTTTAGTGTTTTTGTCCTACATTGTTAAAAAAAATAGCAAACAAAAAATTTTAACAACGCCTCTCACTAGTTTTGTTGCTTGGCAATTTGCACGAATAGCCCGAATGTATACTATAAACATGTTTTGTTTTTGTAAAAATATTTGTGGTGTCCTTTCCAGACAAATGGCTGCTGAACTGAAATGAACCGAACACAACAAAATTTATGGTTTTTTACGAAAAACAAAACGAAATGAAATGTTTTCATCTTTGTGTTGAGTCGGATAAGTACTGTTTTTTTTTTATAGTGCACGAAAATCACAAACACGGAAACATTGTTTTATGGTATTTACTAAACACACACTATTAGCGTTTGTGCTTTCCATATTTCTACCTTACAGAACACTAAAGAACAATATTAAATGTTTATTTTCGAACACTGGCGCAAAGACGATTTTGCATGTCCGAAATGCTGAGTAAACACAGTAATGGATGTATTTGTCGCATTGCCATTTTTTGACCTTAAAAAATTATTCCACTACGACAATCTGAAGCGCAAGAAACCGTATGCGAAGTACGGCAAACCTGTCATATCGTGTTCTTGTTGTGGCCAGCAGAGTTCCATTGTTAAGGAGCCATTGAATTCGTACCAGACAATTACAGGAGACCTGTACCAAACGCAATTGATTGCTTTGAAGCTGGCATTAGTTGAAAATACGGGGATAATGCAAAAAAACCATGAAGCCGTACATTCTGTCATCAGAACGCGTATGTTGCAAAACATGTTAAAAACTATTGCGAAAATAGTGGTCGGAAAGAATAAACTTACGCTTCTTTAAGTTTAGACCAGGCCCCTAACGACATCTTTTGGTTTTGCCAAAAATACGCTTTGCTTTAGAATAGAGACATACGAAATTAACTTGATTCGTCTTCGGCCTTAATATATCTATATTGTTATATTAAATGCAAGCAGACGTAACAAAACTTTTATATACTTTTTGCTGGAGAAACCAGAAAGTCCTTTTATATAATTTTTTTATTTATGTGTTTCTCTATTTTTTTGTCTATCTAGAGCTTTTTTAAGGCCTCTGATGGGCTAGAAGACATGCATGCAGTAAAACACCTATCCCAAGTCTTAACGTAGCTGGCCTGTGGACGAAGAATAAGGAGGAAAAAGGGCGTGGCAAAATCAAATTTTTTTAACATTTTAGCTTACATTAAAACCCCCTAGTAACATAGAAAGCTTAAAATTGCATAACATATTGACCTAACAATGGAGTTATTAAAATAATAAAAAGAGTGTGAGCCTGAAGTAGTCGGATCTTTTGGACTATGGGTGAAGAATTGTGAAGAAATGGGGTGTGGCAAAATCGTGTTATTTTAAATTTCAGCTACCTAAAGACCAATGAAGCTAAGAATTGCCAAGCATATGGTACTGACGTTGGAGCTTACCTTAAAGCAGTTTTTCTTCCGGATTGACATGGACAGGCTTAACAGCTTGTTACGTTATAAATTTGTTTAAAAGTTAAGGTATAATGGTTTATTTATTGATCGTTAGATTTGAAAATTTTGCGAGAACATGTTACTCGATAAAACGAACGATAATCAATTGAAAACCAATTTTGAAAATTTTGTGTAGTTGCGTCCAGTTTCATTTAAGGTGACGATATGTATTTATATTATTATTTCTTAGTCGAATACACTGTACTTTTTATAATTTGATAAGTTTTTTATGTGCTTAAAAAACCCCTGCACTTAATATACTTAAAAAGTTTTTAAAACGTTGATTGAAATATATTCTGGTTACCCAATTTTTCAACTGAACGACAAACTTTTTAAAATGACCCAAAAGAAAGAAGAGAAATAAAGAAATAGTTTACAAATCTTTTAACCAAACAGACCTTTTCTTTGTATCTAAATAATAAAAAAAATATGTTAAGATGTGTAAGTGAAGCCGACCCGCTACTAACACCACTTTAAAAGAATCTTTAAAAAAATAAAAAATTTCATTTACTCCTAAAAGCATGCTTTAATTTTTAATCATCAATGTTCATTTGATTTTTTTTTTGCTTTCTTCCATAAAAAATACATTCATTTTTATTTCCAACCATTTAAATAATGAAATGTTCATTAAAAATCCCTTAAAATTGCTAGTGTTGATTACAAATTTAAGCAAATCCCATAAAAATATTAATAGACTTTCATAAATACATGATAATTATGTACATATGTAGTATGTGTGTGTATAAATGTAGGACTAAATTTAATGATCCAAGACAATTTGTATTTTATAATTTTTTTTAGCTGTTGTTGTTATAACATTTAATCACTTAATGGCTTTTTAGGTTTATTTTATTATTTACTTAAAAATTTATAAAGACACAATTGTTTTTCAGATGCAAGGAGGAAGGAAGTATTAAAACAACGTTGTGAAAATTGGTTGACGTTGAGGTTTGTAAAATTGTAGCAACAATCGAAAGCTACTTTCATTTTTTTATTATATTTTTAAAATTAAACGCATATAAAAAAGCATTATTTTGTTATCTGTATTTTTTTCTCCTTTTTAGCTGGCTAAATGTGCGTTTTATATAGTTTTTTTGTTCAAAAGGAAATGCAAGTAATTAGTTTTTACCTGCAGCTGGTACTGGAAAAGAGATAAAAAAAAATCCGTAAAAAGCCAAATTATTTTTTAATACTGCACATTTTTAGACTTAAAAGTCTTAACAAATTAACTGTAGTGTTGCCAGGAGTGGGTTAAAAAATCATACATTTAGAGTTTTTTCTTCTCCAAAATAGCAGAGTAAAAAAATGCTCAGGTTTTTAAAATTTTTTTAATTGCAGAAATTTTTTAAAATATTTAGCATTTTCATACCCATCACCACACGTCGCCTTGTTTAACGTTATACTAATATACCTCGTCAAGTTTTGTGTTTTTCTAATTCGATTTGCATCGCTATTCGATTATTGTTGTCGTAGTTGTCTGCGAGTTATTTTTAAAATAGCTCGGAAATCGCCTTGTTTAATTGAAATCGTCTATTAAGATCTATTAAGATGGGTTGATGCGTCATTCTTGTTTTGCTGACCAAAAGCAAAAGATGGAAATAAGAGTTTAACATATACGATTAATAAATTATCTGGATCCAAATGGAAACAAATCGATTTATAATTTTATATAAAACTAAAATCGAAACTACACGCCGTAGCGATAATGGATTAAAGGCTATTTGTTGCCAGCGCTAAAAGCAGTGTTCGAAAATAAACACTAAATATCGCTTCTAAGTGTTCGGTTCGGTAGATTTGTGGAAAACACAAACGCTTATAGTGTTTGTATAGAAAATCATTGAAAAAATAAAGCTTTCCTGTTAGTTATCTTTCGAACAGAAAAATAATACTGTTTTTATCAAACTCAACAAAAGATGAGAACATATAATTCTGTTCGGTGGTTTTAAATCCAAACATTTTTTACATTAACAAAATACACATACGAAAAAAACAAAAAGCCAGCAAAATAATTTTACACAAACAAAACATATACACAATACACACATAAGCTGTTTGTGGTGCGGTCGTTGCTAAAATGTTTTTTTTGGTTAATTTCTTTATCAATGTAAAAAAGAAACATTATAGAACAGCGGTCACCAACTACTCTCATTTGGGGTCCGTTTTTTTAAAAATCGCGACCGCCGCGGTCCGGAAGGTAATAAGCTTAACTATTTAAATAATATGTTTAGATACTGAATCAATGAACAAATAAAACGAATGGGTTTTGGTGCATTATTTTATTTAATAATAAACAAATGCTTTGAATAAAAAGGTACTAAGGGTTTTTACAATAATAATGAGAAAAATTACGTTTTTTGTCTTGGACTATCCGTCTGAAGTTTGAAGCAAAGCTTGTGTAGGCTATTCTCATTAAATCTTGGAGATGTTCATCGGCAAGTCTGTTCCGGATTTTTTTTTTTAATGATGTTCATCTTAGAAAATGCTGCTTCACAAAATTATGTTAAGCCAAATAAAGTGAGAAGTTTCAACAATTGCAGCTTTATTACTCCATTCATCCCTAGGATTCAGAGAGTAAATGTTACTGAGGATATCGACGACATTCCTGATTTTCTTAAGATCTGCGAATCTGTTTTCAAATTCTGATTTTAGATCCTCAATGAACGTCTTGTATTGGCCGACGTCAAGCTCGTTGTCATTGCAGATTTTTTTAAATTAGGGAAGTGCAGTCGTTCATTATCCAGATCAATGTTGAAAAGATCGAGTTTTCGCAAAAAGCTTTTTACTTCTGTCAGGAGCTCCCATATAAGCTTTCCTTTGCCTTGAAGTTTACGGTTCAGACCATTGATGTGTTTAAAAATATCTGATAAGAAAGTAATGGATGTTACGTTTTCTTTATCGCTAAGAAAACTTAAGTAATATATTTCTAATGAGTTTGCTGTTACAACATGTAATATATTTTGTATTGTTAACACAAGGTCCGCATAAAAAAGGTCTACGGTCCGGATTCGGACCGCGGTCCGCCAGTTGGTGACCCCTGTTATAGAACATTAAAATATAATGTTTGTGCACAGTAACACTACAATTGTTCTGGATTTTAACGAAGAATAGAACACTATATAATGTTCGGCTCTTTCTGGAAAATAGTTACGAACGGTATTAAGGGTTGTGTTCGTCTACACAATCACTAAGCAAATATATATCGTTCTTGGGTGCATGAGCCGAACGCTAAATAATGTACTGTTTATTTTCGAACACTAATTAAAACTGCTTTTTTCGGCTAATAAGAAGAGAAACTTATACAAATACCGGTATTTAGTTAAAAATATATCGATTTTGTGCCACGCCCATTTTTCCAATCCCGTCCACATTTTATCGGATGTTGTGTATTGAAAGGCAAGACGCTTTTTCCTAATTTGGAAATTTTTGCTCTTGCCGCTCTATATAAACAGAAATCTATAATGTCTATAGGGGAGGTGCCACGTCCACTTCTCCAATCCCACTTATTATTTAAAAGTACATATATACCAATTTACCATTCTTTAGACATAAATAAATCAAGTTTATGCCACGCCCATTTATCAAATCCCGCCCACATTTTGTCGGATGTTGTCGTTCGGATGCTTTGGCTTTTGCCGTTATTTAGCTACAGAATACAGAAATCTATAACCTCTTTGTGTGGGAAGTGGCACGCTCACTTCGCCAATCCCGCCTACATTTTGTCGGATGTTGTGTATTATTAACAAAGAGCTTGTATCTAATTTTGAAGCAATTGCTCGTTTGATTCTCCATACAGAAAAACATTTGGAAATCGTTAAATCAAATTCGCTCTCTATTTATGTATTTGTTATGTGTTAAAAAATTACAAAAAAGTCATTAAAATAAAAAAACCCAATTCTACAAGGTTATACCCTGTTTCTTTCGGAGATGGGCATACAAACTACAACAACATTAGATTTTAAGTCATAATTTTTTCACTAAAAAGTGACATAATCACTAAAGAAAATAAACTATGTACTTTAAAGTCGCTTTTACACTTAGAAGCTTTATATCTTATTGAGTAATAATTTACGTCACTTTTCCCAAAAAAATTTCACTTCATATTTAAAAAAAAAAAATTGCGTATACCCGATTCTGGCCTTTTTGCTACCTAAAAGCCATATCCGAACTTAAATGGGTTAATTTCCTATTCATATTAATTAACATAATAAAAATCGCAGACTATTTTTTTTTCAGACTTCTATAATTTACTTTAGCCCGCTTTTTATTAGAAGTATACTTTTCTTCACATTTAATCTTTAACTAAGCATAAAAATGTTCTTCACTCTTAAATAAATTAACTTGATGAATAGAAGGCACAAATGGGGAAAAGAAAATGATAAAAGAAATAAAATTTATTAAGATTTACCTAATTTGAAAGAAAGCAAATTTGTTCAAAGTGCTTTTCATGTCTCACTTTCTCTCTCTCTCCGTCTCTAACTTTTAAAAACGTTCAAGTCATTTTTAAAAACATTTCTATTTGATTGCTGGTCATAGATTTAATAAGACACAAGTGCTCAAGCTACACACACTAACTCTTTGTAATAGATACATCTGTATTAAGAAAGGAAGATATATGAGATTTTAACGCAAGACCCATTTAACAAATAAGTGTCCATGGATTTTTCCGCTTACTCTAGTTTGATTAAAGTACTTTCTTTGTACCGCTGCCAGCTACTCTAGCCGATGATATTTGTTATGGCTACTTAACCTGCAGCTAATGGCTGGAGTGAGCGAGTAAAAAAAACAGAACAAATAAAGCAAAATGAAGAAGTGAATAAACGTTGTTTTTTTGTGAAATTGCAAAATAACAAATAAAGTGGCAAAATGTTTAGCTACTCAATCGCACTAAATCTGTCTTTATTAAGACGGAGTGAAGATAAAAGAGAAATGATAGAAATTGAAAAATAAATGATTTAATGCAGGTCAAAGTTATGGTTTTTATGATTAGTAAGAGCCAAAACTTTATTCATTAGTTCATTATAAATACTCTGCAATTTTTTTGAAAATTGTGTATGGCCTTCAGCGGTACTTTAAATCATGGATTTCTTTATCTTAAAAATCTACAAAAAAAACTGCAATTTACTTAAGAATCATTTCACAGGCGTAATTTTTAATCAATTATATTGTAAAATACACTGCTGGTCATCAAGTAAGCGCCTCCCCTATGAGCTTTTTATGTTTGCTCTTTTTGTTGTTGGAAATACATTAATGCTTTTTGGTGTTCCATTCTACAGCTCTTACAAAATTGTGAAGCATTTTTTAGCAATCATTTAATAGCAGACAATTACGTTTTAACGCCAACATTTGCCCTGAGTTTTGTTGCTGAGTCATTAGAATTCAATGCTTTTCTCAAAATTGCGCTTTTATTAGTGTGCGTAAGAACTCTATTATTACTTTGTTTAATGTTTTTACCATTTTCGGACTTATTCTGCCAGAATTCATGTGTATTTTTACGACTTTTACCGATTGTTTTTAATATTTCGGTTTTTGATAGCTATAAAAATTGTAGGTTTAAATTTTCGATTTCTCTTTCACAGAAAGTGATTTTCTTTAGCCACATCAGAGATCAGCAATGAATCGTTTTTTCGCTACTCATACTGACTCATGAAATTGTAAGTACAAGTGCGTAGACATCATTAAACTTAAACTACTCTGATTCACTCATACTCACAAGTGAAATGAGTATGAGTGCGACGTCGACATTATACGCATACTCATAAATGACCTCAGTTTGATTTATAATTTCAGGAAAATACTCACAATGATTCAACTCATTCAGCTCATCCATTTACCGCTTTAACACAACAGATCAATTATGAATTTGTGCATAATTAGCGCTGCCAGATAAATTTGCCGAAAAATCGTCCACTTCATACATATAACTTTAGTAAACTATAAATGCCAAATCGTCACTTTGCTATTTCGGGGACAAATCTGGCAGCCTCGAGTTTTTTCTTCACGTATACACATTGAGTTAAGTTGATTTTAAATCAACCACTCAATGTACGATGAATAAAATCAAACTTCTGAGTGAATATGAGCTTCAATAACATTGCGATAAGTATGAGTGCGTATAAGTACAAGAATTTATGAGTCATGATTCAGCTCTACTCACTTTTTCACTACTCATAGCTGATCTCTGAGCCATATTGATAATAATTAACCACTTGTGTGCCCCGGTAGGCTAGCAAGTATTGAGCTAGTTTATCGTCCCCGGGGTTGCAGGTTCGACTCCCGCCTAAATCATTGAATACAGTGGCGAGTAGAAAAGAACACCAAACAATATTTATCTATTCCGAACAACACCAACAAGTGCAAACATAATAAGCTCATAATGGAGGTGCTAACCTGATGAACAAAGTTAAAATTTTCAACAACCGTCATGTGCAAGAAAAATGTTGAAGCAATATAAAAATGTCCAATCAGTCTCTTTGACACTGAATTTAGTTCCTCAGAGACTGATATGGTTGGGAACCACGCCTTCATTCTGTATTATGAAATTATGTTGGCACACTGGTAATATAGGGTGTCTGGGAGACAGGGGCAAATGGTAACACAACGGCAGCCTCTTACTAGATCCACGTGAGCTCGACTTGATTGTGGTCAAAGGAACTGAACCAAATACAAAAATGTATTCGCTAATTGCTTTACGAATGACGCACAGCTAAACTAGAACTAAAAACAGACCTTTACTGAACCTAAATTAGTTCCCAAACAAGTCAGTTCTGCCGGAATTTTCACAAGATGTGTGTTATGATACATAATTTTTTTCAAAATATTTTCATACCAACACCACACTAAAGAAGAAGGTGCCGATGTTTGTTACCTTGTCCGTCTGTCCGCCTGGATGGGTGTCCATATAAAATTTGTACGCAAAATATAGGTCGCAATATTGGAGGTTATTTGAAGAGTTTTTGTACATAGATTCTAATTGCCACAAGGAACAAGCCCATTAAAAATTGTTAGAATCGGTCCATAACTTCACATGGCACAAATTACTTTCCGGAAAGGACATTGTGCCCATAAACCATCTTATTCAGCCATGTCACAGAGTACAATGCCGTTCGGAACCGAAGAAAACTTATTTTTTTGTTGATAGAAAGTGTATTTTGATAGTTTTTTAACCTTTCAGATGCGTTCGTTCATGCAAACAAAAATGGTTTCATTTCGAAAATTTATTTCGTCATTTTCTTAAGCACCAAAATACGGAATGAATTCCGTTTCCGAACGGAATTGTACTCTGTGACATGGCTGATTTTTCTGGTATCTTGAAAAATTTTTGGCTCAAACATATTTTATTGCAACTTAAATCCTCCTACCAAACTTATTTTTAAATCGGTCCATATTTGATCATAGCTCCCAATCCCTAAATTAACTTTAAACTTTCCTATAAATGTTGGTATTTATATGGAAAAGTTGTCGTCGCCTTATCAACACCAACATTTAATAATAGCTAATATCTAGCGGCAAAATGTTGTGATGGTAACTCCCCCTTCAAAATTGCTTTAAGACGAACTTATTTCACATTATTACTCATGCTTAGGTAATATTTGCCACAAAGAACTTTTATGTGAGTCTAAAACCCATAACTTAAGTTTGTTTTGACGGATCCATGGTTGGTCATGAGTCCCAGATATGGTACACTCTCGAAAATTTGTCTTTATATACTGTGGTGTAGGGTATTAAATGTTCGGGCTTAACATACTATGCTTTCTTCCATTTTGTACCATTGTCATTCAGTTCGTTACTTCCTGGATCGTTATAAGAAGAGAAATCAGGCTGACCGTGAGTGCGTCCGTGTGTCCGTTGAAATTGGTTTTCCGAATTCTCCATACATGTTGGGGAGTCGGTTGTTATATTATTACGTCACATATAGTCCGGATGTGTTTGATTTTGAAATTCAGCCTCTAATTATTGTCATTAAACCTCATGTTGTTGTTGTTGTTTTTTATACCCATCACCGAATGTAACAAGGTATAACCTTGTTTAAGTCGGTTTTTACTTTTTTATTTTAATAACTTTTTGTTGCGTTTTTTACACATAACAAATACATACAACTAAGTTGATTTAACGATGTCCGTCTGTCCGTCTGTGTATCTGGCGAACGAATGATAGAAAGCTTTCAAATTAGGTACAAGCATCTTACTTATCAATACACACAACATCCGATGAAATGTGAGCGGGATTGGCGAAGTTGGCGTGGTACTTTCCATATAAAGACATCAAAGATTTCTGTATATCTGGAAAACAGCAAGAGCCAAAGTTTCCAAATTAGGTATTAGCATCTGGCTTATCAATACACAACATCCGCTAAAATGTGGGTGGAATTGGTGAAATGGGCGTGGCACAAAATAGATTTATTAATATCTTAAGAATGGTAAAGGAAAAATTGTCCAAATTTGGCACATATAGCTGGGTTTTCAATAAAACACCTCTCTAAAGACAGGAGAGGAATTTGATGAGTGGGCCTGGCACCACAGGTACGAAGATATTATAGATATATCTATATCTAGAGGACGGAAAGAGCCAAAGTTTTAAAATAAGGTGCAAGTATATTGGTTATCAATACACAATTTACGATAAAATGTACGTAGGATTGGAGAAATGGGCGTTGCACAAAATAAATTTATTTATTTAACTTTCGGTTCGCAGCATGGCGAAGGGCTTAGAAGAGTCGGAATAGCCGAATATAGCACTCTTACTCGTTTATAATCTTAAACTTTTACAATAATCTTAAGATTCCTAGAAATAGCTATGAAAACTAGGGACTTAAGCTAAGCCTTTGAGGAAAATAATTTGCATTTTTTTAAAAGAACTAATTTTTTGTTTTACTTTTTAATGATGCCATGATTTTGTTTGTAAAAAATTAATTTTATTTTTGTAGAAAAGCAATTTTTTTTTTTTGGAAAAAAATGTGACTTTTTGGGAATAATTGTCTTTGCCTTTGCAATTGTTTATTGTCTTCTATTTTGCTGACAAAAGGTCCCCATTCGGGGACCCCTAATTTGAGTTATTATTAATTGCCTGACCTAAAAAGTCAGTTTTAAAATTATTAGTTAATATAAACTGGGAATTATTTCCTTTCAAAGGTTACTTTTATATTACCCAGTAAAAACTTCGCCTACAAAATAATGTGTTGAGTAATCAGAAAAACAGAAAGAGCTTTCCACAAAAATAATTTTAAAAGAATAACAGAGACGCTAAGGAAAAATGAATTTCCTATAAAAACTATTAAAGATTTAATTAAACATGCCAAATCAAAAAAACTCGGTAGCGAAGAAGAGGAAAAATTAAATAAAATATACAAATCAGTAACGTACATCCCTGGATTCTCCGAAAGGCTTAAGAACTCTGACATATACAACAAAGAAAAATATGAACTAGCGCTTAAGACCAATAACTGTATACCAATTATTCAGCAGACCAAAGACGAAACTTGAAAAGGAGGAAAAATCAAACTTGATTTACAAAATAAGCTGTGAGGGGGGACGGGTCCAACATATGCCCAAAAGTATATCTGGGGACGACAAAATCAACACTCAAGACAAGATTATCAGGACACAAATCTGATCAGAAAGCTGTTACAAAACCAATTGATCAAAAAACTGCCCTTGCGGCCCACTGTACAATAACGGGACACAAACCAAATTTTAATAATGTGAGCATCTTACAAGAAGAGAGTAACTATGCTAAGAGATACACACTGGAAATGTTACATATAGTAAACACACCAACAAACTTACGTCTCAATTACAAGACAGACACCGATAAGATTTCGCATATTTACAAATACACAATAAACAAACACCGACATAGAAAACAAAAATAAGACAAGTTCGATAGAACGAAATCAATGTGACAATATCAGTTGATGAAAATATGACAAGCAGTTAGGACGTATCAACTTTTTTGTAGTTTTTAATTTGACAGTGTTTTAAATGTATATATTGATAAGTGTTATGATATAAAATTTAAATGTTAAATATATGTGTATTTTGTAGCCCCTGAAGATGACCATCGATGCATGGTCGAAATATCGGATGAAAAATAAAAAGCAAAATTAAAAATACAAAAATTTGTGGATTTTTTATTTATAATTTTTATATGACCTTAAGCCAAACAAAAAAACAACAACAATGTTGAATATTGTTAGTTAATTTTTATATATTTCAAAGCTTTTATGTGTTGTTTCCAGGTGGCAAGCGATTTGTTGTGTTGTTAAATTTATATGAAAAGTACTTAAAAAAACTTATGCCCAATTTTCAGGATAGTATTTAAATCCATATTAAGTTAATTTTCATAACAAACTTAAATCGTATTTAAAACAGATTGGTTTTTTGAGTTTTATATAAAAAGTCTTATTTAATTAAGATAAAAGTATGGTAGCACTACTAAATACAAAAAAAAAAAATATAAAAAAGTGTAATTATTTACAAGGTGGTATGAAAAAACAGCTGACTGTTAATGCTTTGCCTGTTGTTGTTGTATTGTTGTGATATTGAGGCCACCTTGCTGAAGTATTACAATGGAAACTTAAGTTGAAATTAAGTGTACCACATCGGTGACTTAAGTTTCACTTAAGTTTTTAGTGAAGAAGAGAATTTTGTATTTAAAACGATTTTAAAAATAAATGTGTTTTAACATCAATCCTGAAAATTGGCCATTAGTGATTTTCATATAAATTTTTCTGCACAATCAATTGCCTGTCACCTGGAAACAGCACATTAATATTGTTTGCTAACTTTCCTAACAATGCAATTAATATCTGCTTATTAAATAAACCCATTAAATATTAGTGCGTTAGTCAATTACCAAATCAATTAAAAGATAAACACAATCACTTTTACATTATGACTATGAACGAAATTATTATATACGTAAATAAACTTAAGTTCCCTAAAAGTATACTAAACATTTTAGGTTATTTAATTGTTTCTGTGGGATCTAATAATTTTAGTAATTTAATTTTTATTCTAAATATCTCAATTAAGTGTAATCAACTATATTTTAAGAGTATATTACTAATTCATCGACCTTTTTCTTTTTTATTATTTTCTTAGAATTGATCTAAACAGGCTTTCAAGGTAATTTGTATTTAAATAAATAATACTGTTACGAAAGTTAAATTATCTAAGAATTATTTATAGTTATAGTTATAAGTTATCTTGTAAGTTATAGTTTTATGTTACTTAAAATTGTCATGTATAATTTTCAACACAACTGTAATTTTAAAAATAATTCCTATATAAATTTCCCAGTAATTTCTAGAAATGGTTATAGAACATAATAAATAGTTTTTACGGGAAGGTTCAGGAAAAATCTAGAAATAAGTATGAAATATAAAAAGGGGTGACTCATGTAAAATTAGTTTAGTCTGTTTTGAAAAACGGTTCTGTTCGTAACTAACAATTGTGAACAAAATAATTAATTTCAATAAAGTTTGTTAAGTTGAATAAGTGTGTGTATTTATTTTTATTTGCAATTAAAAGAACTCAACGGTTTATTATAAAGGGAGTAAACCGAACGCGTTTATTAAAGGAAAAACGTAACAATTGGTGTCAGAAGTGAAATTGTAATAAAAAAAAAAAAAAAAAAAATTAAATAATAAAAAAAAAAAAAAACTATACAAACAACAATGAAATTCGATGAGCTAAAAGTTGAACAGCTGAAGAAAGAGTTGGGCAAGTTGGATCTGCCTACTGCTGGAAATAAAGCTGAGCTGCAGAAAAGATTAATCGATGAATTTAAGCGACGCAATATTGACATCGCAACTTATGAATTTGAAGAAAAAGAAGAAATAGAAGTTGCTACCCGTGCAGTAACAAGCAACATGGATCTTGGTACAATGTTTGCTGCTATGATGGAGAAAATGGAAAAAATGTCGGCAGAAACTTCTAGAAAAATGGAGGAAATGGTAAAAGGAAATTCGGCTGTAACCTCTAGAAAAATGGAAGAAAATTCAAAAGCTATCGTAGCAGAAAATTCTAAAAATATGGAGAAGATGGTAAAAGAAAATGCAAGCACCATCTTAGCCGAAATTCAAGAAAATTCTAAAGTGACAAACGAGAAACTTCAGGCTACTAATGAAAAACTTGAGAAGCTTCAAGAGATTTCTACTGTTATAAACGAAAGAGTAGACGATATGGAAATAGAATTGTCTGATGTAAAAACACAAGTCACTGATGTAAAAACTCAAGTCACTAATGTGAAAACACAAGTCACGGTTTTTGATGGAAAACTTCATCATCTGGAAGAAAGAGTAAATAGTCTTCAGTGCCAAGAGGGAGTGGTGCGAGTTTTTCCAGAAGTCTCGAATAGAATAAGAGCTCCAAGTTTTGACGGCAGCTCACCATTGAATGTGTTTAAGTTCCAGTTTGACACAGTTGCCAATAAAAATGCTTGGAACAATGAAGAAAAAGCCATAGAGCTGATTCTGGCTTTACAAGGAACTAAGGCTGAAATTCTAGAAAGTGTACCAGTAAGTTGCAGAAAGAATTATGATGACATTATGGCAGCACTGCAACGCAAGTATGGTGGTGAACATAGAAAAGAAATATTCAGAATGGAATTACGGGGTAGAGTACAAAAGCCAAACGAGACGCTACAGGATTTCGCATTAGAGATTGAGCGCTTGGTGCAGCTTACTTATCCAGGTGAAAGTCATCCATTGCTGGATCATTTTAAGATCGATTCATTTGTAAACGGTATACGGGATGCTGATGTAAAACTAGCGGTATGTGCATCACAGAAGCCATCATTTGCAGAAACGGTATCATTTGCCCTAGCACAAGAAACCGCAAGGATAATTTCAAGGCCACAAACGTATATGGTGCGAAAACTTGATTTTGCTGCTGAAGCAGGAAGAGATATTTTAAAGGAAATGAGAAGCATGAAGGAGGCAGTTATGCAAGCTTTAAGCGAGAAGCAAGGTAAAAACAAAGTAATATGTTATAATTGCGGTAAGATTGGCCATATTCAGCGAAACTGCAAAGCACCCAAACAACGATCAAGATCTGCTTCGACGCAAAGGGACAAACGAAGAGCGAGTCAACAATCATCGCGGGAGCCACCGCTAAAGTTGAGAAGAGCTGGCAGTGCAGAGGAAACTGAAGGTCCCACGATAAATTTAGTAGTGAAAACGAGTAACAGAAATATTACGACCTGTGGTTACATAAATGGTGAAATCCGCATTTTGACTATCGACACTGGTGCAGGACATTCCATTATAAGAGCTGATTTGATAAAGGGAGCTGTCGAGCCGCTAAGTGGTGTAAACTTGCGAACAGCTACGGGAGAGCCTGTTATTGTCTATGGTAAAGCAAGAGTGGAAATAAGAATGGCTGATATGATCGTTTTTGATGAGTTTATTGTGGCTGAAATTATGGACGAGGTCATAATTGGAGCATATTTTATGATTCGTCAAGGCATTAGTCTAGACATGGGACGACAAATTATGAATTGGCATGGTCTAGAAGTACCCCTTAACGTTGGGAATGGAAGTGAAGCCCTTGTAAGACAACTAGTCACTAGTGATCATAAGAAATTGTCCTCCCAAAGAAACGATGAAAAACGTGGGAAAGCGACCACATATTCAAGACGGCCCAGTGAACATAAAAGCAAGCACGGTATAGAGTCTAAAAACAAGAAACGCATAAATGAGATTCGCTTATTAGATGTGGAACCCAGCGAAGACTGGTCAACGGCGCAGAAAAGTGACCTCTTATTAGCGCAAATTATGAAGGCTAAGAAAGAAGGTGAAAAGCCGACTGATGAAGAAATTAAATTGAACGGTCCACTAATGAAAGCGTATTGGGCGCAGTGGAGTAGTCTGCGGATGATAAATGGTTGCCTATACCGTACATGGGAAAGTACTGATGGCAAAACTGTTAAAAACCTTATTGTAGTACCGACTTCTAAAGTATGTGAAGTTGTGAAGAAATTCCACGAAGGTACTGGTGGTGGGCATCTTAGCGTTACGAGAACCATAAAGAAGTTAAAAGCAAGCTACTATTGGGTCGGTTGCAAGCAAGCCGTGATTGATTGCGCAATTACATGCCCACAGTGCGTTGCAGACAATGGTCTGATTGGAGAAAGTAGAAATCCGGCCCAGCAGTACAACTTTGGTGAACTATCCGTACCAGCGAATAATAATGACTCTACCCAAGAGCAGAAAAACGAGTTAAGACGAAGGCGTGTTAATTCATCAAATGACCAGATGAAAGCCAGATATGATCGAGCGCCAAATTCGGAAGGCTTCAAAGAAGGCCAGTTGGTTTTACTTTTTAATCCGCAACGAAAGAAAGGACTATCTCAAAAGCTGCAGACTCATTGGGATGGCCCATATAAAGTAATAAAGAAATTGAATGACGTGGTGTATCGGATCCAGAAATATAAGAGCCCAAGATCAAAAATGAAAGTGGTACATCTACAACGACTAGCCCATTATGGAAAAGGAGAATCTGAGCCTATTCGGGACGAACAGGCTTAAGTGGAGGGCAGTGTTACGAAAGTTAAATTATCTAAGAATTATTTATAGTTATAGTTATAAGTTATCTTGTAAGTTATAGTTTTATGTTACTTAAAATTGTCATGTATAATTTTCAACACAACTGTAATTTTAAAAATAATTCCTATATAAATTTCCCAGTAATTTCTAGAAATGGTTATAGAACATAATAAATAGTTTTTACGGGAAGGTTCAGGAAAAATCTAGAAATAAGTATGAAATATAAAAAGGGGTGACTCATGTAAAATTAGTTTAGGCTGTTTTGAAAAACGGTTCTGTTCGTAACTAACAATTGTGAACAAAATAATTAATTTCAATAAAGTTTGTTAAGCTGAATAAGTGTGTGTATTTATTTTTATTTGCAATTAAAAGAACTCAACGGTTTATTATAAAGGGAGTAAACCGAACGCGTTTATTAAAGGAAAAACGTAACAATACGTTTCGTTGGTATTTTCCAACTTCATCTGGGATTTTAGTTTATTAAATATTCAATCTTTGTTAAATTTACATTTTATAATAAAAAATACACAAGTTTTACAACATAAAACACGAATTTGTTTAAAACTAATTGAAAAATAAAAATAAGACAAGTAAGAAAGTAAGTCGGTCAAGCCCGACCATATGATACCCTACACCACAGTATTTCAAAACACATCATGCTTATGTGTCCATGTAAATATGAATTTATCTATGTTTATTAACTTCATGAAAATCGGTTTGAAAGTTTGTGAGAGGCAGAAATTGCCCCCTGCTTCCCCTTGTGGTCCTATTTTTTAAAAACTGTGTAGCTAAGGTTTTAAATTTCATTAAAATCGGTTTGAGAGGCAGAAATTGCCCCTATCACCCGTCTTGGTCCGATTTTTTTAAAAATGTATACATTTGTGTCCATATAGATATGGTTCTATCATGTTTTAAATTTCATTAAAATCGGTTTGATAGTTTCTGAGACGAAGAAATTTCCCCCTATCTTCCCTCGTGGCCCTACGATTCGGCCCATTTTCAATAGGCTTGGTCCTTGTGCCAATAAGAACCTATGACCCAAATTTTATCAAATTATCTCCAAAAGTGCGACCTGTACTTTGCGCACAAGGTTACATGGACAGCCAGCCAGCCAGTCTGCCAGCCTGCCAGCCAGCCGGACGGACATCGTTCGTTCGACTCAGAAAGTGATTCTAAGTAGATCGGTATACTTTAAGGTGGGTGGGTCTAGGACCACTATTTTAAGGCGTTACACACATCAGCACAAATGCATAATACCCTCTCCACTATTGTGGTGTGGGTATTAAAATAACTAAATATCTCAGGTTATTATTGTTAATGTATCACAGTTGAACTAAAAGAGTAAAGAGTTATTGAACTTATTTTATTATTTTGACCATAAAGTGTTGTTAAAAAAAGTGTTTGAATTTTGGGTAAGGGTTTTAGAAAAATTCTATAAAAACTAAAAAAGATGAATGGGACATTCTATATACAAGCTAATTATACCCAAACCACAATAGAGGAGAGGGTATTATGCATTTGTGCTGATGTGTGTAACGCCTTAAAATATTGGTCCTAGGGCCCACCTTAAAATATACCGATAGACTCAGAATCACTTTCGGAGTCGAACTAACGATGTCCGTCCGGCTGGCTGGCTGGCTGGCTGTCCATGTAAGCTTGTGCGCAAAGTACAGGTCGCAATTTTGGAGATTATTTGATAAAATTTGGGACATAGGTTCTTATTGGCACAAGGACCAAGCCTATTGAAAATGGGCCAAATCGTAGGACCACGAGGTTAGATAGATGGAAATTTCTTCCTCTCAGAAACTATCAAACCGATTTTAATGAATTAAAAACATAGATAGAACCGTATCTATATCGACACAAAAGGTATGCATTTAAAAAAAAAAAGAACCACGAACATAGATAAATCCATATCTATATGGACACATAAGCTATACAGTTTTTCAAAAGTAGGAGCACAAGGGCAAGGGGCAATTTCTGCCTCTCACAAACTTTTAAACCGATTTAAATGAAGTTAAAAAACATAGATAAGTCCATATTAATATGGACTTATAAGCAGGATGTGTTTTTATATACTGTGGTGCAGGGTATCATATGGTCTGGCTTGACCGACTATACTTTCTTACTTGTTTTATTTGGATTTGTATTTATTAATTATGATTTTCTAACACAACAACCACTGACGATGCCGGTTAGACGCAGAAAAAAGGCTTATTACCACAAGAACCAACTATATTCGAAGCCGAAGCGGTGGCAATAATCGAGGCTATAAAATTATGTGAAAAATCTAACTTTAAACACATCATATGCACAGACAGCGAATCAGTTTTTCAAGCAGCTTTAAATTCCTCAAACAAAAACGACATAATGGTTTCTCTTCAACAATATCTGTTAAAAATTAAGAACAAAGTCAAGTTACTATGGATTCCTAGCCATATTGGTATCACAAGAAATGAGTTAGCGGACATAGCTGCGAAAAATGTCTGTCGTGAACCCACCTACATTTTTAAACCTAATTCCAAACACTTTTTAGCCAGAATTCCAACTTCAAAATTAAACACATCTATTAATCGGAAGTGGTATAATTACGAGCATCATTATAAATCTATCCACCCGAATAAAAAACCCATACATCTTCCAACTTCAACTAATTTCCAGAAAAATAAATGCTTTTTAAGACTACTGTTATCTCACACAAGGCTTACTCATGAATACCTGATAAATAGACTCCCCCAACCGGAATGCTCATACTGTATTAATTCACCTTTAAAGATTTCACATATATTCAGCTAATTCACCTAATTCACCAAATATTATAAATATGCTAAAAACTCCATCCGAAAATAACATCAACATAGTCTTCAATTTTTGTGCAAAATCTCTCTCTACACAATAAAATTTAATAATGCAAACTTTATATACGTATCTACTACGTAAATACATAGAACCTACTAATTAGTACCTAAGAGCCGATAGCCGTTAATCGCTAGTGCTTTACAATTAAGATTTATTGTAATTTAATTATAATAAATGTGTAAATACTACTACTACTACATTTACTCTTAAAGAAATTCAAACAAACCTGTTTCCTAAAGAGTGGCTTCAAATAAATGCAAATAAATAAAACTTTTTGGAGAAGAAATACAAATTTTTCCTTTAAGTATTTACCTTTTTTCTAAATATCGTAATGGTGTTGCAGGTAATATATTTTTAAAACCATATTTTATTTTGAAACGACACTTTGTTTCGCTTTGTTATTCATATATGTGTTTTTTTTTGTTTTAAAATTGTTAATTTATTATATTTTACATGGAATTTCAATTAAAAATTATTTTATTTATTCCAAAAGTAATTTCTAATTCAAATTCTGTGGTAATTTATCTCCATTTTATTTGTTTTTTTTTGATTTGATTTTAAAATCATTTTAAACATATTAGGTAATTAAGCAATCTAGTTGTTTATTATTTATTAAAGAAATTTTCGGGAGAAAATGTATTTGTAACCATTAATTTGGTGTTAATATTGTATTCAGAAATAAATTAAACAAATAATTTTGAATTTATTTGTAGGAAGACTAGAAAAATACTAAAATTCGTTGTATTTAATGAAAAAAGATAAAAAAAAGGTAAAATTGTTTCTCAATATGAATGATTAAACACTGGAAAAATAAAATAAAACTCGGTGGATTATGTTTACTGCTTTTTTTATGTTCAGTATAAGTTCCTGAAAGTATGCAGTAGATTTGTGAGAATTAAATTTGTTTTGATAAAAGCCTAAAACGTTCTATAGACAGAATTTATACATCTAGTCCAAGTTCCTAAATATATCCAGGAAGTCTGAAATATTTTAAATTAATACTCCTAAAATTATGCAACAAACTTTTTAAAATGGCTCCTTTATTGTTAGTGCTGGACAGGGCTGTCATATATCCCGATTTCTCGCCAAACGTTGCGATTTTGAAACGTGTTTGGCGGTGGGATTTTCCATTTGGCGACCGGCGATTTTTGATATAACTGGCGATTTACTTGGCTATTTTTACCATATATATTATTTCAGCGATTTTTTTTAACAGTTTGACAGTTTTTGTTAACATTAACTATTTAAAATAAATCTGGGAACTTTTTTCCAACTGATTTTTGTTTTGTTATCATTTTAAGTGAATTTTATATTTAGCCACTATTTAATTCCAATAGGATGTATGCAGGTCCAAACACTACTAATGAAATTGATGAGGCTGAAGTGTACGATCTTATAGACTTGTGAACTTAATTTTAGTTTATTTAACTGAATATATGATCTCCATTTTATGTTATTTAAAAAAAAAAAAAATAACAAAAACTAAACGAAATTTACTTTCGGCCAATTTTTTGTATTTTTTCTCAGTTTTTGGCGATTTTTGACTGAAATATTATACTAGCTTTTTTTGTACGCAAAATTTAATTAAAAAAAAAAATGTTACGAAAACTGAACAAAATAGACGTTTGGCGTTTTTTTTTTTTGGCGAATTCTGACATTCGGTTTGGCGATAGAGCTCAAAAAAATCTGACAACCTTGGTGCTGGTTAACACTCTTCAAGTTTCAGTGTCAAGTCTTAAGTTTTTATGAAAGAGAAGAGAGGAAAATAAATAGCATTTTTTTCCCTTCTCTCCTAAAAGCTTAAGACTTGAAGAGTGTGAACTAGCACTTACATTTGAAGAGTTTGGTAGGGCTTTTTTAATTATGGGAAAAACTTTAAGAAGTCGCTTTTTTTCTTAACATTTTTAGAAAAATATTTTACAAGCTTCTAAAGCAGTGACAGCCACTCCATAGTCTCGCGAGGCAGTCAATAATCGTATTTCTCACACAGACACGGTCGGCAATTCATTTGCAGACAACAACTTTGTTCGTTTCAAAAGATCAGACTATCATCAGTCTCTGCGATCGCACACAAGCACATAATATCTTTGTGTGCGTGCGTTCGGGGCTTGGTTATCACTGTTCTAAAGAGATACTCGCTCAAGTTTTATTCCATTTTGGAAAACAAAAACTGTTTTTTTTTTGTAAATTTTTTTTTTAACAAGTTTTTATTTTTAAACTATTTTTTTAAGAGATTTAAGAGAACATCCTTTAAAACTTTTAAGTATTGTGTTATTAAAATCACCCAAATTCTTTAATATATATTTTCTTTTTTTTTAAATCTAAAAAATATATGCAGCAAATTCGCAAAAATTTTATTTCTAATTTCATACATTCGGCTCCTAAAAATATGCCGCTTTTTATTTATTGAAATGGTTTTTTCTTAACTTTTTCTGGAATAGCCCAAAGGCTTATTGACTATTTGTAAGTTTTTTATTAAAAGAAAAATGGTTATTTACAACTTTAAAAAAAAAAGAAATTTATTTTCACCTCAACTTTATTTTGCTTTGGCCCCCATTCTCTTGAAGAGTTTCAAGTTCTTAGAGAAGTTATTTGTAACAAAAATTGCCAACAGAAAAAATACAATGTAAGAAATTTTTGCAAATAGTTTTTTGTATTTTCTCAGACTGCCTTTAGTTGTAGGCAAAAGTACCTTTTTATATTTCTTAAATTAAACAACGAAATTATATGAGCTAAAGCATGCCAATTGTTGCTTTTTACGCTTATAAAATAGAAATCTTAATCGATTTTTAAATGAATGCTGGCTGCATAAAAGAAAATTAATAAAACAAATATATTTTCAATCATTGTTAAATTAAATTTTTTACAGGAATTTTAACTTTTTAATTTTTATTGTCCAAAAAAGTGTAATAAAAATAATTGCCAAAATGTTTACTATAAAGAAATATTTTTTTAATTTGTTTTCGTATTTATACGAAATATTTCAAACTGTGTTTTATAGGCCTATACCACAGGGGGTCTCCGCTAAGCTTAAAAGTGTAGCATACATTGAGGGCTGTTTTCAAAGATTGGAAAAAATTACGTTATAAAAAAAAAGAAAAAAATAAATCTAAATTAATTCTACTAAAAGTAATTATACCCACACCACAATAGAGTATAGGGTATTATGCGTTTGTGGTGATGTGTGAAACCCCCCTTAAATGTTGGTCCCAAGGTACATTTACATTTGTCAAATTCGTATGTATGAGCCAAAATATGTGAATGTTTTTTATGGAGAAAATTTTGACAAGTCGGGTATTTTTGTAATGGTCTCCTAAATGAGTCTACCTTTTGTAAATGTACCTTGATTGGTTCTAGTAGAACCACCTTTTAGTATACCGATCGACTTTAATAATTGTTTGTTTCGCACTATCCATGTCCGTCCAGCTGGCAGGCAGCATTTCTGTCCATGTTAAAACTTAATGATGAAACAGAGTTGAGTCTTCAACTTCAGGCAAAAATTCTAAAGCCCATAGTTAAAGCGTTGGCATTAACTTCAAATTCTCTCTTATTTCTTTCGTTTTCTTTTGTTATTATTTTTCTTTTTCTTTGTTTACAAAATGTATGAAATTGAATGAAAGTACGGTAGCATTGTTAAGAGCATAAGTGTCTATATGTGATAGCATTAGAAAAAACGTCCTCAAAATAAAATTGATTATATTTCTCGTCCGCATTCTCTGGCATAATTTTATGTTAAACTGTATGAAAAACATCGTTCAGCCCCAGTTCTGTCAATAACTTATACGATATCTAAATGGTATGACAAAATATTGTGCTGGTAAGTCCAAAATTAACCATAGGTCCCATACAAAGCCCCTCCCTTAAATTACTTCGGGACATTATTACAACTTACAAATAGTTAGTTTTAAGATGTTATCTGACTGAGAAATGGTTTTTGGTACAAGTTAACATCAACATTAAAAGTGGCTGATAAGCTAACAGCAGGTTTATGCTAATGGTAAGTGCCGGTTCACACACGTCAAGTTTGACTCGTCAAGTCTTGCGTTTTTAGGAGAGAGGAGAAAAGAAATGGCATTCTCTTTTCCCTTCTCTCATAAAAGCTCAAGACTTGACGAGTTAAACTTGATGTGTGTGAACCGGCACTAACTTTACAAGTGAACTTCACGAGTTTTAAGCTGCCATATTTTCTGCTGAAGATATGGTAACTTCAATGACAGTCTTATTTTATTTAACTTTTTCAAAAAACGCAATTTAACACAAAAACAAAACATTTTGTCATAAAAAACATAAATAAAGAACAGCAAATTTACTTTTGCTTTCAATTAAAGAAATAAAAAAAAGTAAGTCGTTGCCACTACGTATTTTAAAATGTCAAAAGTGGCCGGTATTGACTGCAATGTTGCCACAGTACATAAATAACATTTTTCATTTTACACAACGTAATAAAATTCGGGTCATCGCCGCCAGCCGCAATACTTGCAATGCGAATTTAAACTAGGCTACTGGTTGAGCAAATCTGCTAAAGGGTTTTGAAAAGAAGCTTGGGTTTCCGAAATTTCGGCCCTTTAAGTTTTTCAAGTATTTTAAAAGGCGTTTGGAATAAGTTAAAAAAAATATACTTAATGTACTTCAGGCCTAAAAAATGATATCAGAATCTTCAGTAGAATTCTATGGCGATTCTTTTTTTACAATATATTAACCCTATAATTCTCATTTTAAGCGTTCATTTATGTCCTTTTTCCAATTTCCACACACAAGTATACTAAAATGGCACTTTAGAGGGTAAAAATATTCTACGAATATTTTTTGCATCGAATTTCACTTGGTGTCTGCTATGACCCAAAGTGAAAGGTAGCATATATTTTTATTTTTCATAAAAGTAGTGGTAATTAAGTCAAAACAGTATAAAGTATTTCGGAGCTAAATGCTAAATAAGGATTTATAAAAAAAAAATCATGCCATAGAATTCTACTGAAGACATCTGAAATAATTTTTTAAGTAAGAAGTACATTTAGTAAATAAATATCGTTCACGCTTACTATCAAGAACTTTATCATTAACCCTCTAATGCCAAGTTTTAGAATAAATGGGAATCTATTATGAAAACCATTTTTTTAAGGTATTTTTTGGCCCGTGAATTCAAAAAAAAAATTTTAAGCCCGTACGATGAGTCGTTTACGTTCCAGGTGAGAAAACATCTAGGAGTACCTTGAGGCACCCTTGGGTATCTAGTAATAAAAACACATTTATTTTTTGAGAATTCTGTTTGTTAGTTTGTATTGAAAATAAAAAGTAATGAAAAATATAAAAAATATTTGGTTTTGTTTATGAAAATCAAAAAAAAAATTTTATTATTTGAGCATCATAAATGAAGTTTGCACTTTGAACAAAAGCATTGTGTTCGAGATTGTTTACAATGCTTTAAGAGCTTTTAAGAGCTTTCGAAGCTTCTGCAAATATTTTTCTAGATCTTTAAGCAATTGTTATAAAATGGAAATTAATAAAAATTATTTGTATAGTAGACGTCAGTAGAAATTTTGTAAAGCATGCCTTGAGGCACTCTTAAGCATTAGAGGGTTAAGCTGTTTAATGGCCCCTAAAGATGAACAAATCTCATATTGATCTATTTAATAGCTAAATAATATTCGGCACAAAGATCTTTTACATGAAACTTAACCCTAGAACATACTTTTGTTCTGATGGGTCCCTGATTGTCCATGGGTCCCAAAAAGGGTTCAGCCTCTTAAATTTGTTTTGAATATTATACTGTTCGTTGTCATATGGTCGTGCTTGACCGATATACTTTTTTCTTATGAAAAAGATATTAATTTTACAAAAAAGTCATATTTTTTTTTAATTGTGTTATGCTTTTTCCAAAATAAAACACAAAAAATATTTAAAGGTCTTGAACTTACAAGACAATTTTGCATTGTTAAACGTAGTGACATGTGGTACACACATTTACATGTTGATATATCTACATACAAGCATACGAACACATTTTAAACAAATTTAAAATTCTACTTAACTTTACACTTGTTTCGTTACTATTTCAATTATTCATTTTGTTACTTTTCAATGTTATTTTTTTATTTTATTTGCATTATATTTAAACATTTTGTTTAACATGAACTTGCACTACAAACACCTGCTCTCTTTTGAAAGGGAGGAAATGGAAAACAAAACAAAACAAATTCGTATTCATGGTTCTACAATTTGAGTGTAAAATCAACATAAAAATTTTTTATTTCTCACATTTAAATACAATAAACAAACAAGCACGCACGCATTTAAAGAACACAGACACAAGCACACCTTTTAAACGCTTTTTGATTGTTTTTGTTTAAAATTTTAAAATGGAAATATTTCTTGTTGCTCAACACTCTCTCATGAATACAAAAACACACACACACTTACACTCCCATGCAGATGAATTACAAAATGTGTTAAAACTACCAAGAAAAGTGGCTTTAAAATACAACCCAGCAGTTCTTATAAAAACTTTGTTCGCAGTTAGTACTATTAACTGAGTAATTTTTAAATTGAAAACAAATTTTTTAGTTGTTTTTATTTTATATTTGCGAACAGAGATGAGTTAAGATATTAAGGCTGCTCGTTGGCATGGTAAAAGAAATATATATTTAACGTTTTTTTAAATACAAACTTAGCAAAATCTTAAAGTCTCTTAAAGTCTTTGGAAGTTTTACTTTAGAATAAATATTAAGGAAAAATTCTTCCCTAAATTTGGATCCTTTCTTCTTATATAAAACATACGAACATTAAAGGGGGGAAATTGTAGAAACAAAAACTTTTTATGACTTAAGAGTTTCTAGCAACAGCAAACATCAAAAATGTATACTACAAGTTACAAACAAACTTTTAACTAAAAGTGAAGCCAGAGTATTGTTTTATTAATGAAATTTATTGTCTCACACCGCCAGCTCCTTATTTACAATATAAATAATAAATAATAGTGAAACTTAAACTTTAGAAGGTTTCTTAAAGTAAATGTTTTTGGTTAATAAAAACTGAACTAGTTAAATTTTTTAGAATTGAAAAAAAATTGAAAAAAATAAATTAGCATTGAACTAGAACTGAACTACAACTGCACTAGAACTAAGCTAGAACTGAACTAGAACTGAAATATAACTGACCTAGAACTGAACTAGAATTGAACTAGAACTGAACTAGAACTGACCTAGAACTGAACTAGAATTGAACTAGAACTGAACTAGAACTGAACTAGAACTGAACTAGAACTGAACTAGAACTGAACTAGAACTGAACTAGAACTGAACTAGAACTGAACTAGAACTGAACTAGAACTGAACTAGAACTGAACTAGAACTGAACTAGAACTGAACTAGAACTGAACTAGAACTGAACTAGAACTGAACTAGAACTGAACTAGAACTGAACTAGAACTGAACTAGAACGGAACTGAAACTGAATTAGAACTGAACTAGATCTGAACTAGAACTAATCTAGAACTGAACATAACTCAACTTGAATTGAAAATGACTGAACTTGAATAAAAATAAACGCAAACTAAAACTAAGCTAGCTCAACACCAGAACTTTAAACATTCTGTTGTTCAGATACTTTTTTTGTTTTCTTTATTCTATTCCACCTGGGAGCAAGAGTATTTCAACTTATTCTATCAGAACATAAGATTTTTTTTTCATCAAAAATGTTACTGCTCTCGTAAAGGACTGTTCTGCGACATTCTCTCCGGTTCTATTCCAACGACTTCCTTGAATTACTGTTGTTTGACTTTCGCAGCGTGAGGCCTATCCACTTCCATTTTCGTCATGCAATCTGGCGGACGACTGATTTCACTTTTCAAGCGGTGTAATTCTGCATTTAAAATTTTTTTTGGGCAGAATATTTTGTCTTACAATTAAGAGGCATTTGTTAACGAATACTTATAGTCTTTGTGTTACATTATTTCTCATGGGCCAAGTTTTGCTTCCGTACAACAATGTTGCATTGAATATACGAATTGTAGTTGTTTGAGATAAATAGAAAACTTCTGCAATAGAAGAAGAACCTGAAACATCGACTTTGACAGAACAAGCCAGGAGGGGAGTTCCATAAAAGAAAGAGAATTGGGACATTTATGTACATCCCCTTGACAACTTCAATAAGCCTCTGGCTCTATGAAGACCAAATAGAGCGGTTTTCACCACTCTATTGACTGCTCAATCATTATTCGTAGCGTACGATGTTAATTGTTATAAAAATAAAAAGTTCTCAAAGAATTATCTAAATTTTTTTAAAATTATAGAAGGATCTATAACAATTATGTGTAAAACAAAATATCGGCCAAATGCTCGCCACGGCTTTATCCATATTTTCAATGACTCGGAGTCATAATTAAGGTTCAATGTCATTAATGGGCCGAATTACCCCATCCTTTAGCTCTTGAATTGTTCTTGGCTTATTGACGTACCATTTTTCTTTTAAATATCCCCAAAGAAAGAAGCCTAACGTTGTCAAATCACATTATCGCGACGGCCAATTTACATCGCCTCGACATGAGATAACATGGCCACTGAATTTCTTGCGCAAAAAGCGCCATTGTTTTGTTGGCTGTAACTGCTTTGCAAATTTCATTTTCGAAGAAGTGCGTAGATTCTCATTTGCCAAAATGAGGCAATTCTGCTTGTTAACGAGTCCACTGAGGTGAAAATGTGCCACGTGTGACATAAAAGTGTGACTCACAATAAACATCGTACATTATGGTTGGACCACCCTTTATTTGAAGAGTTGGGAAGATGTTCGTTCATCCACTTGTTTTGTATATTGGAAAGCAAGATTTCTGCTGCTACTTTACCACCATTAAGCATTATATTCTTTTCAAATATTTGACAATTGCAAACAACAAAATTTTGACTAAGTTTAATTTGTTTTCATAATATTTACTGCAAGAAGCCAAATGTAATCAATAACTTTTTGACACAATCTTTTTTTGTTTTTGTATTTATTTTACTACAAGTTTTAACACTTTGGACTTTTTGAATAATTAATCAAGTATTTCAGTCATTCAATTACTTACAAAAAGCCAAACAATTAAAATATTGTTGTTACAAAAGTTGTTTTTGGTAAATTAATTACGGTATATTTCTTGTTTTTGCTATATATTTATAGCAAATTTTTTGCTGTAATTATTTGACTTTTCGAAACAGAACTTAAAGTTGTGATACAAAAGTTTTGTAATCAATTTGAATTTGTTGTGAAGTTTTTATTATTGTTGTTTCTAAACGAGGCTAAAAGTAAAAGAGATTTTGTCAAAAAGTTGAACAATTTTGTGAATAAATGCTAAATGTACACTATATTAATTATTAAACTTTAACTATTATATACACGCAGAAAAAAACCTGTTTAAATATGGTCACTTCCGACAAAATAGTTTTTAAAGAAAATTTTAAACATATTATGGTTAATATAACCATATTATGGTTGAATTAGTCCTCCATCAAGAAGCCACAACTATTTTATGGTTTCCTCTAAGCACGTTATGGTTAAATATGACAATATGCTATGATTGAAAACCAGCCACGCTATTATAAGTGTTAAACATGTTTTAGTTATTTTTGACCATAACATGTTCGGAGGCAACCAAAATATGGTTATGGCTTATTGATGAAGGACTAATTCAACCATCAGATGGCTGTCGGTGACAATAATATGTTTAAAATTTTCTTTAAAAATAGTTTTGTTGGAGGTGACCATATTGTAACATGTTTTTTCCCTGGGTGTAGATAAAGTTTTTGCGTCAGCTTAAATATTTCTTTTTTTTAGAATTTAAGACACTTTTAGCACAATCGTCGTTTTATATAGCACTTACTTACAAATGATGAATACATTTGTAAAAAAAGTTATCTTATATTTTAAGTCTCTTTTTGGCTCATTTAATATGACAAATCTAAATCAGTTTTTTTTTTATTAATTTAAGGCCCAAAAGTGTCAACCATAATTAATGGATTTAAATTAATTTTTAATTCAAATAATTAATGCCCGACATTCTAAAATACATTAAATACTGAAATATTCATATTAAAGAAAAGTTAATTAAATGTATTTACCCTTTTCGTATGATTTATTTGAAATTTAATATTGATTTAAAATAACTCATACGCTTTTATAGTAATTTGCAGTATTTAAAAGATAAAACACAATGCGAAAAAGTTAAGGGCAAAATAAACCACACAAAATGCTTGGCAAACACACACATTATTTCCGTTTGGGGTTTGCCAATAAACAACACAAATATTCTCCTTTCAAACATTAATTTTCATTTTTGTTTTGTTTTCAATGAATGCAGATGACAATAGTGCTGCGGCAATTTTGTTGCTTTTAGCTTAAAACAGAGAAGAAATTATAAAATAAAGGCAAACAATTTAAAATAAACAGTTTTTAAGCAACGAGCTGTTTTGTGGCAAGCAATACTACTTAAAAAACGTAATTTAATATTAAAAATGAATTGAATTGAATACATTTAGCATTAGACGCCACAAAAAATTTGACAAATATCCAACATGTCTGCCAAATATTAAAAATTTTTAATATTTCTGCAAACATTGCTTCAAATGTTTGTCCAAACAGCAAACACCCCAATTAACAACACAAAATGTTTGTTCAAACGTAAAATTTTGACATGTTTGCCAAGCCATTTGTGAGGTTTATTATGCCCTTTAGTCTCACACCAAGAAGGAACCCCTTTATACTTGTGTGTAAAGCTTACACTGTGCATATGATTGATGAATAATTTACTATGAATTAAATATAACACATACGTTTTGATTTCCACATGGTCTATTTAACATGTTTAAAAATATTTGCGATAATAGAAATGGTTAAGATGTGGAAAAGTAAACGACACACCATGCGTATAGTTATTGTAAAGTTTAAAAAATATTACTTATACGCTACGAGTTAAAAAAAATAAATGAAAACAACACATTGGGCTTGGATTATCATCAAATCATTTTAAAATACACCAATACCCCGGTTTGCGTCGATTCGGCTTGCGTCGTTTTGGAAGTTGCGTCTTTTTTGTGATTTCGAAGTTGCGTCGTTTTTGTTTCACTTTGCGTCGCATGGCTTCGAAGTAGCGTCGCTAGTGCTTCGATTTGCGTCGTTAATATAAAAACGTTTGTACAAAGCTTAAACAGAAAAAGGGGATTTCCCGTTGAAGTCTAATTCAAATATGTATATATATAAAGGATGTCTGCCGATTGAAACTGGTTTCAAATTACATTTGCTGAAGTAAAGTTCAATTTAAATATTTTACAGCAACGAGTCAAAAAAAGCATAGAACAAAAACGGGGCATTTGAAGACACGTTTTAAACCAGGGGAAAAGACTGTTGATATTGAAATGACCCTTGAACTAGCCCCTTCTACAAAAAAATCCATTTGCTGTTCCAGTGATGCTGATAAAATTGAGAAATTTGTTGAAACAAGAACATCATTACAACTTAATCAGGTTAAAAAATGAGAAAAAATGAAGCTATTGGATTGAAGATCAAGATCAGCAATGAATGCCCTTAAAACAAAAGATTATTCTAAAGAAAGCTTTAACTTTATTTGAAGATCTAAAATAAAATTATCCGTTATAAAGTCTATCAAATCAAGATTTATGTTTTGAGCTCAAATTATGAATCTCGGCACCTATTAAACAAAAATCAATACAAATGTATGGAAATTCCTCTTCGGTTGGCGTTGTTTCGGCTTGCGTCGAGTTTTACCGATCCCAATTAGCGACAGAAACCGGGGCATTGGTGTATTTTAGAAAATGTAAGTACATATTTTCATGCTTTTAGAACAACGATCATCACGCTATGCCTCCGGGGGCCGAGCACTTTTCGTGAATTTCACACACACACAACACGAAGGTTAACGGAACAATTGTAAAAAGCCATAATTTAAAAAAACAAGAACAAAACACATAGTTAATGTCTCAAACGAGTAAATTTATTTTTCTCTCTTTGCACTCACCACTACATACACATTTTTACCTGACTCTCTTTGTGAGGACCGCTGTTTTAAAACATACAAATGGAGAAACAAAAATTAAGCGCTGTGTGTATGATTAATATTTAATTCAAAATGAATTAAATATAGTTCATACACTTTGAATATATCTTTAAAATATTAATTCTCAACCAACTAAACAGCACATAAAACCCTTCAACAGTTTCATAAGTGTATTTAATCTACCATAAACATGAAAAGCACTCAGACTCAGCACTAAAAATTCTTTGAATTTACAAAAAAAAAAACTTTCACAAAAAACGAAGAAAAAGAAAACATAATTTACATTAAAAAAGTTTATATATATAAAAAAAAATATTAATATAATTTTATCTTGGTTTTTTCTTATAATACATTTTTTTGCTGTTTGGCAAAAAAAAAAAAAAAAACTTGTAAGTAAAATTTATGTATTTTTCATGTCACTTTTTCTTTTAAAAACTAAAAAAGAAAATCTCTAACATGATAAATCTAAACAACATACACATGAACACTTAATAACAAATGTTTTGTTAAGATTCATTTTTTTCTTAAACACAAAAGTAACAGATAGTTAAAGTTTTTTTAAGTACCTTTCAAACATGATGTTGAACAAGATTTCAAAGAAAAAAAAAAAAAAAAAATTAGAACTTTATTGACCTCGGCCTAATTTAGTGATTTATGAGTGGTAAAACAGATATGAGGACAATTTTGTTTTGTTTTTTAGAAATGAGTATAAAGTGGTACTTTTTGTAGAAATCATGGATATAAAATTTGGTTGAAATGGGATTTTGGAATAAAATTTGCAACTATTTTATGAATTTTTTTTAAAAAAAAAGTGTGACTTGACTCTTAGATAATAAAAACTTGTAACTATTTGACGAAAAGGATTGATTTTTAAGAAAATGTGCGACATTTTAATGAAAATTTAGAAAAGTGTGGTTCTTGATGTGTGTTATAAGGGAAGTATGCGTTTGATGTATGTAACTTTGGTTCTTGATCAACCTTTTAGTTTACCGATCGACTCAAAATAATTTTCTATGTCTATCTAACAGTGTCCGTCCATCCGGCTGGCTGGCTGGATTTCTGTCCATGTAGGTAAGGTAAGGTTTGTAAGGCTAGTGCGAAGTAAACTCCACACCCTCGCCCAGAGACCAATATTCTAGTATGAAAGAATAGGAGAAGTAAAGAGTGAAAGTACAGGAAAAGAGAGAGGAGTGGATGATAAAAATCGGACAACACAAGAAAAAACAACCCAACTAAACAAAAAACTGCCCTACATGCACCCAGTCTCCTGCTGCGCAGCAAAGTCATTCCCATTACGATTCTCGAGATTCTCGAGCCCGAGACGGTTCCAATTCTCGCAGGAATCTGCTACCCAACCATCTTAGCCAACTGTTCTGCAGCCTGGGACAGTGGCAAAGAAAGTGCTCAACTGTCTTAACTCCTCTGAATCCTCACACAACCTAAAAATATCCGATAATTCAGATCCCATTCTCACCGCCATTCTACCTATCATATAGAAGTGGCCCGCGAAAATTCCAATCATGATACTGGCGCAGTCAATACTCTTACCCAGCGGCTCCTCCGAGTTTGACTTACCAAGCACCAGTCACAAAGTGCGCGATACCAAGCGGTCCATTCGGTTCCACCAGAATCGATTAGTTCCGCTCAGAACACATTTCCTGACTCTTCCGAAGTAGAAGCCTAATGGAGGCCTACCCGCCTGCATACAGTCAGGACCCTCCATTTCCGAACCCAGTCTCGACAGCTCATCAGCTATCTCGTTGCTGGTGATGATGCATTGATCCGGTACCCAGCACAGTCTCCCCAAAAAATTCGCTACTATTTCTCCTAAAGCCCTCCTGAAATCACCCATTAGTTTGTATTTCATATAGCAGCTCATCAAGGCCCTTAGAGCCCCTGGCAATGTTGCTCCCTATCAATTCCACGATCTTAAAAATCCCCAGAACATCCGCCTGAAATACACTGCAGTCGTCAGGAAGTCTATGACCTTCTGATGTCCAGATCCTCAATGTAGACCGTGCCATTTCTCTTCGGGCCATCAGTGAAAATAGCAGATCCCCTATACAATCTGCTCTGACCTGACCAGTTCTTCCTAGACGATAATATTACTTCTGGCAAACCCCCAAAATCGATTCAAGAGACCAAATAATCCGTGGAGCTGGGTGAGCCGAGGTAATAACCACCAGCGCTAATTTCACCCAGAATCTGCGCCTTACCTTCCGTGAAATTTCCTACCACTCCTAACTTCTTAGTCTAAGAATGCTCCTGGCTGCTTTTCCCAACACAAACTGCTCCATAGGCAGAATATGTATAATAATATCCAGGGCCGCGTGAGGCGTACTTCTCATGGCCCCTCTCATGCCGATCGAGGCACACCTCAGAAGATTCCTCCCACTAGCCATTCTCAATCCCTCCTACCAAACCCAGTATCCATACGTAGCATAGGTCTAACCACCGAAGTGTACAGCCATCCTTCTACTGATGGCCGGAGTCCCCAGCTCCTACCTGTTGACGATCTGAAGCATAGTAGGCATTGAGACCGCTCCTTAGTCTCTCCTGAGTATTCCTCCTCCATGTAACGCAAAGTACAGGTCGCAATTTTAAAGATAATTTTATAAAATTTGGTGCATAGAATGAAGCTTATTGATAATAACGCAATTTAACATGGCTACCGTACAAACTTCTTTCCTGAATAGAGTCTTGTGATTTTTTTTTTTTTTTTTTTTTATCAAATATTGACTTTTAAGTAAAAATCTGACTCTTATTAATTAAAGAAATTTAAGAAATTATTCCATAGCGAATTTTAGTTTTTTGTTTTATTTTTTACCTTTTTTATTATCAAAAATTTCCCTTAAAATAAATTTCTTTTATCTTTGCCAGTACATTTTTTATAATTTGCTGATTATAAATTTTCCTCTTAAAAATCCATTTATTTTCCATTAGCTAAATGACTAACTAAAAATATTTTTATGAAAAAACCATTCTACATTTAGTTATCAAATTATTTACAGGACAACCAAAAATAGCCTTTTAAAAATTCGTATTTTTTTTAAAACAAAGAAGTAAAACCTTTAACCATTAAAAAAAATAGCAAAAATCATTGGAATAGGAAATGGCAACCATTATTTTATTGCTGAGTATAACAGTTTAATTCCAAATGACATTTTAAATATTAAAAATCATTGTGTCAACTTATTGTCTTGTGTTTGTTGAATGTGAGTTGCAAAAGAGCTGCACTACATTTGCACTCATTTTAGTTTAAGCAAAATTTCCACTTTGTGAACATTTAGTTTTGCAAACTATTTGACTTTATTTTCGTAACAATTTCTATAAACAGAGAAGAAAACGTAACAAAACACTTAAATATATATGTACATAAGTATAAAAATGGAAATTAAATAAAATACTTTTTAGTTTTTTAATTTCACTTGCAGCAAGAAACAAAAAAAAAAAAAAAAACACGAAAATGTTAACAAATGTTTTTTAATTAAAAAGCCATTCATGGTTGCTATCGTGGAGGATGGCATGAATGAATGAATGAGAATAAATGAATCTTCGGTAGTTCTCTTCACGGTGCATGTGTAAGAATTCAGGCAAGCAGACAGACAGACAACCAGATACAGATACCAGTTACTTGGGTAAGTTGTTGCAACTACTATTGTTATTATTATTGTGTAAATTTTTCACCAAATGATGTTGCTGCTTATGCCACCACTGCCGTAATTTTGCTGCTTGTTGCCTTTAAATTACTTGATGCTTTTATTTTAATGCATTTTCCATTTACTACATATTTTTTTAACTACTGCTGCAGCTATTGTGTTCTGCCTGATAATAGTTGCTTTCGCCAAATCCCCAAAACTAAGTAGGAAACCAACCAAGGAAACACATTTTAGCCGTTTTATTATTCTGAGTAAAAATGCACACTAAATTTTCAAATTAAATATTTGTTAGTTTTATTTCTCTGATTCTATTGTTGTGTTTTTTTTTTGTGGATTATTATTTTTATCTTAAAATAAATAAATATTTTTAATATTTTAATTAGGCTTAAGTTCATGAAATTTAATTTTCATTAAATTATTTTTATGAAGAAAGGAATTTTTACAACATGAAAATTAATTAAAATTGTTATTGATAATCTTTCATTCTTGACGTGGCTCGGGCTCGAACCCTGGCCGGCAGGTTACCATGACATGTTTCGATCGCAACCACTCGATCTCCTCAGATGGATTTGGATTAAAAACCATAAAATAGTTCAACAAAATAACCACAATACTAATAAATAAATATATTATTTTGAAAATGAAATATGGTAAAATAGAAAGAAATTGCAGTTTAGGCAGCCATGTAGAAAATGGGTGAAACAAAAAAAAAAGGTAAAAATGCATTTGCTTATAAAAATTATATAAAACTAAAATTCAAGCAACTGCTGAACCAAAGCCCTACAAAAGCATTAATAAAATCTATATTTTTAAAATTGGCTTTTGGATCTAGAGGCCTGCACAATTCCATTTGAATACACATTAAAATCATTGAACATTTTTCAAACTTTATGCTGTCACTGTCGGTGTCACAAGCTGTTTGAAACTGTTAAAGCAGAAAAAAAATATTTGACTCAAGTGGAATATAAATTAGAAGCTGGTATAAAAAGTACTCTCAAAAATGAAGCAAATGAAAAATATACTCAGCAATGAGTGCGGGATAAAAAACTACACACTTTATTTTTTTTTGTTAGCACGGAATATGTGTATACGAAATTTTTGGTATTTTAATTTCTTTAATAATCTTGCAACAATAATTCTTTGTATACCTACGCCACATACGACACACAATTAAACATCACGAAATCTAGCAGACTGCTCGAGGTAATTTTTAAATATTAGGAATATTGGCAACAATTTCTTTCTGAAGTGTATTTCTTAAATTTCTTGTACTCTCCCAGTACTATTTAAATTGTATTACTATCAATAAATTAAGAATTCGTCGTTGTAGTTGTACACAAAAGTTTTGTATTTACTTTTGATTTTGTCATGAGTTTCATTTTCAAATACATTTTTTATGCAGGCCTATACTTTGTACCTAAACATAGAATTTAGTTTTTGACTTGTTTGGTTTTTATACCCACGCACACTGTGGTAAATCACAAATCTAAGTGGACAAAATAAAAAAAAAAAATGTCTGGCAACATTCCTTCTGGTCGTTTAGTGAGCTTCTCAATACAATAGGTAACTGTAATTCATGTTTTGCTTTTGTTTGTTTTTAGCTCTGATTAGGATAAATAAGCTTTAAAGTCAGTTGTTGTCACCACGTACATTCAGATTTCAAACGGAATCTTTTTTTTTGTGTGACTTCGGTTTATGATCAAAAAGGCTAAAGTGATTTAATTGTCAAAATTTTTTTTATTATGATAAAGCTCTATTTTAAGGAAATATATTACAATTTTCATTCAATTATTTCCATTGTAAGTAATAAAAAAAATTTTTTTGTGAGAAGTTCAGAAAGTGCAAAAAATTAAATATTTCCTTTTTTCAAGTAGAGTTAAAGCAGTTTATGCCGCATAATTCCGGCGTTAAACTATATTTGGGTTAATCTTTTAAGGGTTCATTTTAAGATAAATCAAAAACATCTTGCTTGTTTTTGCGACCGCCATACATTTTTATTGACTTTTCCAGTATGAACTCCACTCTTTCGCGAAAGGAAATTTTTGAAGAATGGGTAAAAACTCTCAAAATACATCGGAAAGACGTATTATTGACGTTAAAATTGGTTAGACATGTCCTTCAAGATATACTAGAAGTAGAGTTTTTTTTCCCAGGATAGCGGGAATTTTTTTTAAATTTCCTGGGATCCCGCTCCATATTCATTTATATATTTGATCTCATTTTTTATTTAATTCAGGAGTGAGAAGTGAACCTAACGCGATTAATAAATTTTGTCCAGTTAGATTTGCGATCTACCACACTGTGCCACGCCACAATAGTGGAGAGGTTGTTTATGTTGGTGTATGTAATACATAAAAATATTGGTTCTAGAGCCACGAATCGACTTTTAATTACTTTTGAATCGATCTACCAATGTCCGTCCGTCCGTTTGGCTAGCTCGGTTTCTCTCTATGTAAACTTTGTTTGCGAGGACCAAGCCTATTAAAAATGATGAGATCCGGTCCATTATTTCACATAGCCCTCATTCGAGCTTCTTTACGGAATAAAAACCATAAACCATTTTATTATATTGAAGGTTGAATCAAGTCAGGGGTAGGTTATGGTTCATACTGACTAACGGTGTCAACAGGAAGTAAACAGAGAGGCGTCCTCAGTAGAGTATTTACAGGGCAGTGTAAAAAAGTAAACAGAGAGCAGTGAGCAGTCAAAAATTACAAAAGATATGCAGAATTAAACAACCGATTAAGTGAGGCAGGCACAAACGTATCATGAAAGTTTACCCCTAACGGTTCGAACGTAGTCGAAATGTACCAGCTACACAGAAAAAAATTATTAATAGTTTTTTTATCAATTAAAAAAATTGTTTAAAAAGTATTGAAATTTTTTTTGAAAGAAAATTTAAAATATTATTTTGATTTAATGAAGATTTTAATTGTTTTGAAATAAATTTTGAATTAAAAAAATAATGGAATAACAAAAAAAAAATTTTCGTTTAAAATAAAATAATTTAACTTGCAACATTGTTGTTGGAAATTTTCAAAATCAATCAACGCATTGTTTGAAACGGCAAAGTTTTTTGATATTTTTTTAAATTAAAATTAAAAATATAAATTATATTTAAAAAATATTCAAAATATTACATTTTTACAACTTTAAGTAATCAGTATAATCATTTTGGTAATAGGTGCAAAATTAACAAATGGGTTGCTTGATATAAATTTGGTGATTACGAGACAATTTTGAATTTTTTCTGTATAAAAAAGGTTATAAGTTGAAAGAAAGCCGATAAAAATAAAAAAAAAAAAAACAGTACACAGTGCTATAAGTTCAATAGCAGGATTGGAAGCACGAATTGCTTGACAGTGAAGTATGGGCCACTAGTTTTACAACCAGTACAACACTGGTAAAGGTTAAGCTGCAGGTATTTCTGAGGCTTACACGAAGGGTAGGAATTAGAGAGCAGGAGTTGGTTTAAGTAAAGAAAATGTAAATCAAGTGTGTTACAGAAACAAAGTAAGCAAAGAGAAAAATCGAGCAATCAAAGCAAATTTAAGCAAGCGAGCAGTTTTAAACCCAGAGTAACCGGAGTCTCTTTAAAACATGCACAACATTTTATATTTTCACCATACAAATATGGCCTTTTTTATGAAATTCTTAAATTTGGCCCCTCCAACGCCTATGATGCCCCTAGACGGGTCAAATGTATGTTTACCTACCCGCTAACTCCATTCCTTGAACTGGCATTTACACATGCAAATGCAAGTTCGAAAAACTTAACACACTCACACTTGTTTACTAATATCATCACATTTTTCGTACTTGCAGACAACTTTCAGCTCAACTTGCACGACATTTCTGAAGACAGTGATTTTCTCACACTTGCAGCAAGTTAATGTCAAAAACATAAGCCGTGTTAACCAAATTGACTTGATTGCGGAAACCATAATTAAAGTTTTAACTCTTTTTTTAATATATACATATATACAAATTTGCAAATAAAAAAAAGAGAATTTTAAAACATAAATCTAATTAGGAAAAGTAACAGTAAATATTAATGCCATTATTTATTTTTAAATGAAGCTCTGTTTCGCACTTGGTAGCTCTTAATCATGAAACATGTATGACATTCGTCTATTTCGGCGACATTTTCGATGTTAATAAAGCCTAGATTACACTATCTCACAAGTCTTACGTATTCCATAATACTTTGTGAGATAGAAATCTGATGAGTTTTGTTGCGACTGTCAAAAAATCTAATGTAACATGACAGTTTGTGTTCACACCATCACACAAAGTATAAACACTCACACATGAAAAAAAATGCAACCCTGATCCAATGAAAAGTATTATTGTTTAGAAATTTTTCAAAAAACGATGAAGTCGTATGGGATGTCAAACTTTTTTCATAATACTTGTCATTTTCGTGACATATTGCATTCAGACTATCACACTTTGTCATTTTACTTGAGATTTTGACATGTATTAATACAAAGTATAATAGTGTAATCTAGCCTTAAGTACGAATACTCTACTAACACGTGTAAAGGCAGGGTAAGGGGGCTCCCATGCAAAGTTTTTAATACAGACTTGAAATATATTGAAGAAAAAACCCGAATTATGTGTTAAGAAAAAAACAAAAATTTCGAAATTTTACCAAAAAATATTTTTTTTTGCCAAAAATACAAATATGTGTCTAAATTCAGTTTTTTAACCGTTTTTGAGTAACTGAAATATATGTTGCGAAGCCTCTTCCATTTTCAAGATAACGGTATATGAACAAGAAAACAAAAGCTAACCTACGATTAACGCCACAGGTTTCAGCGTACCCGAATTAGTTTAAAACGACAGGTGCGTTGCTTGTCTGTTCGTTTAACTGTCACAGTGTAATTAGGTCACAAATGCATTTTTGTCAAAATACGATACACTTGTGTAATAGTGTAAAGTACCCTTTAACAGATTCTAAATTAAGTTATACAATTATCTTATTAGAAGATTAGAAAATCCATAAAAATTTTAAGAAAAAAAAAATAAAATTTGATTAGTCTTTTTTATCTCAATATTTGTTATTTCTGAAAAAATCTTAGGAATTGTTAATGGATGTTCCATAGTTAGATTATATAGTGATACTCCTCTTCCCTTTAACATTAGTCTTAACATCTTTATATGGTAGTATACATACATGGTAATATACATACACATGAACATTTATGCATATTCTTATTTTATTGTGATTAAACCAAATATAATGGAGAAACAAGTACATTTATTTTGTTTCTATTTTATTTTTCAGCCTTAAGCTCTGCGGAAGTTTATAAACGTTAACATCCGGTTTTGAAGGCTTTTTGTGTATCGTTTTCATAAAACAACTGGAAGGGGTTTATGGTAAATGAAAAACAAATTATTTTATTTAAACAAAAGCAAAAAATTTCGATTATTTTTGAGCAGTAACAGACTTTAAGTGAAAATATTGTAAAGTTTTTAAATAATTTTTACAAGCATCACTTGTATCAGACTGTGGTGTCTTTTGCAAAACTGCTTCCTAGACACATTAAAACAAACATTACATAGTATGCATTAGCCTTTCCTATTTACATAGCTTCCATTAATATGCAGATTTTGCGTGTGTTGCAAACTTCAGAAGCAAGTGTGCTGCATGCTGTGCAATTGTGACAATCAATTTGAAAACGTTCTTTATAACCCCAATATTATGTATTCGTATAGTCGGAATGAAGCCAATTGAATCGAAAGTTTATAATGAAATGATTTTCTTAAAATTTGTCCCCTTCCTTTACTCAAACATATCTCTTCTCTTATATCCGCTTAAAGTCTTGCACATAAGTAAGTGGTTGTGGTTGATCTGAAATAATGTTTGTTTTTCAAGTGTAACACTGCACACAATTGATTTTGAACTGCTGCATAGTGTTAGAAGGAACTGAGAGACTAGAGTGAGTTTGGGTGATTAAATATTAAAGTGAGTTTATGCACATGAAAGACTAACCCCAGAATAATGTTCTATTTGAAAAAGTTTATCCCTTTTTAAACATATAAAAAGTATGAAAAAACGGTTTGGAATATTTAAAATTTTGTTTTAAGGATTTTTTTTTTGCTTTTTTAATATTTATATATTTTCACATGTTTTTAAGTCACTTTACTAGTTCCCCTGTAGGCTAGCTGGTATTCAGCTAGTCTATCAGAGCCGGGAAGGCGGGCTCGATTCCCGTCAGAGACACTGGTTTCTTTCATGCAGGCAAGCATAGAGCTTCGCGGGCTTATCTAAGCTGAGGGAATTAAAAAAAATACTATTATTTCAAACCATTTCTATAATCATGTGGTGCTACTGTAGAATATCTACTTCATACAATTTTAAAATAAATAAAAATATGCAAGTAACTTTAGTAACTTTTTGGCGCCCTATGCTCCAGTGGGAGTTAAAGGAACATGTATATATATATATATATATATATATATATATATATATATATATATATATATATATACATATATATATTTAGTAACTTTAGATTTTTATAATAAAAAAATAATTTTTAAATTGATTTTCTAAAGAAGACCGTGTTTCATTTATTGCAACTAAACTCATAATTCTATTTTTTATTTAAATTCAATATTTCTCCTCATCTTCTTGCGAAAAAAAGATTATTATCAATTAAATGCAAATTACTATGAATTTATAAAACTAAAGCCTACTTATAATGGTTTTCATGACTCTAGTTTATACAGTATACTTTAGGGGATTATTTTAATGTGTAGACATATTATTAAATAGTCTCTAATTATAGAGCTAGTACAAAATATCTTAAAACCATATTGAAGGAAATGTTTGCAAACAATTGAAATGCTCGCCCATTTGTAACAATTTGCATTGAATAATAAATTATTATGAGAAAAGAAAAAGTTTTATTTTTCGAAATATTTTTTTAAAAGGCCTTGCAAAAATAGGCGAAAAGACTATTTTTATTTTAGATTGTCAATCCATTTGTAACTTCTACAATATTATATTAAGTAAATAAATATTATGGATCCTTTTGAGTAGCGAAATTTATTGAACTATGTCCGTCCGTCCGTCCGTCATTTTGTCTGCCCTAGTGTATGTTGAAATGAATTTTCCGAAGACCCCAGAAACGAACGGAACTATGTTGATATATTCTTAAAGCGCATGTAGTCCGGAATAGTTTGCTATTGAAACTCATCAAGTTATGTCCATAAATGGCTAAACTATGAACCAGAACCTACGATCGCCTCAAATTTTTACCCATAAACCTTTACTTCTTGAAGTTTTACCATAACCTATGATCTTTATATTTTAAATTTCACCTGAAACAAACTTATTTTAATACAAGAAGTGTACACAAACAAAAAAAAAAAAAGGTAATAGGCTAATAACGTACTTTTTTCAAAAACAAATTTGCCTCAGTTATTTCTTACATTTAAGGAACTTCAAATAGTGGTACAAATAATTCGTCCATGGTGAGCGGTATACATGATTTGCCATAGCCGAAAAAAGAAATCTTACTTGTTTGATTTCGCTGAGCCATTGAACGATAAACTTTTTAAAATAAATAGCCAAAACAATAAGCCAAGAAGAACTTGCAAGATTATTAGAAGTCAATCAAGCAACAAATACATTGAAAGAAGATTTTGCTGTTTGAACTACATAGAAGCAAATATTGCATGGAATTTTTAACGATGAATCATTAACGATGAAAAAAGAAAAATAAAAAAAAGTTTTTAGCTCCCGCATTTTAAACTAAATGACGCATACTTCCTTTTATATACCCTTCACTGCAGGTGGAAAAAAGTTTATCATTCCGTTTGTTATTTCCATAATAATAATGTAAAACCATATAAAGTATTTTTAACGATGTCCGTGGGTTAAGGGGTCAAATTGCATATTCAGAAGGAAGCCTTCGGGAGAGCCTTCAATATGACAACATGTGCCTTAATTTGCCTCCTCGTGGCGACCCCTGGGCGTCTGTTTTGCAGATGGCGAAAAATTAAGGCTCTAGGTCTTAAAGCTTAATGCTTAAAGTTCTCGGACTTTAATAGTGTAAGGTACTCACTAGAGTACCTACGGTTATCTGGTGCCTCGGGCAATCAGAAAGCCCCGGTGACATGGCACCGACTGATTGAATGATATCAGGTTCTCTTTACGTCCGGTGGAGACTCTCAATGATTCAAGGATAATTGATTGTGAATTTCATTCTTAATACATGCAACTTGTGGAATTAGTTACGTCCCTTGTCGGGATTGTCATTGTAGTAGGTTGAGCTGGGTGCTCAAATGCGTTGGAGCCGTTCGGCTGTAGTGAGCTGGGTGCTCTATTGCGTTGGAGGCTGAAGGTCATGGGTGAGCTGGGTGCGAGAGAGAAAGCGTTGGATCATCAATGACAATATGGCAGTTTATCTGTTTGTGATTCGTTATATCCGTTATTGTTTGTGAACTTGGTGTTTCGTGTGCATTGGTGTGGTAGTGAGGTCTTAGTAGCCCTTAGTTAGTACTCCCCCGGGGAAAGCTAGGGTGTGGAAGGACCGATCTACTACCGGTCCGGTAGTGGTCTGTTGTAATGTAGGTAAGATGATGAACGTTGTGACGTGACGATTAATATAGAATTTGAACTCTTCCATGTCTAGTAGTTACTCAAGTCAAGGGGCAGCTCTGATACGAATTGAGGGTTGGTGGAATGCTATAATATTGATGCGTCACGGCCGTATAACCTGTTCCCGTGGATTAGGTGTTGATTTATGTACTTTGTACTTTTGTAATTCATTAAAGATTGCATGTTTTGAGAATGGAAGGAAGATTAATTATTTGGAATGCTTCTCGCATTGGGAGCTAGTAAAGAGATACACGAGGTGGTTGTTGGTTGTGCCTAAAGTTTACGCAGGCGACAAGCTGCGGTTTAGATAGCTCGGACTCTAAAACAAAGAGGTATAAATGATTCAACAATCATATATACAAATTGCGACCTATATGTGCATTAGTAACCAAACACATATGGGGGCATTTGGTAAGTGCTTAATATTACACACCCAAGAGCTAAGCACTCTCATGAAATTACGTCTGAGACAGGTATTCATGTAACAACCCGGACTCTGTCCGTATGTTAGTTGAAATAGGGTTTTCGAAGCTCCCAGAACAATTTGTTTCAGATATTTCTAAAATAAAAAGAGTATGCACATTTATGGAAACAAAATTGCATGAGCACCTGCCATATGATCTAATCTCTTTGTGGATCTTAACCTATGGGCGACAAACAATGCTTTTACTAAACGCCCCGTCTGCACCCTGTTAAGGAGCCGAAGCTATCTAACCTCCATTGCTATAAAGAATCTAGCAGCTTCTATTAAAGAGCAACAGCACCTAGGGTTAGTTCTCCCCCAGGTCGAACTTAACCACAAGTGGAAGCATTTCTCACAAGAAGCGTGCTAACAGTAGCGTCCGTCAACCAGACTCAGACCGGCTTCCTACTGTCGCGGAAGAAGGGCTTATAATTTTGAATGTCTGTCGGATTCCAAGCTAACTTTATCTGGTTTGCGCGGGAGAATGTAACACCAAACGGCGAAAAATCCTTGAGATGTTCCCTACAGCCCCCGGGAGTTGTATAAAGGCTTATAAAATTCAGCTTGAATATGCTATACACATATATAAGAATTGTTTTGTTTAAAAAAGTCTGTAAAGTCCACCTTATATTCAACAAATATGATACCTGAATATGGATTTTTAAAATAGAGCGCCCATTCCATATTAGCAAGGGCGCATATGGCTTTTCTGTTTTTCGAACTTCCAACGTCCATTTCTAATCGGAATTGTTACAATAAAATTTAAAATTACGTTTACAAATTAATTTTCCAAGTATTGAACTGAATCGCTTAAAGGTACACATTAACAGAATTAAGATAAAGAGTTTTTATACAAAAGAAACATTAAACAATTTGTCCATTTTCAAAACTCTAATAGCAACGATCAATTTCAAAATTATTAATGTTTATAAAAACATTTTTGAAATTTTAACTTCTTGCATTTTATTGCCCCTGAGTACGTCCCTGGCTTAAATGATAGTTAGTTATTGAACACGTAACTACTATAGTTATTTACAATTTCAAAATAATCAAATAGTTTTCACAAACATTTCATAGTTATTACACCTAATTGCGCCTTAAACTATGCTAAGCTTTTGAAAAAAAATTAAAAAAAAGAATTAACAACGATTTCTAAAAATTATTTTTCAGTACAAAAATTAACTTTTGCTGGAATGGGCATACATCTCTCGAGGAGTGATACTAAATCCCAGGGAGCTCTAATTAAACATCCATTTGTATTGTATGGCATATTACTCTCTTCATTATTTCATCTCACTCTTGTTACACACTATGCCTGGATACACATTACCGATTTTATGGAAGTAACCGATTCTATGCCCTTGTTATGTCAATTACTTTTGTGTCTTTTGAAAATCGCCATATTTTTATATAAACGTCAGGAGATTTTATTGCTTATAAGAGAAATACACATAATCAATTTTAAAGGTAAAATAACAAGTTGCAATTTAAAAAGACTTGAAAAAGATATTTATTTTCCTTCTAGCTAAACATGAGGAAAAAGAAATTGTGTGTCGTGAAAATGCCAAGGATTATTCTTTATGCTTTCTTTACTTACGACTCGTTATGGTTACGGGAAGTTTTGGTGTTATACATCCAGTTATATATGGACTATATATGTACGCGACAAGCGAAGAGATTGTTTTAAATGAATCCAATAAAGCATCGTAAGATCGCTATATATGTATATATAAATGCATAAATATGAACATGTAGTGCTACAGAAACTGCTTGAACCTTTTGCTACTGCTTAAGTGCTATTTCAATTTTATTAATATACACTACAAGTGGTTTTTGTAGCACACATTTTAAACTGCAATCTTAAGGAAATTGGCTAGAAACGAAACTTTTTCAAGCAATAACAAAGCAAACACTTTTCTTACTAACACAATCTTAGAGATAAGTTTTTTTTGACAGTTGAGCTAAGTTTTTTCTCTCAGTTTCGATTCTAGTCAATAATCTACGCCAGCAGCAATCTAGGCGGTTTGATAGAATATCTAGCTAAATAAATTTCTCTTCTTTTTCTAGCTACTTTTGGGATCACTCTCATTTACTGGGCTACTCAATGCTTTACATGCTAAATATTTTTAGTGTTTATTTTACCTGTTGCGTCTCATTGGGATTTGATACTCTTTTCTCGTGGTTTGTCAGCAATATTGTAGCGCAGTTTCACATCATATCTTATCGTTTCGACAAATTCGCTTTGAAGTTTTCTAAATTTGACGCCATCATTAGTGGAAAACATCAGTCCACTGAACAACTTATAGAGTGTATACAATACCATCGAAAAACTCTCTATTTGGCCGAAAGACTAAACGATGTTTTTGGTGAAATTATTTTTATAAAATTCCTTATTGTTTGTACGGAAATCTGTAGTTTGGTTTTTCGTGTTAGTCGTCCAAGCAACTCATTGCCCGAAGTCGCCTACAAATGTTTATTTCTGTGTGCAGTGGCCTTACAATTGGTGTTGTATTGTTGGAATGGTCAGAGGATTAAGGATGAAGTAAGTATTTAACTTGTGTTATTTATAAATGATTTTGAAAAATTATCTTCGAATCGAAGAATTTTTTTTTAAACTGTACACTTAAAAGCGAAGAAAACAGGATTTACATTTTTTTAAAAATTTCCAGGGTTTGGAATTTAAAATTTTTGTTTTCGAATGAGGCTAGATTTTGAAAAGTTTTAAGCTCAACCTAATTGTTTGCATAAGGAATTTAAAAAAAATAATAATTATTTTTAATAAAATTTTAACAATTATATATTTTAAAATTTTCGAAATTATGTAAATGTTTTATTTTTCAAAACCAAAATAATAGCAGTTATAAAATATTTATTGATTTTATTTTATATCTTCGAATTTTCGTAAAGTGTTCAATAAATATCAATATTTCCAAAGAAAATGGCAAATTACAAATACTTTAATGTTGTATTTTCGAAAATGGCCAAAATTTAATATTGAATTGAAAAAAAAAAAAATTGAAGAATATTGTTCGAAACAGTCCCATTAATTTCTCACAATTATCAAATACTTTTTTATATAAGAGCTCTAAAATAAGACTATTAAGTTTATACATAATTTTGTTTAACTTCGAATTTAAAAAATTTATAATTCGAAGATACAAAAATTATGTTATTTTTAAGTAATCGAAAAACAAATGACTACTAAATGCTTCAGTATAGATTTTACAAAGTTTTTTTTTAATAGTTTATTGCAATTTTTAGTGTTCGTAATAAACTTCGAATGTTTAACATTTCGACTTGAAAGGAAGTTTTTATGAATGCTGAAATTTTTTTAATGAGTAAAATTTAAATTAAATTGTTGGTTAAAATTTTCTACATTTTGGTTTTAATATTTTCGAAATTTGTGTAATTTTTTTATGATTTTGTGGAAATTGCTTTATATGTAGTTTCGAAACTTAGTTGAAGTATATAGTAAATATAGATCTTGTATTTTCGAATTTTAAAAATTGCTTTCGAACATGGACAAATTAGTTCACTTGTTATCTACTCTTAAGCTTCATTTACAATCAGAGCAAAAATTTCTTTTTTTCTTCTATCTTATTTCTTCCCAAAGTAGTTCATATATTTTCCTTTTATTTTTCAAACAAAAATGTTACAAAAGTTTTTTTTAAAAAGTTGAGTCAACTTCTACTTCAACTTTTTACAAAATGTTCCAGCAAATAATAATAAATACGTTAAACTGTTCTGGGAAAAATTTGCAAACGGATTCTTTATTTAAAATGTATGTGGTTGCGAAAAAAATTGTTGCCCTATTGTGAACACCAGTGAAAATGTTGCTGCCTATTGTGAACAAAGCTTAAGGTTTATTTTAAAAATTACATTTTCAAACATTATGATTTTAATTTAACTAGTGCTCGCCTTATGGTCAAAATTCGACCATAATTTGTTTTTCGAAATATGAAGAAAACATAACTTATCTAAGTATATATGAATTTATTTGTTTCGAGCATTTAGTTTTTCCTTCAAAGTGGACCGATTTGGCGAGGGACCAACCTCCCGTTCATATTTTATCTTCTACGTGAGTTAATTTAATTTTGTAAGTTCAGTATAAAAAATTGAAATTGAAATTGAAAAACAAAAAAGTATCAAAAAGTCTTCTTTATACATTGTCATCCACTCAGGACGTTGCACGTTTAATTTTATGTTTCTATGTCTAATATTAACGAAAATTAATCAAAATACCAGATGTAGAACGAAAAAGTACCAAAAAGCTCCCCTTACATGTTCTTATTCACCCAGTTTAATGTATAATTTTTTCTTTATAGTTCGAATATTAACGAAAATTCAAAAAGTTCCAGATGAAAAACAAAAAATACCAGCATTTTTTATCTTATAGGTTACACTCACTCAGGATCCTACAGCTATAATAATATGTTTCTAAGTTCTATAGAAAATTTAAAAATTATCACATGAAGCACAGAAAAGTAAAAAAAAAAAGAAATTTAGTTTCCCATATTTCCCCTCTTTTTCTCCCCACAGAGCTTCGGTTGACAAACAAAGGCAGAAAGCGTTCTTAACAGTTTTGCCTGGTCTGATTTATATAGTCGAAATATTCGAAAACCGGTTTCTTAGAAATGTCGAATAATCGATCACCCTAACTTTTTATTATTTGATAATTGAAAATAAATTTTTATTTATTTATTTTGCATTTGTGTTAGTTACAATTTTGAACGCTTATATGTAACTCTGAAGTTATTGAACAGATTTTAATAAAATATACATTGTGCACTTCTTTGAGTAAATACCTTTTAAATGGTGTATATTTTGACATACAGAGGAGGAAAGTGTTCTTAACTGTTTTGCCTTAGCCGATTTATATATAGATATAGATTTTTAAGTTCTATTTTTTAAAGTTTGGATTACGAAATTAGACAACGCCGCTCTTTTCAAAATATAAAATAAAAAAGAGTTTTTGTATATTTTAATATGAGCGACGTTGCCTGAATTCGCTTCTGGCAATGCAACTTCAGTTGTGTTGCCATCCGCAATAAACTCGTAAGAATTTCTTCTTTTTTTGTTTTTAAATTTCGAAAATGTAGTTTCTTTCATTCTTCTCTTTTTTTCTATTCTCCTAGTAGAGCATGCAAGTGACAACATCCATTTATTGTTCCTTTGACTGGCCCAATTTGCCTAAATCCTACAAAAAAATGCTTTTATTTTCTATGATGCGCTCCCAAAGAAACGCTACGGTTAGAGGTGTCTTTTTTGAGGTGGATTTGACTTTGTATTTATGGGTATTGATTTGAAAATTGTTTTGCAAAATACCGCTTAATAAAGTTCTTTTTATCTTTACAGGTTTTTAAAACCGCAGGCTCCTTGATAACTGCCTTAAAGACCCTGGATGAAAATCAAGATTAAGGAAGTTGGAATATGATATAAAAATTATGCTTAGAAATTAGAGTTTTTCGACTTTATTAAGTCAAATTTCAAACATGTATCTATTCTGAAAATCTTTTAAAAATATTTTTAAAATAAAATAAAATAAAAAACAGAAAAATCTAATCTTGAAATTGGATTTAAGAAAGTTTTACTATCACAAAAAAATTATTCCGGGAAGTGCCCAGCAAAAACTTTACTTACCTGGTAAGTTAGCAAGTAATGGTGGAGAAAATATACACTACTTATTTTTCGGCTGAATATCGACTTATTTTTGTTCGAGATGTGAACAGAAATCAGTAAGCAAATATTCAGTAGGGAAAATAATAGAAGTAATAAGTAGTTGCTGAGGTCATTACTAGTAAGTACTTAATTAAGTTTTCAGAATAATAAAAATTGTAATGACAACTACTTACTAGGTAACGTATGAAATAATTACCTCCTATTACCATAATTCAAAGATTTTTTCCTGGGTGTCTTCACTAGGGGAAAGGGAACTAACATCAAACTTGTCACGTAACAGTTCTTAAATAGTAGGGACCGGTTCTAATTCTAACACTTTATATGAAGCGGACTAGTCCCTTTAACATGGCGCTGTCCTACTTGCGTCAAAAAGTTGCCAATTTAGGTTTTTTGACGCTTTATAGCAGGTAACTGAAATTCAATTTCGGATAGATACTGTCCCGAGTGAACCATGTACCAATAACAAGGCCTTTAGCGGGCTTGGCAAATTTTTAACCAGCTTAAGAAAACACATTTGTTACTCAATACATAGAGTTTGAGCTTTTGATGACACCAAGTCCAACCACAGAGGCGTGTCAAAATAATTTTGTTTAAAGTAAAAAAAAACTGAAATATAAGCGACTTAATAGCAGTCACCAATTCAATAAACAGCACAGAGTTCTATACAGAGCTGAAAAAAGTGACGTGTGAAAAATGTCCAAATCAGGTGCGAAAGCAGCTTTCGAAGAAAAAGACAGAAAGCGTTTATTGGTAGTGAAGTGGCAATGTGTAAAAAGAAGTCGCTACAATAAACACAAAATGGCGTGATCAAAACATAAATAACAAAACACAAGCCACGTTAAGCAAATGCATTAATTCAACAAACGTTGTATTTTGTGCAAAAAAAATTTATTTAGTAATATTGGCTTTTTTTTTAGTTACTTAAATGTCATTTACTCGTGTTGTGGTAAACTTAAAAGTGAATTTTTACAACAGTTTTGCAAATAAATCTTAACTTAATCAATTTGTGTAAATTGTATTGCGGCATTTAAGATGGTGCAAAGAGAAATGCAAAAAGTGCAGCTTTCGAAGAAAGAGACATAGCAAACGCAATATCTTCCGTCGCGTGACCCCTCTTAACTTAACACAGAACACTAAACGTTCTGTGTTAAGCAGTTTAAATCGTAGTCTTATTACATAACATATCATCTGTAGCTAAAACTTTTGGTTATGTAATTTTGTGTTGATTTTGTTCTGAAAAAATATCGATTTAAATTTGAACAAGCAGACGAAAAACCGTTATTCTTTTAGATAAAAATGGGTCCACTGGAATTTGAAGGCAATCGATTAACTGGGACTTGGAATTTCTTTCAAAAAAATTTATCTTAGTTCTACTTCTTAAGCCTTTTCAAAGGAGTGACCCTTATCCTTTAAAAAATATTTAAACCAGCCATTCGTTTGATATAAGCATTACATTTGTGGGAAGGACCAAGAGGTTTTCTAAAGAACTTGCCAGAAGAGTCCCATTATTTTTTTTATAGTCGATCAATTTGCCTCGCTTCGGTTATAAGAAACTTTTCGTCTGGCACTGGCAGGACATAAGACAAAGTTTAAGGATAAGATTTGATAAATTATTGTAAGTTTATTTATATTTAATATATATGTATATCCTATTTCTAAATTTGCTTGATGTGAATGAGCCTATGGAATTATTTAATTTATTAAATGAACTATCTTATGTCGATGTACAGAGTAATCGGATAAAAATTCTTAAAAATCAAATAAACATGTTGAGAGGCTTAAATTATAAATATCACGGTGAAAAAGTTTGGCAAACAACAAATTTAGATTTAGAGTCTCAACTCAAAGAAAAGCTAAAGAATTTACACTCTTATGTAGATCTCTAAAAATTTAATTAATAGAATAACTTGATGTTTTTAAAAGTATAAATAATAAAGATTTCTGTTAAATACAATTATAGTAAAATAACTAAATTTTTTTTCGCAAAACTAAAAATTTAAACTTTGATGATCAATCTTGAAGACCTTTTCTTTCTCATTCGGTTATTTTTCATCCGATTTTCAAGTTTTTTTTTTTTATTTCAAATTTATTTAAATTACCTTTCTAATTGTTGAATATTGTTAGTACACATTATTGCCGCTAGATGGTGTAAAATTAATTTTTTTTGGAAAAATGCATCAAAACACCCTGTATTTGCAAATATTTTGAGTTCGTATGTTCTGCAAAAGTACTCGCCATATGATTTTGTACAAAGTTGCCAAGCAACATTTGGTCGAATTCTGGAAATTTAACGGTCAAAATTTTGATTTTCTTCAAGAACCTAAAAATAACGGTAATTTTGTAAATAACGGAATTATAAAAAAGTCGCGGCACAATAGTTGCTTCTGATACTCTAAAGAACCATTTTCAACAATAAAAAAGTTCTATTTCGCAAAAAGTCGATTTTGGAATATTGCTAAATATATGTGACAGTTTCAGTTAAAAGGCACCTATGGGCAAAAATAAGTTTTGGAGAAAAACGATATATGTTTCGTTTTGACCCATCATGGGCTCTCCAAAAAACTTTTGTCTAATAATCCAGAATCGCAGAACAGTCGTTGCTTAAAAATAACATTACCCAATATGAACTGTTGGTATCTGAGACCAAAAAGAGTCCTTAGTTCACTTTTCCCAAGCAGAAGTAGTAATTTGTGTAATTTACCATGGGATAAAATGACGAATCTTTAAGTTTGCCTAGGCTTAGAAATATTACTCCATTGCCTAAGTTAATATATCGTTCGCATCATGGTTTTATCGTCTGCCAAATGTAAACATTAGGGTTTAAGATCAATAAACAGGCAGCTAGCGCCTTCGAAAACGGGTTTGAAGGGTTAAGCAAAAAAAAAATTTATGTTAATTTACTAAAAATGATCGGTTTTCGTTTTGTCGAAAGAACAATATTTTAAAAAACATTTACGAGAGTGCACCCTATTCGGGACCCATGGAGAATCACGCTTATGTGCCATATAAATATGAATCTATCTATGTTTTAAATTTCTTTAAAATCGGTTTGAAAGCTTGTGAGAGGCAGAAATTGCCCCTATCTCCCCTCGTGGTCCTACGATTCAGCCCATTAACCCCAATAGGCTTGGTCCTTGTGCCATTAAGCACCTGTACGTCAAATTTTATCAAATTATCTCCAAAATTTCGACCAGCCTGCCAGCCAGCCGGACGGATATCGTAAGATCGACTCAGAAAGTGATTCTGCGTCGATCGGTATACTTTAAGGTATACTTCCAGGACGCATATTTTATGGTGTTACACACATCAGCACAAATGCATTATACCCTCTCCACTATTGTGGTGTGGTTATAATAAAATTAAAATTCTATAAAGCCGCCATTTTCTTTGTTTTTTTTAAATGTCTTCCTAATACATTATCAATCTTGTTCAAAATTCTGTAAGTTACGCGCAATTTCTTGTTTAATATTCAGTACTCCTGCAAATCTCTCTATATCGCTTGGCATATTAATTTTAAGAAACAGTTTTAATCGATTGCTTCACCTTTGTTTTCCTCGAACACCCTATTCCTCTACTTTAAAGTATAAGATGGTTTTCTATCCACTTAAATAAATTTATTTTAGTTTAGCAATATAAGTATAATTCAGTTTTAATTGACCTTTTACAATAATATTTTGATTATTTTTGTTTGTGTTATAAAAATATTGTAAATTTAATTTCCTGAGGATGCTAACCAAAGGTTAGCGAAATATCGAAAAAATAATTAAATAAATTAATATTTTTTATATAAAAAAGAGACCTGGAGCTTAAAATTAAAAATAATCAAAATATTAGCAATATAAGGCTGAAAAAAAGCTATTTTTAATGTTGGTAAATGTCAAAGACTCGCCATTTTCCATTGTAATATTGCCTTAATTCTGCTACCTTTTACATAACAAGGAAATTAGATCAAATTACAAATTAATTTACAGCTTTAAATAAAAATTGCATTTAATTATATATATTTTAAAAAAAGGTTGTTAAATAAAATGTGTTGCATACCTCAATTGGTTTTTATAATATTAGCTATTAAAGCACAGTTTTAGGGATTACAACTATATTAAAATTTTTATTGTATAATCTACCATAATTTATTTGTATTTAACTTTCGTTAATTAAATTTTTTTTTTTTTATAAAAATAAATGTGTAAATAGTTTAAAAATATCTAACAAGTGTAATATAAACTTTATTTTGCACAATAGTATTTTGATTATATGTCTGTTTAATGTATAATTATCGCAAATTTCAAAGAACAAAATTTAAAAAAATAATTTTTAAAATTGGTTGTAATAACAGTTTTGCCTGGTAGTGGGAATAAATAAAATAAATCAAGTGGTAGAATGAAAGGCTAAAAGAAAACCAGGCCTTTTGTGTTGTTAATAAATAAGGAATTTACAGCGCTAAATCGGATGGTTTTTATGTTTTAAAAAATATTAAGGAAGTAATGATTAAAACAACTAAGAAAAAAAGGACTTATCAAAAAATGTCAAAATTTATTAGGAATGCTCTTTTGAAGTGTACTAAAAATATCACAAAATTGGGAATAAAAATAAATTTTTTTAAACCATCCGATTCGGAGTAGAATTCTCCATATTTATATATTTTTAAGTCTGAACAAGAATAATTTTTCGATCAAGTTAAAATAAAATTATCAAAAAGTAATTTCAATTTTTGGGAATACAAAATTTTAATTTCAAAGATTTTGTTATTCGTGCTTAATTCCCAGTTTTTATTCTTGACAAAAACACTTGAAATTTATTGTTGATGGGATAAGCTATTCCTATGCGCATTTCACTGGTTGCTTAGGCCAGATCATCAGGAAACTTCATCCATAAAGATTCATCCATAAAGATATTAAACCAAATAAAACTGTTGACAACATGCTTTTGTAAGTTGTTGTTGTTGTTTTTATTTTGTTTTTCTTAACCTACTTACAACTACAATTAATGTTGAGAGAATTTCAACTAATTGTAGTGGGGAATGTAAGATGAGATAAACCCACTGTTTATTGTTGATGTGTTTTGTTTAAACTTTGATATTGTTACAAGTAGAACTGTTGCTTATAAGTCTTATACGTTTAACAGTTTTATTTGGTTTAATATCTTTAGTTTTTCTAAAATCTTTATGGATGAAGTTTCCTGATGGTTTGGCCTAAGCAACCAGTGAAATGCGCATACGAATAGCTTATCCCATCAACAATAAATTTCAAGTGTTTTTATCAAGAATAAAAACTGGGAATTAAGCACGAATAACAAAATCTTTTAAAGTTAAAGCAAAATTTTATTAGCTTATAATAATTTTTTTAGTCCCTTCATTTGTTATTCCTTTTGAAATTTCTCCAAAATTGACATTCGACCTTTTTGCTTCTTAAAAGTAGCGAAGTTAATTTAAGCCCTTATGACACTACATTTTTTATTCATTAATTGATATAGAATTGATAGAAAGGAACTGTAAATGCTAGAAAGAGCAAACTATAAAAAATGTAAATCGCTGAATTTGCCCATAAATCGCTGATTCAGCAACACTTTTAATATTTCAAGCTTGAAATGTCAATTTTAGGTTGAACAATTTTAAATTTTTTTTGACTTAACTTTATTTTTTATCGATAACTTTAGTAAAATTTTTGACAGTTTGCCATTTATCTTAATACAGCTGAACCCTTCGCACTTGGTAAATTTTTCTATTACTGTATATTTGCACTATTCACCAAAACTTGAACAATGCATTAAAAATGTAGTGTCATAAGGGCTTTAACGATGTCCATCTGTCCGTTTCTTTGTGTGATGTCGGAAATGGGATTTCCCAAAGACTCCAGATATGATGGGGATTAGGTTATTGTATATTTATATAGCATAGAGTCCGTAATAGTTTTCTATTGATATGCAGCCCGATCGGTCCACAAATAGCTGAGATGTGGTTAAAGAAACACGGCTGATCATAATATATGAACTAGGAGGACCAAAATTGCTTCAGATATTTCTTATATACAAGGAGTATTAAATATTAAAAATGGTCCAAAATCGGTTCATTATTTCCCCTGGGCCCCATCCGAATTTTGGGTTGATAAAATTGAGTTGAAATATTCCCTGTAGATGTATGAGATTTGTTTGGTTTGGCCTGATCGACCTAAAATTTCATCCATCAATACTATGGTGAAGGGTATAAAAGATTCATTATAGCTTAACATTTTTACTTGTTTTATTGCACTCAGTTCTATTGCAATAAAATTTTTGTTAAATAAAAACCATAAATTGAGCCCACAATAAAAGGCCCTCAAGTAAGTAGTTCATTCGACTTCACTCAGTCCTTCCTCTTGTGCCAAAATCTACAAGGCATATCAAATTTCAACAATTGTTGTTACACCTTTTAATATCAAATTCTACCAAATATTCCAGTCATTTGTGTTGCAGCCTTTCTTTGTTTAAGTTCTCATGAGAAATGGTTGTGCACCGTTACTTTTTCGTCCAACAACTATCATTTGCCCTTTGCGGTATTGACACAAAGGCCACAAAGTCGGAATTAATTGTAAAACGGCCTCTACTCTGTTACATTCCATTGCTGTTTGCCATCTCTCATGTTGTGGCCATTGTCCACTATGCCTTCGTTAATCGTCATGATTATGTGGAAGTGACCGATTCTCTGGCATTGTTCTGTCAATCGCTGTTGGCCATTTGGAAAATGTTAATATTCTTGGCAAAACGCAGGCAATTTGTGGAAATGATAAATGAAATACATTTGGGAAATTTCAAGGGTGTGTTAGAATTTAAACGTTTACTTAAGACTGTGACTTATTTGTAATTTTGCTTTTGCAGCTCGGCGCCAAGAGCTACCCATGATAAAAGCGGAAAATAAAAAAGATGTCCTATTTTGTACAATTTATTTCAGGATGGTCTTAGTTGCTGGCATTTTGGCTTTTTCAAATCCCATTATTGAAGCGTGTTATATTTATTATACAACTGGAGAGCTGATTTTAAGGGTGCCGTACAAGGCAAGGTAAGTGTTATTTTTGGTATTTAAAAGAAATTCACTGAACTTTTACTAGCAGTTCCATGTGCTATCTTTAAATGAAAGTACTAGCTTTAATTGATTCCAACTTAGAGACTTGGTTAATGTATTGATTTAAAAAGGCTGTTTGGTTGTAGGAACTTCCTTTTACTACTGTAGAAAGAAAATCAACTAACCGAGAATACTGAATGAAAAACTGAAAAAAGGAACAAATTCAATTTTTTTTATATATATCTCTTAAAGACCCAATAAAAAATTGAGCTTGAAACGAAGCAGGTTTGAAAGGTAGAAATGTAAAAGTTTCGCTATCCATCTCGCTTACAGAAGGCATGCAATTTATATAGCGAATTTCTTCTTTAAAGCAATACAATTAAGACAAAAAAAGCGTTTTGTTCAACGAAATTAAAATCTGGTTATTGAAAGATCAGCTAAACACACTCAATTTTGTTGTTGTTACAGTTTCTTTTTAATATTATCCCTTACAAACCTGCTTCTCAGTAAGGGAATGACGTGAATCTTTAAAGGTTTTTTTTTATAAAATTTTTAAAGATTTCATCCAATCTTCACTGCATCTCTGTTTGTCTTATTTCGTAGCTCATAAATGTACGCATATTGTTTTAAATGTGCAAATAGTGCTTCGCAAAATAAGAAAATTTTCTATTGGGGACTTTCTACTTGATAGTCCTGAAGCTGCGAATCGGTAGCGTTAGTAAAAAAAATTGTTATTATCAAATTCATAAAAAAATTCTGTAGAAATTGATTAACAATCGAAACCACTGAATGCTTTTATTCCCATTCATTTCATTTCCGTTTTCTTCCAGCTACTTCTGGAGTCACACCAAACTTCCGGGCTACTCTTTAGTTTACTTGTGGAATTTTTTAAGTATCTACAATCTTTTTGGCATAACATTGGCCATTGATACACTGTTCACTTGGCTGGTCAGTAATATTTCAGCACAATTTCATATTTTATGCTTTCGTTTTAAAGAGGCTGCCAAGAGTTATGGCGAAACAACAAGTGGCGGCAACGAGTTCAATGACTCTCAAACATTTTTAAAAATCATCAAGTCATGCTTTGTGTATCACAATCAAACGTTGCAGTTGGCTGCAAAATTAAATCAGGTTTATGGTGAAATAATTTTCATAAAATTTCTCATCTCCTGTTCAGAAATTTGTTGTTTGGTGTTTCGCTTAAGTCGACCCAGTGAATCGATGGCTGTTGCAGCTTATCAGTGTTTCTTTCTATTAACAGTGGCCATTCAATTAATGTTGTATTGCTACAATGGCCAGAGGATAAGGGACGTGGTGAGTTGGTATTGAACATAAATATTTTTTTAATATTGAAGTTTTAACTGCTTAAAAAGGAAAATAAATGAATTTGGTTTTTGTGTTTAAAAAAAATAAAAAAATTTTTTTATAATTTCAGTTAAAATGTGTATTTTTTTTGTGCTTTACCATTTTAAATAATTTGTTGGGTTTTCTTGTTTCAAATTTCTTTTTCTTTCATTCCTTTAACAGAGTTTGCAAGTGGCGCCTGAAATCTATTTTGCTTTTGACTGGTCCCATTTGGCAAAATCATCTAAAAAATTACTTTTACTACCAATGATGCGAGCACAAAAAAGTTGTCAATTAAAAGGAGTCTTTTTTGTCGTCGATTTGAGTTTATTTTTATGGGTAAAACTATCCACTTTGACACCATGAACAAATGACTTTTAAATGTGAATATAAAGTTATATTAAAATGATATTTTTATATGCATTATTTCAGGCCTTTAAAACAGCAGGATCATTGATTGCAGCCTTAAAGACTTTAGAAGAAAATCAGGATTGAAAGATTGGCCCTGAGAATGTCTAATTTCATCACAAGCCTTGAAACTTTACATCTCGTTGTTCTTCAATGTCTACGTTAAAGTTTAATTAAACTCAAAGAAATAGTAGAAATAATCTTAAAGTACATTGTTGTTTATTGAATTAAAATTTCAGTCTTATTTTCATCAAATATTTAATATGAAAAATCTAGAGAATTAGCAAAAATAACTTACACATAAATATTAGAAGTATTGATTGTAGTCGTAGTTGTGTTTAGCCGTATACATTTTAAATAAACTTTTTTTTTGCTTTAACTGACTTTCTAATAAAATGCAATTAACATATCCCTCATTTGCTGCAAGACCGGCATAAGTCCAAAAAATCCATTTCGAGATAAACGCATTTTAAGTTCTTGATTTGTTCTAACTACTTAGAAAAAAAAAGAAGAAACATTCTCTTCAAACTGGGAAAGTATAAAAGATATAAAGATGAATTTAATGCACAATATAAAGAAAAAAGCGAACAATTCTGCATCTCTAACTCCAAAATTTCATTTTTTGAGTTATGCCGGACTTGCAGCAAATGAGCGATATATATGTATTATTCAAAATTTATTTTACTTACAGAAAAAATATAAATTAATTAATATTAATTAAAAAGTTAATTAAATTTGAACCAGTAAACAAATTAAAAGTGTCTGTGGACTTTTGACAAAACATCTTAAGTCAAATTTAAAAAGTTGAAAAACTGCTGTTTATTATACGAATTTTCCTTCAAAAAACATTTTTGTTTACGATATTAAAATTTTGTATTGTAAACGAAATTTTTTTTTAATTCCGGTTTATGTTATTTTTTGATAAAAATAATTTTTTCATCGAGATTTTTTTAGACATTTTTTTGCTTTGTTATCTCGACTTAAGTTGTTTTGTCAAAATGTCAAATAAATATTTTTTGATATTGACAACGTTTTCTACAATGTGGTTGTTTAAATAAATTTTTTATTTACTTGATTAAATTTATAATAAAAACTGATTTTATTTTTAATTAATGGTTTAATTGAAAAACAGTTGGTGAACATTTTTTCTGTGTATAAGTAATACATAATAAGGTGAATTGTTGAGAATATAACTAAAGAATGTGAAAAGAGATTTATATCAGCACCATCCATATGGCTTAGTTTCATGGTGGATCATTTACCAAAAGCCCCCGTGTGTGCACCAGAGAACTGCAAAATCACTATTTTTCTTGATTTATTCATACTCTAAAATTTACATTAACTCTATGCCTGCAAAACAAAGTTCAACGTTGGAAATTTTGACATCGTTTTGTACACATTTGATTTGTGCACGTGTGAGTTTTTTATTGAAAGTGCTTTGTTTGCATTGTTGTTGCGCACGCAATATAACTTATTTGTGTATAGTCAAAAGGCACACATTCTTATACTTTTGCATTCAAGTAGTCATTGACCACTCGATAAGCCAACGACGAACTAAATTGGTATGAGTACGAGTCGTTTTGTTCCATTAACATTAACAGCAATAACAACTATAACAACAACAATACATTGTCTTCTATTTCTATGGAAATTGTTTGTTGTTGTTTTTCTTAAATTTTTTTTTTCTTGTACTACATCGCAACTACTACATGTGTAATGATTGGTTGATTACTGGCTTTTTTGTTTGTATTTTTTTTTTTCTTTACCAAAACAATCATTGTCGCACCGAACACACAAACATCTTTATTAAAAAACGAAGCTAACGATGGTATAAATAACAAAGCACGATGTGCATTATCTGAATGACTGTAAACCAGCAGCGAATGTTTGCGGTTTGATTGTATGACAGCAAGCGAGTGTATTTGTTGGTGTTCACTTACTGCGATTTTTTTGCAATCGCACAAAGCCGTTCTCTGGTGTGCACTGATACTTAACATTCAGGAAGCAATTTTTGTGTGTAAACCTACAAATATTATACACTCGCCCCTTGTTTAGGAGTCGGAGGTATTTAACCTCCACTGCTTTATTAATATTTTGTAGCATCTGTCGAATAGAATCAGCACCTAGGAAACAGAACTTTCCCACAGTATTGAAAAATCCGCCTTCCATGTGGAATTCTCCCTTCCACAGTCACTTCCTTATCCCCTTCGTGAAGAAAGTACCCCTATATTGCCAGAAAGGCAGTTTTCCCATCAAAAAAGCAAGGCTTCTGCAAAAACAATCATCGCCAAAGACACGAATCACTTCTCGCAAGAAGCATACTAACGGGGCCTAAACCAATGTCAGACTGGTGCTTTGTACTCAACTGATTCCAGTAGCACCAGATAACAAGAGACTGCAGTGAGAGCCTCGGACTAAATAATTCAAAAAGAAATGTTATTAAACACAAATTAGATACTAATTGCCAATTAGTAAGCCGATTAGTCTCTAGTCGAAGGATTTTAGGCGTTAGTTTTTTAGATTGTTAGTCAGTTGGTGTCTGAATAACAAGAGTTTCACCAATAAAATAAAAGCTGACAAGTTGCTTAGTCGACAAAGTTTAATGTGTTGTTTCCAGGTGACAAGCAATTGATTGTGTAATAAAATTTATAAGAAATGCACTCAAAAAACTGAGTGATTTTCATATAAATTTTTCTGCACAACCAATTGCCTGTCACCTGGATACAGTACGTTAATCGAAAAAGGTTCTGTACGTTTAAATTTTAATTGACAAGAAAAAAATAGAGTTTAATCGCTAAGTTCGAAGCGGCACCTTATAGCAAATGTAATCAGTTATATCGATTGTATATCAATTGCTACAGAATTAAATTTTAAATTCAAGAATTTAAAATTTGTTAAAAACGAGATTAAAGACTTTAGCCAAAGGACTTTCCGAAACACGTTTAAACTTAACTGATCAACCACAGCCTAAATTTGATAACAGTCTAAGCGACTATGATCGACAATAAAAATCTTATCGACCAGAGTCGCTAACTAGCTAGAATTACTCAACATGATTTAAGTCGATTGGTGGCTGACCGAAAAGAACTAATCAACACGATTTAAGTCGATTGGTGTTTTGCCAACACGAGTTTCACCATTAATAGACCAGCTGAATAATGTTTAGTAAATTAGGTTTTAATTGACAGAATTCTGAAAGATAAGAGTTTGTTCGATGAGCTTGGATCAACACCAAAATAGCAAAAGTAGTCAGAAATATCGATTGTTAATCAATTGCTACAGAATTTTATTTTAAATTCCAGATTTAAAATTTTTTTTAAACAAGCTTAAAGACTCCAGCCACAAGGCTATCCGAAGCAAATTAAAACGGAATTGATCAACCAAAGTCTATAGTTGCCTACAGTCTAGTCAACCATTGTCAAGAAAATGAAAATCTAATCGACCAGAGTTAAGTCGATTTGCTGCTAAATGGCGATTTAAGTCAATTGGCCAACTGACCGACTAGTACTTATTATCACGATTTAAGTCGATTATTGTTTATGGATGAAAATCGTATCATGTCTCTATTATCGATGAAGAGAGGGAATTTGTCACTTTAAATATAACAGCGTCTGGTAAAAATGAGGAAGTAAACGTAAAACACCTTCCTGTAATAGTCTTGCATTGGATTCACAATTCGCCATTGATCTGGAGTGCATGTTCAACTGTTTTAAAAGTTCGGGTTGGTCCAAAGGTGGGTGGGTAGAACTCCATTCTATCACAATGGGCCTTAGTATGTGATCTGTATATTGACTGCCATTTCCAACCTAATTTAAGAGGAGGTTATAGCTAAAAATTGACTCAGCAACGAAAGATTTCAATTTGATTTAGTATTTATCCCACTACACACGTTTACAACATGTTTGATAAAGCTGAGCTCGTCTCCTTTTTTGTCCATCACTATAATGAATTGATCAAGTAAATTTTTTGTCAAAAATGTGTTTGTGCTTGATGACTTAATATATTAAAATGTGACATTAAGTATGCCAAAATTTTTTTTTTTTTTACTAAACACCATAAATTCGTTTACAATGTTTGATGAATTTTTTCGAAGAAATAACCACCTTTATCGTGGTTGGCGAATTTAAAATACTCCTTCGACTGTTAGGTAAAAGATTAATGACTACGTGAACTTGTTTTCCTTAATCTATTACCAAACAGTCGCAGGCGCATTTTAAATTCGCCAACAACGACAAGGGTGAATATTTTATGGTTTTTAACTCTGTAGCGATGTTAAGTTTTTAACAAATATGTCATAACAAATTTTAATTTAATTTTCAACTTAATTATGCGTCATATATTCATTTAATTGCCAATAATAAAAATTTTTATTGGTCACACATTAAAAAAAAAAAAAAAATAAGAAATGTTCTTTTGTAATATTTATTAAAGCAAATTAATTTGTTTGTCATTAACCAATTGCCAATAACCGCAATTTCAAACAAATAAACATTTTTTGATGGTCTGTTGAGTTGCATAGAGAGTTTGAGGCATTTGAGTTCGATTAATAATTCTTTCGTTTTACACCTGATTCACACTATGCGACATGTCCCTTAAAAATATTTAAGGAAATAGAAGATAGGTGATGGGTGTAAGGACACTTGATTTTTCATTTCGTGCAACAACGTCGCAACAATTTGCTCTTTCTCTTTAATATGTTTTGAAATGGAAATTTAATAGTTAAATTTGAATTTAAGACTTAAGAGTCAAATTGAGGTTTTTGGCATACAACAAAAAACGCACATTCTGAAAGTGTTCGAGTTTTCGAAGGAACACCAAAAGACAAAACGGATATTGTTGCAGAGACAGGTCGCATAGTCTGAAACAGGTATTTAACTTTATGATCTTCAACAAAAGTTTTTTAAATTTTCTTTTCTTTATGTATTCCAAAAATACAAAAATATTTTGAATAGTAATTTTTCAATTAAGGGTGGTCCAACCATGATGCACGATGTTAATTGTGAGTCACACCTTAACGTCAAGTTTTTTGCCCAACTTAATTTGACATTTATTTATTTCAGTGATTGACAAATTCAACCATGGAGAGGTATAAAATAAAGCCACGCCGAATGGTTGCTTGGACAGACAGTGAAGTGAATGGTGACTTTACATATAAAATCATCTTCCGCGACGAGGCACACTTTTACCTCAGTGAATTCGTTAACAAGAAGAATTGCCGCATTTGGGCAAATGAGAATCCACGAGCACAGAAAACATTTTTTCACTAATTAATGCAATGATCAAAAATAAAATCAGTTTTAATTAAAAATTTAATCAATTGAATTAAACTTTAAATTGATTTGCACCAGTAACCAAAGATTAGACGTTTTATTCACTTGATTAAACGTTTTATTCACTTGATTAAACGTTTAATTCACTTGATTAAAATTTAAATTAAAACTGATTTTATTTTTGATCATTGCTTTAATTGGTGAAAAATTTTTTCTGTGCTCGTGGATTCTATTGTTGAAAGGTCGATGCAAGATTGACTGCTTGGTGCGGTTTAAGGGCTGACGGCATCATTGGGTCATACTTTTTCATAATGAGGGCAAGCAGTAACCGTGAATGGTATTTGCTATCGCGAAATGATAACGGAATTCTTGTGGCCAGAAATTGAGGATATGGACCTAGACGATATGTGGTTCCAACAGGATGGTGTTGCTTGCCACACAGCCAACGAAACAATGGCTCTTTTGCGCGAGATTTTCAGTGGCCGTGTTATCTCGCATCATGGCGAAGTTAATTGGTCGTCACAATTATGTCATTTCACATCGTTGTACTTTTTTCTTTGATGATATTTAGAAGAAAAAGTGTACGTCAATAAACCAAGAAGAATTCAAGAGCTGAAGGATGATATAATTCGGCACGTTTACGACACTGAACCTCAATTATGTCGCAGAGTCATAGAAAATAAGGATCATCGGATAGAGGTATGCCACCGAAGCCATTACGCGCATTTCGCCGATATTTTGTTTACACATAGTTGTCATAGAGTCTTCTATAAAAATAAAAGATATTGAGATAATTCTATGAAAACTTTATGTTTTGTTTACAAGTAACTTCGTGCGTTTTGGTTGGGCCAACGTTTATACACATTTTTAGAAATATTTATTTTAATTTTTTTTATTTGGAAGGTTTTTAGAAATTCGACTTTTATCTCTTTTTTCATAGCTTCAAGCACATTTTTATGGTTAGTGTTAAATTTAACCAAACGACTTTAACGTTTATTAATTAATTTGAAGGTGGCATTAATAAAAATTAAATAAAAAAGGCAGTAATCATAAAGCGAGGTAGTTTTAAATATTTATGGTTAAAACATTTGTTTAATTTAAATTCATTTAAATAGCCATATTTATTCAAAAATGTAAAAAATTTATTAAATCAAAACTATAAAAATTTATCAACCCAATTATGAATAAAAATTGCCCGCGATTTTTTTCCCCTCTCCCATTTTTTCCTATTCAAATTTAACTATAAAAATGGTAGAAGGAAAAGAACTCCCGGGGAATTTGTATTAATAATTGGGTTATTAAATTTTAGAGCTTATTATATGTTCGAATCATTTTATATTTTTTGCGTTTTAGATAAATTTTGTAACACTTTTAAAGGTTTTAGTTTTTTGTTTAAATAATAAAATTTCTGTACTTATTTTCTTAATTCAAATTCAATGTAAACGATTAAATAAAACCTTTTCCATTATACTGATCAATTTGATTTATTGTTTGATTGATTGATGGTTGGCAAATATTTGTTAAATAATTAAAACCACAACATTTGGTCAAAAGTTGGGCACAAACCATACACTTAAATAAATATGGCACTTGAAATGGAAACTAATTTAATATCCGTTAAGGGCAATAAACTAACACATACACGTACTAATAAGAGTTGTTTTTAACACACACACACACACACACACACACACACACACACACATACTCTGGAGAAGTAACATATACCAATATACTTTGATTTCTACACTTCCTCCTTTTTCTCTCTTTCTGTTTTTACACTGAAAAAAACCATGTTTTAGAAATACAAGAACTGTTGAATTGCTTACGAAATATTTTGTGGCTTCATATTACGACAGGGCTGCCAGGTTCTTTTTTCCTTGTCCCCAAAAAATAAAAAAAAATCCCCCAATTACAAAAAAAAAATAACCTTAAAAACCTTAAAGACCAAATTTAAATTTTTTTCAAAAATTAGTAAGAAAAATTTTAATAAGAAATCCCCAAAAATCCCCACACAAAAATTTTTAGTAAAAAAAAAAAATATTTTATTTTGTTTTTAGCGACTGCTTTCGGCATGTTTTTATACCCTCCACCACAATTAGTTGTGAAGAGGGTATATTAAGTTTGTCATTCCGTGTGAAACTTTTTTATTATTCATCTCAGACCACATAAAGTATATATATTCTGGGTCCTTGAGTAATTCTAAGTCGATTTAGCCATGTCCGTCTGTCTGTCCGTCTGTCCGTCTGTTGAACACACGCTCACTTTCGAACAACTCAAAAGAAATGAACAACTTGGTGTCAGATTGCTTGTAGTTATCCTAAGCAGTTTGGGATTGAAATCCAGAAAAATCGGTTCAGTAGGACCAGAGCTATGAATCAAAATGTGGAACCACCACCTAAAAAAATTGATAATTTTGTTACAAAAAATAACATGAATGCTGGAACAAGGCATGGAATGAGATAAGATTTTGCAAAAATTTGTTTTATTTGACTGGAAATCACGCTGTTAAATTTCGTGAACATCCGCCCATAATTTACCCTAAGCCCCATATAAACACTACTCCCTGAAAGCAGCTTAGTACGCCTAAAACCGTAAAAAATAACGCTAGCGTAACAAAATTTGGTACGTTACAGTTTTTTAGGACTAGAAATAACACTGTGAAATTTCGTGACGATCGGTCTATAATTTACCTTAGGCCCCATATAAACCCTACTACCGGAAAACAGTTTAGTACGCCTAAAACCGTAAAAAGTAATGCAATCATAACAAATTTTGGCTCGTCACAGTTTTATGGGACTATAAATGATACTGTGAAATTTCGTGATGATCGGTACATAACTTACCCTAGGCCCCATAGAAACCCTACTCCCGGAAAACAGTTTAGTACACCTAAAACCATAATTAATAACAAATCGTCACAGTTTAAGATAATAATAACATCATACAGATATTACTTCTTAAACATTCGAACTGTCGGTGGAGGGTATCAAAGATTCGGCAATATGCTGTTTTTGAAGACGAATGAGTCAAGTTATAAAAATTTGGAGCTTGTTCAATCGGTTTAAGCCATCCTTTAAATTAAAAATAAAAACACATATTTCCCAAACTGTATTATATTGTTTTTCATATTTAGTTATTTTTATAATTTATATGAAAAGCACTGAATTTTTTGAGTGTAATAAAAGAAGGTAAATGTATAAAATCCCCAAAAACTCCCCGATTATTTTTCTTAAATCCCCAAATGAATTTCTTTGCCCTTTTGCTTGCATGAAATCCTCAACTTTGGGGATAAATCCCCAAGTCTGGCAGCCCTGTATTACGACAAGTTTGTGCTCAGTGAAAATTTTGAAATAAAGGGGAAACAAATTAGCAGTTTTTTAATAGATATTTAGTTTGGGTGTCATAAAATTGTGTATATTCATAGTCTCTTCGATAAGAGTAAAGTCTAGCTGATAAGATTTTTATCTTCAAGACTTTAGTATAACAAAATCTAGTTGCTTAAGGGTTAATGGACAAGAATATTTTTAACACAAATCGAATCGACAAGATTCTTAACCAAAAGGGGTCTTGTAGACTAGAGTTAGGAATTAAGTTTATCAAAATCAATTCGAAAAGCTCCTTTAGATATCAATATATTTGAAAATAGTAAATGTTGTTGAATAATTATTCAGAAAGTGGCAACGCTGGAGTCTAGTCGAAAAACTCAAATCGAGCCCGAACGCAATGTGACGTAAACAAAAATTGATTTGTTCACAGCCAATCCTTTTTAAAAGTCGACCTAACCAACTTTCCAGATAGAGGTTGGTGTCTCCTAATTTAAGCTAACGAGGCTCTGGAGACGGAAACTTAGGTATTACAACCTTAAACTCTGTACGAATGAAATACTATTGCGAACCCTGAGCTCATAAAAAAGGAGCGTCGGGGTATCAGTGAACTGAGTGACTCCATAGCGTCACAGGAAGTAGGAGGAATTTGAACGTTGGCTATGAATCGCTAGCTCCAAGAACTACAACAAGTTTTGATGCTCAGATAGCAACTCTATCACCAACCTAGGGAACAAAATAAAAATAGCTACCGAATCGCTTAAAAACGCCCTGTTCTCTAGTGGAATAATAAATGTTAATAAATTAAAGTTTAATCGATAAGAGCCTAGTCCATTGTAGTGCATTCGACAATATTATTGAAGATTTGAATCAGTGCAGTCCGAAGGAGCTTAGGCGGTTAAGGTAAAATTAGCAGGAGTTGGGTCTAAAAAATTCTAAGCAATTTCTTCTATTAAAATCTATTCATGAAGTTTTTGCGTATCATGCACACTGTGGGAGTTAAAAGAAAGAAAAAAGAAAATATATCTTAACCCTTAGTCTACGAGCAATTTGTTTGGCAATTATTGCCGTAGCAACTATCAAATTCTATTGCCAACACTAGATATTAACGTGTGGACTGCATTAATATGTATTTGAACACATGTTCAGCAACAAATGTTATAATATATTGCTGAGCAATCATCTTTTAACACAAGCTGTCAATAAATTGGTTGCCAAAGATAATGTAAGTATTTGTTTACATACAAATTCCTGTCTTGTGTTTAGACATACGTTTACTCCACTCTGAAAAAAATATTAAACATAGAACATTTCTGTGACGTCATTCTGCCGACGTTATTGCTTATGTTAACAAATACAAATTGCGCGTATAGACGTAGGGTTAGGTTCTTTAATTTTAATAAATATATTTTTTATATCTAAAGCAGGGGAGTAGTTATGTTTCAGTTTAAAATATCATACCTACATATGTAGAAGGAGCAGACTAGGGCTTCCAATCGGGAAATTCCGAAAATCCCGCGATTTTCGAGACTAGGCGAAACCCGAATTTCTGATTTTTAATCCCGGGATTTTCGGGATACCGATTTTTTTATATTTTGTGTTATTTTTACATTTATTTTTAGTAATTTGTATAAATATTTGTTTGTTGGTGTATTTGTTGAACCAAAAAGTTTTTGATACGCCCTGTTGTTCAAAAATAAACAAAACATACTTAAACAAGAACTGTGCTACCTTTCATTTGAGAAAACAATAATTACAATATGTACAATTTATAAATAACAAAAAACGTTGTTTAAAATATATCGATTAAATAAGTTGAAAGGATTTTTATTAAATTTTCCAATTTTTTTTTGTTGCAATTGTGCAATTGTATTTTAAAATTGTTCAAATGTTTTCCTGTACACAATTTTTTAAAATATATTTGGAAATGGTGTAATAAGTATATCAATAATCAAATATTGATAAAAATAAGATTTTTATGTTTTTTGTTACGTTTTTATTTCATGATCTTTATGAATTTTGAGTTATTATACCCACACCACAATAGTGGAGAGGGTATTATGCATTTGTGCTGATGTGTGTAACGCCTTTAAATATTGGTCCTAGACCAACCCTTAAAGTATACCGATCGACTCAGAATCACTTTCTGAGTAGAACTAACGACGTCCGGCTGGCTGGCTGGCTGGCTGGCTGGCCGTCCATGTAACCTTGTGCGCAAAGTAGAGGTCGCAATTTTGGAGCTAATTTGATAAAATTTGGGACATAGGTTCTTATTGGCACAAGGACCAAGCCTATTGAAAATGGGCCAAATCGTAGGACCACGAGGGGTTAATTTATTCCTCTTAGAAACTATCAAACCGATTTCAATGAAATTTAAAACATATCTTTATGGACACAAAAGGGATGAATTTTTTAAAAAATAGGACCACGAGGGGCCAATTTCTGTCTCTCAAACCGATTTTAATGAAATTCAAAACATAGATAGATCCTTATCTATATGGAAACATAAGCTATACAGTTTTTCAAAAATAGGACCACAAGGGGAGGTAGGGGGCGATTTCTGCCTCTCACAAACTTTCAAACAGATTTTAATGAAGTTTATAAACATAGATAAATCCATATTTATATGGACATATAAGCATGATGTGTTTTTTAATACTGTGGTGTAGGGTATCATATGGTCGGGCTTGACCGACTATACTTTCTTACTTGTTATTATTTTAAGTTTGTTTTTATTATAATTTTTACAAATAAATAATACCTATATGTTCATGAAATATGAGTATTTACTAGGGAGATCGATCGAATAGTATTCGAACGGTTTTAACCGGTTATTTTAGTTTTGCCCAAGTTGAATATTTTAAAATGTCCATTTTTCGAATATCGAATAAACCGGTTATTTTGGTAAAATAAACCGGTTATTTAAATAATGTGTAATTTATATAAGATTTCCTTACTTTTGTTAAAATTTAACCCGTAATTTAAGTATTTTTTCTAATTGAATTTTGGCAAACTTAAATTTTTCAAAAGGATTTCATGTCTAAAAAATGCAACAAAAGTAAAAAAAAACATTATGACCAATGTAAATTAAAATCGCTTATATAAGCGTGTGTTCTTGTTACAAAAATCTAAATTAATTCAAAATACTACAAAAAAATGTTCAGCTTAAAAGTAATTAGCAATTTGACAGTATTCTTAATATTCGAACTGAGTTAAAAGACAATGGTGCTTGAAGGGAAATAAAATGATAAGTTGCAAAGGTTATTCACGTAACGACTTATTAATCAATACGCCAAGTAAAACTTGACTCTGTTCTAAGTAGTTTTTAAGAGACTGCATATAATACTTTACGAAAATATGCTGCCATAATGAATGAAAACTCTTACAGCCATACTTAAACAAGAGCGGAAAGCGTATTCTAGCTGTCAAAAATTCTCATGCCCATACAGTTTGAATGAAGCATCCCTAAATAGCGCGGCGTCAACGCTTTACAATTGGAAAATCCGATTTTGATAGCGCGATTAATAGTGAAGTTGGCCGCTTTGTTAATAAATAATGTCAATTTAGCTATTTTTTCGACAATCTAGCGGTTTTGTCTTCTGTTTTTATTTCTATTATGTGGGTTTTATTCAACAAGAAAGTTAACACTTCTGTTTGTGGCACAACGCTGATAGCTTTGTTTAGGTATGGCATATCAGCGTAAAAGCTAAGCGGAAGAAAACGTTCCGCCTTCCGCTCTTGTTTAGGTACGGCTGCTTAGTAGTTCTAGAATATCTTTGTGCTTAAAACTACAACATACCGGCGGAATCAACGATGTGGAAAAATTCTTCAGTTTTATTTGTTAAAACACCAAGAACTTAAAACATAATTGAAGGAATCAAACAATGTCATGGAAGGGTTTAAATTGTAATCAACGAATTGACAGATATTTCATACAAAAAGCATGTTCATATTACTATTCGTTTCTATCCCAGTAAAAACTTCGCCTACTTTTTCAAAATGAAAAACTTCTTTAACTCATTATTTTGTAGCTTTCTTCTATAACTACATCTATAACAACTTCTATAACTACTTTTTTCTGGATGTATGCAGGTAAAAAAAATAATGACTTACTTTTTAATGCGTTCATTTTGGGACATCCCTTGTAAAATTCATTCGTTCTTTCAGTAGAATTGTAACTAGTGCTCTTATGTTTTTTGATTACTCAACACATTATTTTGTAGGCGAAGTTCTTACTAAGATAATGCTGAAACAAAATAATTTGAAATATATAATCCTGGATAAGAGGTTTTGTTTGCAGCTGTTCAAAAATATGTTTGAAGTCTACTGTTTTATATAGACATGATAAGCCACCACCAAATTCAAAATCATTTAAAAAAATTTTTTGAAAATATCTCGAATAATAAATTTATTTAATTCCTATAATTTTTTAAAACCAAAGTTTGCAAAAAATTCTAAAGCTACGTTCATATCTATTAAATATTTGACGTCCAACACAACCACTAGTTTTCATAAAGAATTGATTGCTTTTGCAAAAATTTTAACTAGATCAAATATCATTTAACAGTTTCTAATTTACATTATACAATTATGATCTTAGGAATAATGTTTAGTAAATAAATAGAAATTATAAAAAAATAAAGCTTAAGTTTGATCAATTTACTGGTAACGCTTTTTGATGATCGGTACATAACTTACCCTAGGCCCCATAGAAACCCTACTCCCGGAAAACAGTTTAGTACACCTAAAACCATAATTAATAACAAATCGTCACAGTTTAAGATAATAATAACATCATACAGATATTACTTCTTAAACATTCGAACTGTCGGTGGAGGGTATCAAAGATTCGGCAATATGCTGTTTTTGAAGACGAATGAGTCAAGTTATAAAAATTTGGAGCTTGTTCAATCGGTTTAAGCCATCCTTTAAATTAAAAATAAAAACACATATTTCCCAAACTGTATTATATTGTTTTTCATATTTAGTTATTTTTATAATTTATATGAAAAGCACTGAATTTTTTGAGTGTAATAAAAGAAGGTAAATGTATAAAATCCCCAAAAACTCCCCGATTATTTTTCTTAAATCCCCAAATGAATTTCTTTGCCCTTTTGCTTGCATGAAATCCTCAACTTTGGGGATAAATCCCCAAGTCTGGCAGCCCTGTATTACGACAAGTTTGTGCTCAGTGAAAATTTTGAAATAAAGGGGAAACAAATTAGCAGTTTTTTAATAGATATTTAGTTTGGGTGTCATAAAATTGTGTATATTCATAGTCTCTTCGATAAGAGTAAAGTCTAGCTGATAAGATTTTTATCTTCAAGACTTTAGTATAACAAAATCTAGTTGCTTAAGGGTTAATGGACAAGAATATTTTTAACACAAATCGAATCGACAAGATTCTTAACCAAAAGGGGTCTTGTAGACTAGAGTTAGGAATTAAGTTTATCAAAATCAATTCGAAAAGCTCCTTTAGATATCAATATATTTGAAAATAGTAAATGTTGTTGAATAATTATTCAGAAAGTGGCAACGCTGGAGTCTAGTCGAAAAACTCAAATCGAGCCCGAACGCAATGTGACGTAAACAAAAATTGATTTGTTCACAGCCAATCCTTTTTAAAAGTCGACCTAACCAACTTTCCAGATAGAGGTTGGTGTCTCCTAATTTAAGCTAACGAGGCTCTGGAGACGGAAACTTAGGTATTACAACCTTAAACTCTGTACGAATGAAATACTATTGCGAACCCTGAGCTCATAAAAAAGGAGCGTCGGGGTATCAGTGAACTGAGTGACTCCATAGCGTCACAGGAAGTAGGAGGAATTTGAACGTTGGCTATGAATCGCTAGCTCCAAGAACTACAACAAGTTTTGATGCTCAGATAGCAACTCTATCACCAACCTAGGGAACAAAATAAAAATAGCTACCGAATCGCTTAAAAACGCCCTGTTCTCTAGTGGAATATTAAATGTTAATAAATTAAAGTTTAATCGATAAGAGCCTAGTCCATTGTAGTGCATTCGACAATATTATTGAAGATTTGAATCAGTGCAGTCCGAAGGAGCTTAGGCGGTTAAGGTAAAATTAGCAGGAGTTGGGTCTAAAAAATTCTAAGCAATTTCTTCTATTAAAATCTATTCATGAAGTTTTTGCGTATCATGCACACTGTGGGAGTTAAAAGAAAGAAAAAAGAAAATATATCTTAACCCTTAGTCTACGAGCAATTTGTTTGGCAATTATTGCCGTAGCAACTATCAAATTCTATTGCCAACACTAGATATTAACGTGTGGACTGCATTAATATGTATTTGAACACATGTTCAGCAACAAATGTTATAATATATTGCTGAGCAATCATCTTTTAACACAAGCTGTCAATAAATTGGTTGCCAAAGATAATGTAAGTATTTGTTTACATACAAATTCCTGTCTTGTGTTTAGACATACGTTTACTCCACTCTGAAAAAAATATTAAACATAGAACATTTCTGTGACGTCATTCTGCCGACGTTATTGCTTATGTTAACAAATACAAATTGCGCGTATAGACGTAGGGTTAGGTTCTTTAATTTTAATAAATATATTTTTTATATCTAAAGCAGGGGAGTAGTTATGTTTCAGTTTAAAATATCATACCTACATATGTAGAAGGAGCAGACTAGGGCTTCCAATCGGGAAATTCCGAAAATCCCGCGATTTTCGAGACTAGGCGAAACCCGAATTTCTGATTTTTAATCCCGGGATTTTCGGGATACCGATTTTTTTATATTTTGTGTTATTTTTACATTTATTTTTAGTAATTTGTATAAATATTTGTTTGTTGGTGTATTTGTTGAACCAAAAAGTTTTTGATACGCCCTGTTGTTCAAAAATAAACAAAACATACTTAAACAAGAACTGTGCTACCTTTCATTTGAGAAAACAATAATTACAATATGTACAATTTATAAATAACAAAAAACGTTGTTTAAAATATATCGATTAAATAAGTTGAAAGGATTTTTATTAAATTTTCCAATTTTTTTTTGTTGCAATTGTGCAATTGTATTTTAAAATTGTTCAAATGTTTTCCTGTACACAATTTTTTAAAATATATTTGGAAATGGTGTAATAAGTATATCAATAATCAAATATTGATAAAAATAAGATTTTTATGTTTTTTGTTACGTTTTTATTTCATGATCTTTATGAATTTTGAGTTATTATACCCACACCACAATAGTGGAGAGGGTATTATGCATTTGTGCTGATGTGTGTAACGCCTTTAAATATTGGTCCTAGACCAACCCTTAAAGTATACCGATCGACTCAGAATCACTTTCTGAGTAGAACTAACGACGTCCGGCTGGCTGGCTGGCTGGCTGGCTGGCCGTCCATGTAACCTTGTGCGCAAAGTAGAGGTCGCAATTTTGGAGCTAATTTGATAAAATTTGGGACATAGGTTCTTATTGGCACAAGGACCAAGCCTATTGAAAATGGGCCAAATCGTAGGACCACGAGGGGTTAATTTATTCCTCTTAGAAACTATCAAACCGATTTCAATGAAATTTAAAACATATCTTTATGGACACAAAAGGGATGAATTTTTTAAAAAATAGGACCACGAGGGGCCAATTTCTGTCTCTCAAACCGATTTTAATGAAATTCAAAACATAGATAGATCCTTATCTATATGGAAACATAAGCTATACAGTTTTTCAAAAATAGGACCACAAGGGGAGGTAGGGGGCGATTTCTGCCTCTCACAAACTTTCAAACAGATTTTAATGAAGTTTATAAACATAGATAAATCCATATTTATATGGACATATAAGCATGATGTGTTTTTTAATACTGTGGTGTAGGGTATCATATGGTCGGGCTTGACCGACTATACTTTCTTACTTGTTATTATTTTAAGTTTGTTTTTATTATAATTTTTACAAATAAATAATACCTATATGTTCATGAAATATGAGTATTTACTAGGGAGATCGATCGAATAGTATTCGAACGGTTTTAACCGGTTATTTTAGTTTTGCCCAAGTTGAATATTTTAAAATGTCCATTTTTCGAATATCGAATAAACCGGTTATTTTGGTAAAATAAACCGGTTATTTAAATAATGTGTAATTTATATAAGATTTCCTTACTTTTGTTAAAATTTAACCCGTAATTTAAGTATTTTTTCTAATTGAATTTTGGCAAACTTAAATTTTTCAAAAGGATTTCATGTCTAAAAAATGCAACAAAAGTAAAAAAAAACATTATGACCAATGTAAATTAAAATCGCTTATATAAGCGTGTGTTCTTGTTACAAAAATCTAAATTAATTCAAAATACTACAAAAAAATGTTCAGCTTAAAAGTAATTAGCAATTTGACAGTATTCTTAATATTCGAACTGAGTTAAAAGACAATGGTGCTTGAAGGGAAATAAAATGATAAGTTGCAAAGGTTATTCACGTAACGACTTATTAATCAATACGCCAAGTAAAACTTGACTCTGTTCTAAGTAGTTTTTAAGAGACTGCATATAATACTTTACGAAAATATGCTGCCATAATGAATGAAAACTCTTACAGCCATACTTAAACAAGAGCGGAAAGCGTATTCTAGCTGTCAAAAATTCTCATGCCCATACAGTTTGAATGAAGCATCCCTAAATAGCGCGGCGTCAACGCTTTACAATTGGAAAATCCGATTTTGATAGCGCGATTAATAGTGAAGTTGGCCGCTTTGTTAATAAATAATGTCAATTTAGCTATTTTTTCGACAATCTAGCGGTTTTGTCTTCTGTTTTTATTTCTATTATGTGGGTTTTATTCAACAAGAAAGTTAACACTTCTGTTTGTGGCACAACGCTGATAGCTTTGTTTAGGTATGGCATATCAGCGTAAAAGCTAAGCGGAAGAAAACGTTCCGCCTTCCGCTCTTGTTTAGGTACGGCTGCTTAGTAGTTCTAGAATATCTTTGTGCTTAAAACTACAACATACCGGCGGAATCAACGATGTGGAAAAATTCTTCAGTTTTATTTGTTAAAACACCAAGAACTTAAAACATAATTGAAGGAATCAAACAATGTCATGGAAGGGTTTAAATTGTAATCAACGAATTGACAGATATTTCATACAAAAAGCATGTTCATATTACTATTCGTTTCTATCCCAGTAAAAACTTCGCCTACTTTTTCAAAATGAAAAACTTCTTTAACTCATTATTTTGTAGCTTTCTTCTATAACTACATCTATAACAACTTCTATAACTACTTTTTTCTGGATGTATGCAGGTAAAAAAAATAATGACTTACTTTTTAATGCGTTCATTTTGGGACATCCCTTGTAAAATTCATTCGTTCTTTCAGTAGAATTGTAACTAGTGCTCTTATGTTTTTTGATTACTCAACACATTATTTTGTAGGCGAAGTTCTTACTAAGATAATGCTGAAACAAAATAATTTGAAATATATAATCCTGGATAAGAGGTTTTGTTTGCAGCTGTTCAAAAATATGTTTGAAGTCTACTGTTTTATATAGACATGATAAGCCACCACCAAATTCAAAATCATTTAAAAAAATTTTTTGAAAATATCTCGAATAATAAATTTATTTAATTCCTATAATTTTTTAAAACCAAAGTTTGCAAAAAATTCTAAAGCTACGTTCACATCTATTAAATATTTGACGTCCAACACAACCACTAGTTTTCATAAAGAATTGATTGCTTTTGCAAAAATTTTAACTAGATCAAATATCATTTAACAGTTTCTAATTTACATTATACAATTATGATCTTAGGAATAATGTTTAGTAAATAAATAGAAATTATAAAAAAATAAAGCTTAAGTTTGATCAATTTACTGGTAACGCTTTTTTGGATTCTATCGTCAAATATTTTTTTGGTCTGAATACCTTAAGTCATATTAATGTATGTATTTTGTTGGTTCCTTACCTTCGTGAATTGTTTTGTTTTTATTCTAATTAACTTTTTATTACAGAAACTAATTTGATTTTTGTATTTTTATGTATTCGAATTAAAACCGGTTAACCGGTTAACCGGTTATTTTTAAAATGCTTAACCGAAAACCGGGTTTTTTAAAATAGCAACTATTCGGAATATTCGAAAACCGGTTATTGAAAAAAGTCGAATAATCGATCACCCTAGTATTTACTGGAAAATTAAGTTTTTTTCATACAACTTAAAAAGTATTTACATTTGGTATAAATAAAAAAAATAAATCCCGAAAAATTCCGAAAATTTTTCAAAAACCCCGTGAATTCCGGGGTTCAAATAATCCCAAAAATCCCGGGATCCCGAAATATTTTCTTCAATCCCGAATCCCGGGATTCAAAAAAACCAATCCCTATTGGAAGCCCTAGAGGAGGCCCAAAAGGCCTCCATTTTTAACTGAAATTTGAAGTTTTCCCGAACCGATTTTCTATACTGGTAAAAACAAGAGTACAGAGCCAAAATTTATCAAAATTTTGTTTGCTTTTGCCGCTTTTATATAGACAAATAAAATTATTTCCACAGCATTGCTTTAAATTATATTCGCATTATGAATGAAATATCGCTTAGTTAATTTTCAGTGTAAGTCTATCTAAACATTTGCTACAAAAGTCATTAGCAAGTGATAAAATTGCAATTTCCTTGTGTATGTCGATATAATAGTCATCTGTTTTTTTGTTTTTTTCCTTTCCATTTTAGTGTTCTATTTTATTCTCCAGTTTATATGCATTATATACTTGTTAAATATACATATAAAGCAATTTGCTTAAACACACACACACGCACACACACACACACTCAGACACACTTGCGTAAATATATGTCTGTATGTTTATAAGTATATGTTAGATTATATTAATATGTATTTAAGTACATGGAAATTAATATCATCAAACATGTTGTATGATGCATACTCAAATGATAAAGTTTTAAGTATACAGTTAGGGATAATAATAATGGGTCTTTTAATGGGAAAAATATTATAAGACTTAACGCTAATATAAAAGAAATTATTCTTAAGAGTTTTTTAAGACTCCTATTTGCGACTACTTTACCTACAATTATCTACAACTTAAATCTCAAATCAAGTTTGTTTCGTTAGGGGAAAAAAGTAAGGTTTTGCTAATTTTTAGACTTAACGAGATTTATTGGAGTTCAGGAAAATTCAAGGGCGTGGTGGTCAATTTAAAACATGTGTGTGAAATTTTGTTTTAAATTTTGGATAATCTTTTTCACTTAGGAATTGCGATTAGTTCTGGACCTTCTGCCACAGCTGAATCTAGTAAATCTGAGGTAACCTATTCCAAAATAAGATCAAGTCTCATCAAACGAAAATAATAGTGGACGGTGGATGGATGAGAAAAAAAATTTCCATACACTATTTCATTCAAATTACAATTGATAATACTTTTATACATATATATAAAATTGTAATGTTACTCACTGATCCATCATCGCGCAGCCTAAACGCCTGAAGCTAAAAACTAAAATTTGGACCGGAGGTGGGTCACTTCCCAAATCGGTCCACTAAGACGGGATTTTTGGAAATTCAAATGTAAAAGGGGTAAAAACGGGTATATTCGATAACCTTATATCTCCAAACTAAAAGAGATACAAAAAATATCATACTTATCGTTGTTTTTTAGAAAAACAAGCGGACGGGTGTCTGGTACCTTTTTAAAATTCGTCTGTTTTAGGGAGAAAACGGGTAAAACCTGAATTATGGTATTTTTTTGTCACCCCATCTATCTTTTGAACCAATAAATCTAGATATAAAAGTTATACCACATTAAACTCATCAAAAAATTCGAATAAAGATTTGGTACTTTTTCGAAATTCGAACGTTTAAGGGGTGAAAATCGTAACTATTTTTGGTACTTTTTTACAAAACATTTTTCTCCATTCATTGACATATTCGTACTAAAATATGGGCAATACCTCAATTTTTTATACTTTAATAGGGGAAAAATAGTACCAAAATGGGAAAAACGGGAAATTAATTATATCTTTCTTCAGCTTTTTGGTTCTACAAGTGGTATTTTTTTAATTATCGTTAATATTGGACCTTAAAACATAAAATTCAACATGTAATATCCTGAGTGGATACGAATCTATGAGGTTACTTTTTTGTTCTTTAACTGGTACTTTTTGAATTTCCGTTTGTATTGGACCTAGAAACATAAAATTAAACATGCATTGTCCTGAGTGAATTAGAATCTGTAAGAAGGCTTTATGCTACTTTTTGTCATATAAATATGTTCATGAAAAAAGGCCCGATTACAAAATACAACCCCCTAATATGTAATGTAATTGAATTTAAACAAGTTAAAACCTAGAAAAATTAAGTTTGGCATACAGATATGTCCACGAAGAAGAAGGAGATGCTAACGAAGTAGCGGGTTAAATACTAGTACTTTAATAATCTTATTCCTTTGATTTATTACATTTAATTTTTGTTTGTTTATTTCTGATAGTACATAGAAAATATTACTGGAAAATATTGAAGGTATAATACTGTTAAAGTATGAAAGGGATTTTATTAGTTCATCTTTTAACTTAACAACAATCTTGATAGAACAATGCCTTTAATACATCTTATTCGAAATTTTTGGCTGACCTGGGTTTTATTTGCATTACGTGTCATCATCATTACTTCTAAACCGGAGTACAACTCAACGCAGTTTATTCTGAAAATATTTTATTGATTTAAAAGAATAAGAGATTATTTTCTTGTTCGTTTAAGTCAATAGAATATATTCAGAATAAATTTGTGTTGAGTTCTACTATTTTTAAAATCAAAACTTTCTGCCAAATAATTCTTGGTTGGCACAAAATATAACAAAACAAAGTCTATACATAAATATTAAAAAGAAAAGAAAAACAGCTACATCCCAGTTAAAAATGTGCACCAAAAAGGAGCAGGATTTTTGTATGAATTCATACCAAAAATCATACCCAAAATCGCTTCAAACCTGATGATGGGATGCCTGATTTTTGTATGGAGTGTTCCCGGTTTGGAGGACTATTTTCTGCTGACAATAAGCGCTTCTTTTAACATGCAAACAAAGCGCTCGTAAAGTGCTTTTTGAAGGGCCTACTATATTAACATATTCATTAATGTTTTGCCTTTTCTTGTTTATGCCTTTTTTCAATCATTTTCGTAAACCATAATATATTTAAATTTTTTTCGCTTTAAACCCTTCTTCGTTGTCAGCACTAAAATATCGGCTTTTTTGTATGTTTTATTATTTTTCATCTACTGCTTTATATATTGCAGTCATTTATGGCCCTATGCGGCTGAATTTCAATAGCAAAATTTAGCGGAGCATATAACATAAAAGCCATTTCAACAGACAGATGCCCAGACGGACAGTCGGACACAGTTTAATCAACTTCGCCTGTGATAGGTACCAAGAACATATCGAGGCAAAAAAGCTTAAGCGATATCATTTTCAATTCTCGACTTTTTTAACAAATGACTATATTGGCAACACTTGCATCATTTCCTAAAATGTCGTGGTCACATACAAAAGCAATTTTTATGAAATAAAATAAGAAAAATTCTCCTGTAAAATTTTGTTTTTGTCGCTTAAGCTTTTTTTTATTGCGGTAATGACTCCATATATACATTTAAGGTTGTAAAATTAATATTGTAGAAATTAAAAACGGAATGACAAACTTATATTTAACCTTTCCACCCGTGGTGAAGGGTATAACGACAGATGTGTACCTTTCCAAATGACATATAATTTATTAAAGATAAAAACCCTGACATCACTTGCGGGCTTAGTTATACACCAATATTCTATAGAAATTTGTTGGAGTTATTTATTATTACATTTATTAACATAAAAATAACTTCTGATAAATTTTTTCTTAACACAAACATTTCTGAAGAGAGAACGAGTTAAAATTCCGGGAACAGATCATGAAAGTTATGGTCAGCTCGTTAAGAGTATTTTACACTATTACACAAGTTTTACGTACTTTGAGAAAAATACAACCTTGTCATGATAAGGTGCTATTGTTTTTTGATAAACTATAAAAATAATTATATCAGGGAAGCATTTTTCAACAAAATACTTAAGACTTGTCTGATAGTGTAAAATGGCCTTTACTAAAAAATTTCCTTTAATATATAATTTTATATTTAACTTGTTTAATCCGATTTTGCTATTAGAACGAACATTTAAATAAGTTTAAATACGCCACATTTTTTGCATTTCTTAACAAATAACATGTGACGCAAATAGGGGATCAAAGCACTTTGCATCGGTGAAATCCTTTAAAGATATTTTTTTTTTTACCAACAAGTTGTCTAATATCAGTAATTTTGGCTACACACTGTATTCTTAAATATGAGTATGCACTTGCATGCTGTTGCAAATCACTGCATGTATTCATATGTTTGTATGCATATGTATGTTTGTTAGCTGTAGGTGTGCGTTTGTTTACTTCTGTATTTGTCAGCATGAATATTTTCTTTGTTTGTTCATTTGTTTGCCTTGTAACTAAGATCCTTTTAGTGTTTATGACTTTATCCCTAGCTCTGCAGGAAATATGCAAATTTTTTATATCCTTAAGTGTTGAGCTCAGTTGCTGGTGTTGTCTCATCACACAGCACAAGCCAGTAAGTGTGTCTGTCTGTCAGCCAGTCAGTCAGTCACTTCGGCAATGGAACTAAACATTCTATTTCAATATTTAAAGAATATTTTACCGTAAAAGTCCTCCAGATGGTATAATTTAATAGTTTCTTCTATTTTGCTATAAAATTCATGTGCTGTAATTTTATCTGATACTTATATTCAGTCCTGATTGTATATCCTTGTCTGCGTATGTGATAGTTTTAGTGTCATTGTGTAAATTTGATAAGTCGAAATCAAGTCAAATTTGTCAGTACAACAATGAAAGTTATATGAAGACAAGTACGAGGATATGGATAATTTAAGTAAAGTAGATGTATGAAATTTGAAATGAAAGTAGACACCAGTTGAGTGAGTTACGCTTAGAGAAAAAAGTTTGGGAATTTATGGAATAGGTACTTTAACAGAGATGTTTTCTAAAAAGTATTAAAGAAAAAAATTATTTTCAGAAATTTTCGAGAAATTAGGAACCTGTATTGTTAGTCAAATCAAATTACTTTAATATAAACATTTTAATTAAACAAATTTTTTTTAACAAAAAATTCTTTTAAATCTACGTCCCATTTGGCACAATGGAATTCCAATTGACATATAAATTTTGATTATTTGATAGTCATAAAAAAACTAATATTTTTTTACCCATGTTTAGAAATATTGTTTCCAAGTGTATCTATTACACAATGCTGCATTTATATCCGGCTGAATGCTGGCAATTTCAGTATCAGCGTAGGTGCACATAATGGGAAGTTGGCTAAAAAAAACTTGAAGTGGACACTTAAGGTAAATATACATATGTGGTCACATAAAATGCAAAATGCCTCAAGCTACACAACAGACTTTTTAATTGATTCTGGTGTTTTTTGGAGCCTTACATCATAATTAATCAAAAAGTTGATTTTGATTTATTTACCACTTATGGCCATCTAGATTTTAGGTGACGATATGTATATAGAAGGTTGTATAATGATTGCAGTATTAATTCCTTTGCTAAGCTATATTCGCATTTAATCTCTTATCAATTTGTTGGCAGAACTGAAATTCGAATGTTAATCTTATTAGATGTGGTTTGCTGATGTTCAAGTCATACTAAATTTTTAAGAAAAAAAAAGAAAATTAAGAACTTCCAACAAACATTCATATATTTGAGGATAGTTTTAGTAAAACAAAAATTAAATACTTATTTATATTAGCAAAATTGATTATTATCTACACAATTTTTATATCACTGTTTTTTTTTTTAAAATCATGTTAGCTGTTTAGACATTTCGAATTTTATGTCATTCGCGACACCTTTCGAAACCACCAAAGCAGACATACAGTTTTTCGGCTTTATTATGAGAGTCGCAGTATAAAACCAGTCTTTTTAAGAAATAAGTTTTATTATTGACTTTCTATGTGTTTAATTTAAATGATAACAACACTTTCGCATCTGCCATATTAATGAAACACAATTCAGTAGTACGTCGTTTGAACGTTGGATTTAATGCCGTAAATTTTTAGAAACACGCTTCACTTACCCTAATGCCGTCGTAAGCGTATTTTGTATTCTTTTGAAATATGTATTATTACAAAATTCCAAATTTATGCAAATTATTGTTTATTATACCCACACCACAATAGTGAGAGGATATTATGCATTTGTGCTGATGGGTGTAACACCTTAAATTATTGGTCCTAACCCCACCTTATATAGTATACCGATCGACTCAGAATCAATTTCTGAGTCGAACTTACGATGACCGTCCGGCTGGCTAGCAGGCTGGATGGCTGTCCATGTAACATTTTGCTCAAAGTACAGGTCGCAATTTTTTTTGAGATAATTTGGGTCATAGGTAGGACCACGAGGGAAGATAGGGGGAAATTTCTTCCTGTCAGAAACTATTAAACCGATTTTAATGAAATTTAAAACATTGATAGAACCATATCTATCTGGACACAAAAGGTATGCATTTTTTAAAAAAATAGGACCAAGAGGGCATATAGGGGCAATTTCTGCCTCTCAAACTGATTTTAATGAAATTTAAAACATAGATAGATGCATATCCATAAGCAACCATAAGCTACACAGTTTTTCAAAAATAGGACCACAAGGGGAGATAGGGGACGATTTCTGCACCTCACAAACTTTCAAACCGATTTGAATGAAGTTAATAAACATAGATAAATCTGTATTTATATATACACATAAGCATGATGTGTTTTAAAATACTGTGGTGTAGGGTATCATAGGGTCGGGCTTGACCGACTATACTTTCTTACTTGTTTTTCTTTCCTTTTATTTTGTTATCAAGTAGTCAATTAAAAAAAAAAAAAAAACATATATAATTTCATTTTATATTTAAAATTTTTCTTTTTCTATGACAATACGGTCGTAGCCGGCGTACGATACAGAATTAAATCTAATCCAACGTACGACACGCTTATGCGGTAACGCCTTCTATTGTTTGCCTTTGCATTAAATATTATTCGTTTTAATTTGACAACGCATCTACGTCGTACGGTTCAATTGCATTCCTACGGTGAAGAGAAAATGTCTAGTAATTTATTTGACTCGATATAGACTTCTAGGCAGGCATATACTGAACGCATAATCCGAAGTTTCGACGATCAGCTTAGAAAGCCCGCTCAAGTTCTGGAACAAGACCGGTTAAAGCAAGTAACTTTATATGACTAATATCTAGTCTTTGATTTCCGTATTTATTATCTATTGAGTGGTATGTCTTCTTAAAAAGGGGCAGGCAAGTAAGTCAACCAACAAACCATGCACGTTATCTTAAATCTCACTACTGTAGCTCGAAAACTTTGCTTGAAAAGATAAATGTACCGAAATAAGAGCGTCTAGAATTTGTTAACATGAAGATTCTATTGTCAATACTTATCCAATAAAACCAACCGGGTGGTGCTAAATTCGTGTTCTTAAGCAGGGTTGTCAGATCAATTTTGACCTTTTGTCAAAAATCGCCAAAACCACCAAAGCCTTTAATTTTTACTTTTTGACTACAAAATATAGATGTTTTAAATTAATAAAAACATTTTTTATAAAACCCAAAAAATAAATTTGTTCCAAATCGTTAAAATCCGCCAAAAATTTAAATAAAGTCGCCATGATATATATTTTGTTTAATTTTTATTTGGAACAAATGGGTTGTTCAATGTAGGCTGGTTATTTTGTTAAATTAACAACAACAAAATAGAGTTATTTACCTTATTTTAAATATATTTTGTTGCTATTAATATACATAACCATATAGATGGAATGTCATCCAACTACCAAACGATGATTTTGTCCATTGTGTTTCTTAAGGTACGTTACGATTCATGAATATCTTTAAGAACAACGAATTTCATTTGTGATAACAAATTGTTCGTAAACTTTAAATATATTCATGTTTTAAGGATAATAATTATCTCGAGGATTTTCAGTATCTTCAGCAGCCATTTCAACATCACATAATTTAGTTTCAAATACTGACCATATTGTATTGAGTTTAATGAATTTCAAAACAAATTTATGGCTTATCAAAAATAGACAACAAAATCGAAATCTGTTTATATTTCACCAAAAAGTCGCCGTGTCGCCAAATCGAAAATTAGATTTCCAAACTAGTTTAAAATCGCTCCGTTTGGCGAGAAATCGCCACATCTGACAACCCTGTACTTAAGGTATGTTTGGTATAAACTGTATGATATTAAGTAGTTTTTTGAAAAAATTGCTTAAAACCCTAATTAAGGAAGCTCCAGGAAGCCTAATGTTAATAAAATTCTCTATAGTAAATAAATAAATAATAATAAGAATTTTTTGCCTTAAATAAAACTAGTAAACGCTGTGTTCGAAAATAAACATTTAATATGTTCCTTAGTGTTCCGTAAGGTTTTTCGTAAAAAACCGCAAACTTCGTTGTGTTCGGTTCAGCACATTAAGGCTCGTTTGTTTCAGTTGTGCTCAGTGCCCTTTTGACTAGTAAACCCAACAAAAAAAGTTTTTTCAAAAATAAAAAAGGTATACAATACACATACAGGCTATTCGTATTAGTTGCCAAGCAAAAACAACCATACTTGTGAGAAGCGTTCCCAACAAATACGGCTGTTTTATTTCAAATTTAAAATGATTTGAAATCAAACCTTTTCTTAAGTGGCAAGCTTTTGGTAATGATTTAAAAAATCATTTGAAAATCAGAGAATTCTCGTTTATTTTTTGCTTAGGTTTTGCCTATTTTTGATTTGAGAATAGCACTTGATAACAATTTGATATCAAATCGATAAAACATTGTATGTCACATTTTTATGTTAAAATCATTTCCAATTTGATTTCAAATGTTAAAATCAAACAATTGAAAAAGTTTGAGAATCTTGTTTGATGTCAAGTGAAGAGGTAATTTTATATCAAAGTTTTGACTTCGTGTTAGTTCCTTCCTTCATCAATGTTAAAAAACACTCAAGAACATTTACCCCCGTATTTATAAACGATTATAAAATTAAACAAACGTTTATTAAGGCAAATTTTCATACAAAATTTGTTTTGTAAACCTTTATTAAATGCTAAAAATTTTTATAAATACGGGCGTTAAAATATATTAAGTGTCTACAGAATCACTACAATTGTTCTGTTTTATCACGAAAAACTGAACGCAAAATAATAATTGTTACTTTTGTGAAAATAGTTACGAAAGCTATTTAGGGTTGTGTACTAATACACAAAAACTAAAAAGTAGAAAACGTTTCTGGGTGTGTTTACCGTACGCTTAATAATTTTCGGTTTATGTTCGAACACTGAGTAAAAGTGCTGTATTAGGCTGTGCCGAAAGTTATACGTATACCCTTTACCATAGTAATAACAATTTTACTAAAACCTTAATTCGAGCATTATTTTAGTAATAACAAGTTAGAGTGCTATATTCGGCTGTGCCGAATCTTTGATACCCTCCACCGACAGTTCGAATGTTTAAGGAGTCATATCTGTATGATGTTATTATTATCTTAAACTGTGACGACTTGTTTTTAGGCGACTAAACTGTTTTCCGGTAGTAGCGTTTATATGGGGCCTAGGGTAATTTATGGACGGATCTTCACGAAATTTCACAGCGTCATTTCTAGTCCTTTAAAACTGTGACGTACCAATTTCTTTTATGATAGCATTATTAATTATGGTTTTGGGTGTACTAAACTGTTTTCCGGGAGAAGGGTTTCTATGGGGCCTAGGGTAAATTATGTACCGATCTTCATGAAATTTCACAGTATCATTTATAGTCCTAAACTGTGACGTACCAAATTTTGTTACGCTAGCGTTATTTTTTACGGTTTTAGGCGTACTAAACTGTTTCTGGAGTAGTGTTTATATGGGGCTTAGGGTTAATTATGGACGGATCTTCACGAAATTTAACAGCGTGATTTCCAGTCAAATAAAACAATAAAACATTCCGTGCTATTTCCAGCATTTATGTTATTTTTTGTAACAAAATTATCAATTTTTTTAGGTGGTGGTTCCACATTTTAATTCATAGCTCTGGTCCTACTGAACCGATTTTGCTGGATTTCAATCCCAAACTGCTTAGGATAACTACAAGCAATTTGGTACCAAGTTTGTTCATTTCTTTTGAGTTGTTCGAAAGTGAGCGTGTTTTCAACAGGCGGAGAGGCGGACACACAGACGGACATGGCTAATAGACTTAGAAAAAAGTATATATACTTTATGGGGTCTGAGATGAATAATAAAAAAGTTTCACACGGAATGACAAACTTAATATACCCTCTTCACAACTAATTGTGGTGGAGGGTATAAAAAGGAGTAACATGTCTAAAACTCGGACATTTATGAACCGATACTGTTAATTCTTACTGCTAGTATTCTATTTAATTTATTTCAGTTAAAAAAATTCATCAATTATAGAAAATTGTAAGAATTAAAGTTTTAGGGTAGATATTTGAGATTTATTGGTAAAAAATTTAGGGCAATCGAATTTTTTGTGAATTCTCAGCCGTTTGTGGACCGATCGAATTGAATTTCAAAAACAAAGTATTTCGGACTTTAAGTGATATGACTAAATAACCACCTGGTCCCCGTCATAACTGGGGTCTTGGGAAAACCCATTTCAACTTACAAACGGACAATCAATTTGGCAGATGGACAGAAAGTCGGACACTCAGCTACTTACAAAGATCCATATTATATTAATAAATTTAGTAGGGACTAATATTAATGGCCTGCTCATCGATTTCGAACGAAGACTTCTTTCGCTTAACTTTCATGTAAAACAAAAACAACATTTCATTATTTGTTTTTGTATTAAATGTAGGTTAAGCGATCGAAGTCTTCGTTCGCAAATATATGAACAGGCAATAAAAATTCAGAGACTACAAAAGGAATCACAGACAGACTTAACAGGGTTAACAAAAATTTCCTATAAATACCAACATTTTAGCAAATTCTTCTATAAAAAGTACATTTGACTATAAATTTCAATAAATTTTCTATAGGAAATTTTGTTCAATATTTTTTCAACTCTTCAAATGTTTTTCATTCTGAATGCTGCAGCAGCACTCGTAATTGTTAATGATACATACGCACAGTCACCAACACCAGGGCAAATATATTGTAAATATTGTACGTGCAAATACATAATTAATATTTTAATTGAATTTTCATATAAATTATATTTTACATTAATTTAATAGAGTTGTGTTTTAAATGTATAAACAGGGCAAACACAAATACGAACTCTGTTAAATACAACAATCGGAGAAAGGATTTTCTATTTTTAATTTTGCATGCAATTTACATGTTTCTTATTGAACTTCATTGTGTATGTAACAAATGACGCATGATTGGTATTTAATTAATACATTTTACAATTTTTTTATGTGTGAATTTACTTGTGTAAATGTATTGGTTACACGCGTTTCATTAAAAGGATGTTTTCTTTGGAATACATATTTTCTACATGTTTGAAAATCTGGTCTTGTAAACTGACATTCAATGATGATTTTCTCTTTTTTTTTTAAAACACATTTGTTACATCAATTTATCATTTACTTATTGTTACTTGTTTATACTTGAGTGTTTTTTAATGTCAGAGTTGAAGTTTTAATAAACCTTTTTGCTGAAAGAGAAATAATTTAATTATTTGTGCAACAGGAAATTTATTAAAGGAGCATTATAAATACTAATAATTAAGTTCTAATTTAAATTTTTGATATTTTTATTTAGGCTTGAGTTCATCAAATTTAATTTTCATTAAATTATTTTTACTGAATTAATATTTTTAATCAGGTTTAAGTTCATTAAATTTAATTTTCATTAAATTATTTTTATAAAGAAAGTTGTGCTGAAAAGGTCAACAGAGAAAAGAAAGACAAAAATGACAAAACTAAAAAATGTACTTTGGACTTCAAGAAGAATTCATGACAAAAAGTATGATAAAACAGAAGTAAGGAAAAAACACGTTAAATCAATTAAAATGGATAATCATTCAGAAAAGCAAATTTCGATCTACCAAAGGTTAAAAACAATTTGGTTTAAGGATTGATGTTTGACTATTGACGTGAGCAGTCGTCGATGGCTGCGAGTGTAAGACGGCAAATCCATCTGAAGAGATCGAGTGGTTGCGATCGAAGTATGTCATGGTAACCTGCCGGCCAGGGTTCGAGCCCCGGCCACGGTCAAGAATGAAAGATTATCAATAACAATTTTAATTCATTTTGGTGTTGTAAAATTCCTTTCTTCATAAATATAATTTAATGAAAATTAAATTTGATGAACTTAAGCCTGATTAAAAATATATTTAAAATTTGGATTAAGAAACAATAAATAGTTCAACAAAATAACACAGGCCAACACTCAATTTGCTTCTTTGAATTTATCAACTGATTCTAGTTAATTTGGGTGCGCTGAATTCAAAACTGTAATCAGTTTGTCTCTATAATTGGAGGTCGTAAATGGAGGGTATAAAAAGTTATATCATGAAAACTAGAGCTGATAGAGACAAACTGATTACAGTTTTTAGCGCACCCAAATTAACTACAATCAGTTGATAAATTCAAAGAAGCAAAAATATTTTTTAATTTTGTCGGGCTGTGTAATCACAATACTAATTATTAAATTTATTGATAATTTTCTTGTTTGGCTTAAAAAATTATTTGCATTTTATTGTATCTGGGCCACACAAAATACAATTGGAGGATTCAAACGGTAGTCTTGAAGTCATATTTTTTTAAATAAAAACGCGAAAAAATATGATTGCTGTGAGCAATCCTTCAAAATTTTCTACGAAATAGTTTCGGCCGTTCGTCTCAGATTTCTAGTATGTAGCTCTTATAACGATATCAATTAAAATCTTACAGCCGTATTCATAACGAAAAGTTAGCCACAGTTTGTATACTACGTACAAGGATCTGCTTACTAGAATGGCGATTAAGCTTAGCAGCTTGTTGGCATAGAGTTAATTCATAACGAACTATTTTCCATCTGCCAACTTTCAATAAATCAACTCTGAATTTTTATGATGCCACATTGTATTACTCAAAAATGTAACACGTTTTGCATTAATCATCGCTGAGTTTGTCATTTTTTCCTTGTTTTACGGTAAATTAACAAAAAAACAGTTAATTAAAAAAACCAACAAAATTGTTTGACATTCTGTTTTTTACAAGTTGGCAAATGTTTGGCAGCTCGTAAACAAGAGTTTAGCAAAATGTTAGTGTATTATGAATATACTTTTTACTAATTTTAAGCCAAATTTTATATTATGAATACGGCTGTTATTATTTTGCGACATTTTTGTTTGATTCACAACAAATTTTTTTTTTCTAAACTTTTAGATATTATGACAATATAGCTTAAAAGCATACCATTTGCATCCCACAAATATGTTTTAACCAACAATATGCACATTTCCAATTTTTCGCCGCGTGTCACAGTGGTCCCAATGACAAATTTAGAGCGAAAAAACTCATTTTTTCGAATGGTGCAAGGGTACAAAATTTAGTTGATTTTTTAATGACAGGACCCCGCCTTACACAACAGTATATATTTTTTTGGAATATTTGCAATATTATCACTGCTCCATTGATTTAAACATCAGTAATTGCTAGGTTTAATTTTTAATAACAGATTAGTTGATAATTGTATGTTGCTTCGAGAGCTTATAAAATAAAGTGAAAACGTTTTCTGTAATATTTGTTGGTTTTATTTATACAATAGCGGTATATATATTTTTTAAATTCAGAATGTTCCGCTGATGTGGCATTTCGTTTAGAAAAATATGTATACAAATTAATATGTATTCATTCATGGTGGAATTTAATATGTATTGTAAAATGTGATAGACTTTTACATGTGATTTTCACCAGCTGTCGCTGCTATTTTTGTGTTTTTATCATCTATAACAAGTGCATTGTTAAATGTTTAAGCAATTAACTACCTATTTTTGCCTAAACACTTTCTATCGTATCTTTAGGTTACAATGTCTATCACTAAAAGGGATTTGTTCAATGTTTGGTACTTTAAAAAAGACCAGAAAAAAATAGCGCTGTCATTCATTACATTTTCATGAAAAGTGGTATAGAAAATGAAGAAGATGATAACCATAAGCATATATATATATATGCCCTTTATTTATTTAAATACAATATAGATACAGCGATATAACATAAAAATACTTGAATAAATTGTTCACGAAGAACATAGGGCGTCAAAAAACTCGTATGATTACAGAAACGTCAACAAATTTAAATAATAACCATAAGCATGAAGCAAAGTAATCATCTCAAAATTTTCTTATCACTATCAAAGAAGTTGATGCATGCACACTGAACAAATAATGTTTACGAGTCAATCTTTAAAATTGGTTGGATGAATCTCTTCTCTTTCCTCTTTCACTCGGAGAAAGGACCATCAAGACCCGAACGACCATCCAAATCGTTTTTAGAAGGAGGGAAAGATCAAAGAAGTTGAAAATTAAGTCTCTTGCAAACACTTGTTCCGAAGAAGAGTTGACATTTGCTGCTGAAAGTAGGCTTCATAAAGCAGTCAAAAGAGTTGCTGCAGACGTTGCTAGAACTATAGATGGTTCTCCAGAAAATAAGAAAATGGTAAAATACGCCATACGTGAAAAAGCGATGGCGATTTACATTAATGGTAAATACTAAAAAAGGTCGTAAGTTTGTATGCGTGCAGGCGCCAAAAAACGTAATGCTGACATGTATTCAGCTTATAAGTTTACACAGCGGAACAAAATTGAACTTTTTTTGTGTTGATTAAGAATTGAATGTTGTTTTTAAGGTTATTTGCGACGCTGAAATTTTATTTTTATGAATTTTGAAAAAACAAATGTTTTTTAATTTTTTTTTTTAACTTCAACGATATCTCTGAAACTACTGGTCAAATTTAAAACCAACGTAAGCACGGCCTTAAGATAATGTTGTTGACGAATTTTTAATTTATTTTTGAACTGAATATGGTAACCGATTTTCAAGTTATTCCAATATATGGATTAAGCGTCTCAAATAACCTTAAAAACAACATTCAGTTCTTAATCACCAAAAACCTTGTTCCCTTGTATTATGAAATGATTTTGTAGTTTATATGTCACTCAATTTTATATGGAAAGCGCCACACCAACGCAATCGAATCCGGCAATTGTTCGTACAAATTTTTATCCTTATATGCACTTATAAAAAAGTGTTATGAGTTTTTTCGCTCTAAATTTGCCATTGGGACCACTGAGCGTGTGATCAAAAAAAAAAAATCCGTTTGAGTTAAAAATCCTCTTTTTATTCTGACTGTTTCCAACAAAAAGAACAAAACTATTAACTTTTGTTGCTCTGCTTTTGCTTCTGCTGCTTACACACACACACACACACACACACAAACTATTGTTAAAACTGCAATACATGTTGCCCGCCTCTGGTTAAAACTAATTAACATGTTTAAAATGAAACGAGTTCCTAAATATTGAATATTTTTCAGCCAGAATGTATGAGAGTTAATAAATTGATTGTAAGAAAATATCCTGAAGCTTAAGAATACAAATTTTGCATAAAGAGCACACATGTGCTAGAATATTTATGAAACCTTAATTGTTAATTGTTTTAATTGAAAAATTTAATATTAATAAATGAAAACTTAAATTCAATTTATTTGCTGGAAATAACACTAGAGGTGATAATGCAATTTTTGAGAAAAAAAGCATTATTGAATGCAATGGATTTTTTTGAAAAATAACAAAAATATCTGAGAAAACATTATGAAGACTTTTTGTTAAGAAAAGTTGTAATAATATCCTAAAAGCCTTTTCTTTGTGGAATCCTAATTCCATTAGAGTTTTGTTCCTGTTACACTTAAAAAAAAAATTTCAAAAACGTTAACCCCTATATGCAAAAAAATTTATTGTTCACATTAGTTAACCAACAACTATGTGTTAATTAACTAATGTAAACTTTAACTTTTTTGCATAAGGGGGTTAATCTTTATCTACAAACTACAGTTTCCTTTGAGCAAATCTTGTAAAGCTATTTTTTTTCCTGCACGCAAAGAAAAAACATGGTTGTGGTAAACATTTTCTAAGGGCAACATATTATGATAAGATTCATGACTGTAGTCACCATATTAAGATTATTATTGAATCATATAATGGCTAAATATATTCGTAATATTACATCATAATATTTTTCCCTTAATCATATTATTATTCTGTTAATCATAATATGTTAAGAAGGAATCATATTATTGTCATGTTAATCATAATAAGCTAAGAAGTAATCATATTATCATCATGTTAATCATAATAAATTTAGAAGCAATCATATTATGATACAGCTCCTTTAATAAATATCATAACAATACAAAATAAATTAAAATTTTTATGTATCGATTTTTTTTTGGGACTTTTTACAATTTTTCTTGTAGTAAATTAAATAGCGAATTTCAATATTTGTTGTTTGATTTTACTACGATATTTTGCACTATAAATTATTTTAATTTCTTTAAATTTATTATTTTTTATGGTAATTTATTTTGTTTAACCGCACACATATAAAACAAACGACACAACTGATTCATAATGATTTTACAAATGGCGTTAGCATAATATTATTAGAGTAAAACTAGTTTGATTGCATCTTAAACATAATATGATAAATGTATAGAAAGTTATCATGTTATGGCTATTAGATATCATGATATGGTTGTCAGTAATATAATATGTTTTGAAAGTTATCATAATTTAGTTGTTAGAAAAATAATTATTTTTCGGTCAACAATACTCAAATTTATAATTGCGATTAACATTGATATGTTTACAGTGGTGCAGTGAAATAACGCCGGGAGAAATAACACCGGTGGGTGTAATTTCCCGATGAAAAGGAAATAACGCCGGCCGGCCTTATTTCCTATTGCAAAAAGAAATAACGCCGGCTCCAAAGAGGAAATAACACCCCGGGGGTCTTATTCATTCTGTTAAAGGGAAAATCCTTAGTTATCATTGAAAAACATTTTTTTATTCTTGTGACGCACGCAGGAAAACTTTGTTCAGCGAAGCCACCTGCCGAGTCCTACTGGAGGTAAAAACCCCTAAGCGCGGCCGCAGGCCGTCACGCGGAAAAACTTTAGTATGCGAAGCCAGATTTCAATACTTAACTTTAGTGTCTCCGGAACTGAAATGAGAGATAAAGCCATTTTCTAATATTGCTAATGTGAGCTAAGGCCATGATGGCTTTATCTCCTCTTGCAAAAAGAATATAAAGTCTGCTTTAAAGAGGAAATAACACCCCGGGGTTCTTATATCTTTTCGCAATAGGAAATAAGGCCGGCCGGCGTTATTTCCTTTTCATCGGGAAATTACACCCACCGGTGTTATTTCTCCCGGCGTTATTTCACTGCACCGTTTACAGTAACTTTAATTTTGTTGATATTAAATATAAAAAACAATTATTTGTGTACGACAACAATATATTGTTACAATAAACATAGTGTTGTTGCCATAACCATGCCCAACCATATTTTTTCTCTGCGTGTGGGTCGGATTTTCATCATGACTGGATTTAAATTTAACGAGAACTCAAATAAAATTTTCACCATATTATGTTTAATTTAACCATATTTTTGTCACCGACAACCATATAATGGTTTAAAATTAGTCCACTATCAAGAAGCCACAACCATTTTATGGTTGCCTCTAAACATTTTATGGTTAAATATGACAATAATTTGTTTTTAAATTCACAATAGTATTTTCCTCTTTTTCAAGAGCAACATGCTATGGTTGAAAACCAACCATGCTATTAAAAGTGTTAAACATATTTTTGTTATTATTAACCATAATATGTTCGAAGTCAACCATAATATGGTTGTGGCTTCTTGATGTGGGACTATTTTTTACCATAATATGGTTGTCGTTGACAAAAATATGGTTAAATTAAGCATAATATGGTTTAAATTTTCTTTAAACATAGTATTGTTGGAAGTGACCATATTTAAACATGTTTTTTCTCTGGGTGTGGATGAAGATATCTAAATAATATTCGAAACAAAGAACCTTTACATGAATCTTAACCCTATAACATAACTAAGTTCTGGCAGGTCCATGATTGCCATGGATCCGAAAATGTGTTTTTTAATACTGTGTTGTAGGGTATCATATAGACAGGCTGGCCGAATATACTTTCTCATTTGTTTCATTAACTTTTAATGAAAATTGTTTAGCTTAAAATAAATAATAACTTTTATTTTCAATCAAAAAATTGTCTTCTTGAATTTAATCACAAAATAAATTTTCAAAGCTTTTACAAAATCAAATTTGAAGTTTTCTTTCCTGTTCTGTGTCTCAGACATGTGTTCAAAATACAAATAAGAAAAAGTTTAAACATTTTCTCTAACTTCTTTTACGTTTTTTTTCCAATGAAATCTGTTTTATTAAAAATATTTTTTTATTTTTCTTAATTTCACTTGAATTTTGTTAAGCAAAAAAAAAAAATTCTTTCTCGGGACATTTTCCACATTTATGGATGTGTATGATTTAAACGTTCGTATGTTTGTATATATGTATGTATGTTTGTATGTATGTTTTAGTCCATTGATGTGTTCGTTCTCGTTTCTAAAATTTTTATGACTTATTGTGTTACCACAATTTTTGGCCAAAATATGGTCAGGTTTCGTAGCCATTTGGTGTTAACAAGTTTCCAGCATGACTTTTATTGCCCTTAAAAATAAAATATTTGTGTTTCAAAATCTTTTCTCTGCAATTTAGTTTAGTTTTCTTTTAACGAAAAGATTAATTTCATGACAATTGCAGACATATTTGAACAAATATTTATTTTGTGTGCACTCTCTGTGAAATGCTTGAAGTTTGAAAAGGAAATTTAAGAAAATTTTCTCCTCCGTTTTGTGAAATTGGGGTTTGTAAATATATGTATGCACAAAAACAAATATTGAGTGCATGTAGTTTTAAAAATGTCACGTCAAATTTCAATCAATTGTGGGAAATGCAGTTTTAAACTCAAATTATACTTTTTCCGAAACCTTAAAAGTTAAGATGGAGGAGGGGGTATTTATAAAAGCATAAGAAATTCTTTTTAAATAAGCCAGACCTAGTCCGCTCTAATGTATTGTATTATAGTCATAGTTTTGTTAGGTAGAATAGCAGTTATTATAAGCTAACACACAAACATACCGAATGTCCAGTTCTTAATCCAACTTACAAATTTTTCTTAAAAAGGACTTATTTTTTTACATATTTTAAAATAAGGTTTTTTCTATTAATTAAAAAAAAAACATTTAATTTTTGTATTGTACTTTATATTCCGTTTGGAATTGCTCCTAGACCCAATATAGTATATAAATTCTGGATTGTAATGAGAAGAAAAGTTCAAATCACGATCTCCGTCTTTCTGTCCGTGAGTCCGTGGAAATGGGGTTTCCGAAGGACCAAGATATGATAATGACCAGGGGTTAAATATTTGTATAACGTGCAAGGCTTGAAAAACTGCAGTCAAAACCATTTATTTATAAGTTGGTACCTTCTATAACAAAACATAAGTTTTTTTTATAATAAAAGTGTGATCATAGTTTTTATACCCTTCACCGAAGGTAAGACGGTATATATAACTTTGTCATTCCGTTTGTATGTTCCACAATATTGATCGTACACCCTATAAAGTATATATATTCTGGGTCCTTATGAAAAGCGAAGTTCAAATCCGGTTGTCCGTCTGTCCGTGTGTATGTTGAAATGGATTTTCCGAAAACCTCAGAAATTATGTGGACTAGGTTGATGTATATTTATATCACATATACTCCGTTTAAGTTTGCTATTGAAATTCAGCCAGATCGGTCCATAAATGACGGAGATATGAGCAAAAAACCACGACTACCTCAAAATTTTTCCAAAAATCCCTTGTTGTTGTTGTATTTTTTTATTTCCGTATATATTGAGAACGGCAAAAGCCAAAGTTTCCAAATTAGGTACACACATTTAGCTTGCCAATACACACCATCCTACAAAATGTGGGCGGGATTGGAGAAGTGGGCGTGGTACCTCCCGTACAAAAAAATTAAAATTTTTATAAAAACCTGGCTGAGTTATAACCAAAATACTGAATCCCCAAAAATTACTCTTTTTTATAATTAACTTTGTTAAAATATATATTTACAAGTTTATATAAATTTTTATAAAATTGTTTATAATTTTAGGGCTGCTATACGTCCTATGGATATGACTTATATACCAAAATATCGGAAATTTCTAGTAGAACATATTTTATAAAAAACTCGGAAAAATCGGTTCAATACAAAAAAGTTATGACCAAAATTAAATTATTTTTTTTTTAAATACCCACTTTCGGGAACCATAGATCTCCCCGAGTCCAAGCTTTATAACTCAAGTAAATGGTAAATTTCTTCTTAAACACGTCGGTATATAAATCTGTCAAATCGGTTAAAAAATGGCAGAGTAACAACCGAAATACTGAATCCCCAAAAATTACTCTTTTTTAAAATTAACTTTGTTAAAATATATGTATACAAGTATATATAAATGTTTATATATAAATATAGCTTAAGTAAATGGTTAAATTCTTCCTTAACACGTCGGTATATACAAATATCAAATCGGTTAGATAATGGGTAATTTATGAGCAAAATACTCCAAAAATGGGCTAAAAAACATCAAAATTTTTATAAAAACCTAAATTTTAGGGCTGCCATATGTCCTATGTATATGACTTATATACCAAAATGTCGGAAATTTGTATGAGTTATAACCGAAATACTGGGGTCTAATCACCGCATACGATATCGAGAAAAATTCATCGAAATTATTTATTTTGGTATCTTGAAACTCGATATCGAATGATGTGTATTGAATTTGAAATAATAGCATTCGACATCGATTAACTCGACATTACATTTATCGAGTTTTCATTCGATACGCCAGTGTCTATCGTTTGCAAAAAAATTCAATAGTTTATTCGATACGATAGTATCGAATGCTGTGATTAGACCCCTAAATTCCCGAAAATTACTCTTTTTATACCCTTCACCGAAGGTGATCCTACACCCTATAAAGTATATATATTCTGGGCCCTTATGAAAAGCGAAGTTCAAAACCGGTTGTCTCTTATTTAAAAAAAAAATATTTACCAGTTTTATTTAGTTTTTGTCTAGTTGCTCTGTATTCTGCTCGCAAAATGGTGAAGGGTATATAAGATTCGGCACAGCCGAATATAGCACTCTTACTTGTTTGGTTAACAGTTGAGGAAAAAAGTAATATTTTAAGTTTTAACGAAAATTATTTTAATTAAGTTATAACTGTTAGGCAGGTAATAGGAAAAGATTAAATAATGACATAAAGGGTATAAGTTATAAAAACTTTAAAATTATCAGGAAGTTAACATATAAAAAAGGCATGGACTTTTTTTAGTTACAATAAAAATTGAAAATTCGCTTTTTAAAAGGTGTAGCGTTGCTGGTTTTCCTCATAATTGGAGGAATAGTAATCCACAGACGTATTGCATTTACGAAAAACTGCCAAGTTCTGTTTCTGCAAAAGCGACTAAAACTAAGCCGGCTATAAAGGTTATCAGGCTTGTGAGTTGAAATGATTTTATGCAAGAATGCCAATGTTCGTATTTTCATAAGATCATGGAACTGCACGCCGAGAATTGTCCTTGTGTAGAAAGTGATATGTTCACCATTTCCATAAAGCTTAAGTCCATATACGTATCTAGTTATGTTGTTGAACATTACATTAAGTCTCGCTTTACTTGTTGCATCACAACTTGGAAAAAACTTCGGAGGCATAAGTTAAGGTGGGGATTAAATAAGTTTTTGCAAGCAGCAGCCTGATTTTGAGTGGTGTACAATATTGTGTGGGCACGTATCATAGACAATGTTTTTCCACAGGTTTCCACAAACTTTATTTTTTTATTACTAATATACAGTTGAACATCATCCGCATACATTCTGAAATTGTAGTGTTGCAACTGATCTGGCAAGTAGTTAGCATAAATTGAAAAAAAGGAAAGGTCCAAGAATAAGGTACGATCGCATTAGTTTCGAAGACGTAGGAGAATAATGTATAATTTTTTCAAGTTTTTGTATTAAAACAACATGGTCAACATTATCAAAAGTATTTGAGCGGTCTAATAACACCAACAATGCTCTGTGACCAAAATCTAGCTCTTCTAAGATCTTTAGCTACGTAAATGAGAGCAGTGGTACAACTGTGCTTGGCACGAAATCCAGATAGTTTTGATGCAAGTAGGTTATAATCATTTGTGTTTAACTATTTGCTTTTTGAGTTGTTTTGACAGCGACTGTTTATATTTAATGCATCAGAAGTTAAAGCAACCGTTTGTTTTTTGGCCAATTTCAAATAAAGAAGTGGATGAAATGGCAGTTTTTCTACTTTTACTGCAGTTCTTAAAACGCTGATCACTTACAGTCCGGAATTATTTGCTATTCAAATTCAGTAGTCTAATCACCACGTTCGATATCGTGTAAGCTATCGTATCGTCTAAGCTATCGTATTTTTCTGCATAAGATAAATAGACACTGACGTATCGAATGAAAACTCGAGAGATGTAATGTCGTTGGTTACTCGATATCCAATGTTATTATCGCAAATTACGACACATTTCATTCGATATCGAATGTCATGATACCAAAATAAAAAATTTCGATCAATTTGGCTCGATATCGTTTGCAGTGATTAGACCTCAGCCTGATCGGTCGCCAAATGGCTGATATAAACGTACAAAAAACTCGACTGCCTCTAATTTTACCCATAAATTCCTTGTTGTTATTGTTTTTTTCTTATCGTTGCTTTTTTTTTAATCAGTTAAGGTATTCACAAGGTAATTTTGCTATCAAGTAAAATTGTCATAATATCCTAATATTTTACATCAATTGTTCAATTCAAATTATTGTTTTGTTTCATACAAAAAACTCCTAACATTTTAAGACTTTTTATGCTGTGTTTATTGTTTTCTCATAACTGCTCAGTAGAAATCTAAATTACTCATGTTTTTTTTTTATTATTATTTTAAGACATATGACTTTGTGAATAACCCAAGTATTTCTACTAAAATATGATTTTTATTTTTTTTCATTTATTTTTATCAAAAAGGTACTTTTCCAGAAATGCAGTTTATTGATAACTTGTACAGTTTTACAAATGTGGTTTTGTTTCTAAGAACCAAAACTTTTGCAACTTATCCTACTTACATATTTATAACCAATAACTAAAAAGTACTTTTTCCGAAAAGGTACCACAAAATTTTTTAAAAGGTATTAGGACAGGCATTTTTTAAAGTATTTTTTATTACTAAAATCCGAGTTTTTTAACGGCTCTTTCTAAAAAGTACTTTTTCCGAAAAGGTACCAAAATTCCAATTTTTTAGGTATTTCATGTTACTAAGTCCCGATTTTTTTTAACGGCTCTTTCTAAAAAGTACTTTTTTCGAAATGGCACCAAAAATTTGAGTTTTTCAACGGCTCTTTCTAAAAAGTACTTTTTCCGAAAAGGTACGAACAACTTTTTTTAAAAGGTATTAAGACAGGCATTTTTTTAAGTTTTTTTTTTACTAAAGTGCGAGTTAGGCGTTTTTTTTTAATAATTTAAACAAAAACTTTAATAGACTTAAATACCCTCATGTTCTAGTAAAAAAAAAAAAAATTCCCCTATTAATAACAAGTCTAATACACGAGAAACAATTCAAACAATAACAAAAATATTACAGCTACAAGCCTTGAAAATAAAAAAATTTTAAAATGCTTTAAATTTCATATAGTAATAGTAGCGAAAAAAAGAAATAGCGCCAGGGGGTTTTTCATTTCCGTTTTTCATTTGAAATACTAAAAACGATTGCTTGCGTACAGTTTGTATTTGGTTGCATGAATGAGCAAGCGCGTTCATGAAAGGAGAACAACCATTTTGTTGCAATTTACTTTGTTTTGGTTTGTAGATTTTGCTTGTAGCATTTTGTTGGGACTTTGTTTTCTTACTCTCCCGTTTTCCATTTGCTTTTTAATGTTTGAAAAAGAAACATTTCAAGAAAAAAATGTTTTCTTCTTTTTCTAGATATATTACTTTTTTTTTTAATTTAATCATTAATAGAGATTTTCGGGTTTCAAGATTTTTCTTCTGGTAAAAATTTTTTTGTGACGACAATGAGTGGTTTTATTATGCTTCACATCTGCTTGAGTTCGTAAAAATTAAAATCCAAGTAATAAAATAAAAAAATATGGAAATTTTCTTAATGAAATACTTTTTCTTTAAAAGTACTTTTTAAAAAAAGTTTTACAAGTAATAAAAAAGTTTACGAAAACGTTTTTGATTTTTTCTAATAATGTCTTTATATTTTACTCTTTTAAAAGATGTGTACTTTTTACTAAAAATTAAAGCATTTGGTAAAGTATACATTCTTTTACAGCTCTACTTTTTCCAAAATCTTCTTCTGTAACAAGTCCGTTTTTCTTTAATACTGGCTGTATGGTGACAGCGTTGCTACGGATTTTCTGATTTAAAATAAAAATTTAAATAATTTGACCCCAGCGCTGTCTTCCGGTTTAAAATTTTATCAGGACGCTTTGTTTAATAAATATAATTTGCGAATTTCAGCCAAATCGTATCGTAAATTAAAAAAAAGTTTTAATATCACGACGACAGCGCACCTATCGGGATTCAACTGGCTCCCGACTAAAATAATTTATTATCAAAGTTTGGTGTCAATCGGTCCAGCAGTTCTCGGGCAGTTTGGGAGCTCATACACGGTACAAAATTTTTATATACAAATTTATATAAAGATTACTTCTGTAAAAAACACATGTTTTAAATAGTACTTTTTCTTAAATTTTTCTTCCTTAAAAAGTACTTTTCTAAATTAGTTCTTTATCTTAAATGTGTACTTTTGCTTATTTTGGTACTTTTTTAAAAAAGTATTTAAAAAAAAAATGCATTTTAATACAAAAGTATGCCCTTTAAAAAATTTGTTTTATTTATTAAAAAATTTTCGTGTTTTCAAGAGTTTTTCCTTTAAGTAGTAATATTTTTTTAAAAAGGTATCATGTTTATAAAGGACGTCTGATATGTTAATAAAGACACATATCGCTGGCTCAATAGAAAAAGATATGGAGAAAATCAAGTTTATAATTTCTTGCTCAATTCGCAGTTTAATGTAATTTTGTATGCAAATCAAAATCCACTTCTGTTGTTTGTAACGTCACTCCAGCGCATATTTTTATATAAGTAGTTATTTTTTTTAATGGTACTTTAAGATATGCCTTGCTCTTGTTTTTTTTATATTATGGCATCTTTAACAAGTTGATTTCTGAAAAATACTCTTTAAATGGTATTTTTAAAATCCAATTGGTTATATACATATAAGCTTTTTTAAAAGGCGCTAAGAAGCTTATTTTTATGGTACTTCTTGCCAAAAGTTTTAATTACTAGCAAATTGAAGTTTAAGAGGAGTTTTTTTTGAGGAGATCTTTTTATAAAGGGGTTTTTAATGGCATTTGGTTGATGTTTCAAATGCATCCATTTAAAAGGTTTCTTGAATGGGACTTTTTTTTAAAAACATTTTTGATATTTTCTCAAGTATTTAAGCCATTTCTGACGACTTCAATATTTTCCAATACAGTACCCATGTTCTGTAACTTTAGTGAGAACTTCTCGCTTCGTAAAGATCGAATCGAAAACTTTATCGACGCGAAAGTTGCAGAACATGGGCACAGGTGAGTTCTTTTATTTTACAAACTTTTCAGTAATTTCGCCTTTTCATGTGCATTTAAGCACAAACCCTAAAATTCAATTTTACTTGAAAACGTTTTTAATTAAAACTATAATAAATACCAGAGATTGAATACCCTCTAGACATGACTTCTACTACAAATATAATCCCTCTTAAGAGAATGCCTAGCTTTTAAATCTCTTACATATTTTCTCTTTTAAAGAACATTTTTTCCTAAATTCCCCTTTTTAATCCTAATTGAAACATTTTTATTGTTTGAAAAATGCATTCAAATGACACGACAATTGTGTCGTTGGTAAGTCAGAGGTTTAAAAAAAATATCATAATTGCTTTAATGTTGATGTTAAAATAAAAAGACAAGCAATGAGATTTTCTTGCATGTATGTGCTTAGTTTTTAGTGTTAGGGTGCTCTTTTTATTTTTTTTACGATTTTTTAATGGTTTTTAGTGAAGATACAATTTCAATTTAGGGGGATTTCTGGGATACATATAAAGGCAATATATGTATGAATAGACATATATCAGGTGATGAGTATTTAAGGAGACTTGCTAGATATTTTAATGGACACAGAGCATAGAAGATTATGGTCAGGACAAATAGGCAAGAAGAAAAATTTAAACTTTAATAAATTGATTTGAATTAATGCTTTATTTTAATTTATTTTAAATCAATTCAATAGAAAACAAATTTTCCAAGATACTGTTTGCAAATATTTTAAAATGAGGGATTAACTTATAAGGGTCGAATTCAACTAAAATCAAAATCAGGATTCAACATTTTGCAACCCAGTTATGACAAAAAAAAAAAAAAAAAACACATTTAGCAGGAGAGACAAAAACTTCTTATATTTCATATTTGCAGCTTGAGAAAAAAACCGAAAATATAGTTGGTTTTACACACTGCAATACTCAAATTGAAGAAAAACTACTTGCTGGGCGACGAGGCGTATTTTTCTCTACCACACGGCATTAAAATCTCAATTTACTAAAAAAGTGGATTAAGCAGGTTTGCATATTAAGCCGACGAAATGCTTTCAAAACTTTGTGGTGGATGGAAGCTCCAATATTCTGAGGGATACTTAGTAAAATCTACATTGAAAAGTTATACTTTAAGAGCTTTTATTGATGAAAGAATTATTTAAATACATCCTCAATGGCCTGTTAGAAAGTCAACAATAACGAGAATTGGAATTTATTTTGTTTATTCTTTTATATTTGAACTTATTGGGTTATAAACCGTTAAATAAAATATAACTAGGAATTTATTATTTTTGAGGCCGAAAGAACTAATTAAGAACTGTACTGGAATTGTAGTGAATAGTACCGAACAAGTACTTAACTAGAACTGAATTTGAACTAAACTTTAACTAAACTTGAACTGATCTAAACTAGAACAAAACGATTAAATTTTTTTTTTTATTATTTTAAATAATGTTTTGTCTAACAAAGAATAGACATCTTTCCCGCTGTGCCGTTGAGCGTATAATTCATATTATTTAATTAAATATCAAGTATACGTATCTTACAACTTACGTAGCATACTTTCAGGCATGGTCATATTAGAATATTAGGCTTGACATTTTTAAAATTTTAATGCGAATTCGTTTTCGGAAATTCAACATTGTACGACTAAAAACTTGTCAAAACTTAAACATTTTTATTGCTTCTACGAGAAAACTCTAAGACAAATGTGTGCCATTCGACCCCTAAGTTAATAACTTGGGAATGAATGCAAAAAATATTTGAAAACATTTTGTAGTTTTTTTAAACTAATACAGCTTTAGAATGCATCGCACATTGCAGATAAAGAAAATTAGGTGTTATTTGACATTGAGGATAGTGGTGTTTTAGATAACTTAACAGATTTGGCGGAGTGAGCTGAAATCGAAACTATTCTAAGACCGAACAACTTTCTAGTAGCAAAAGTCTATGCAAAACGGTAGCCAAAGATATTTAAGTTAAATTTAAGGGGAAAAAAGTCAATGTAAATTCCGTTTCATCGTCTTATTTTACCCTGATTACATACATGGGCAGGTTTTAACTCCAAAGGTAAGCGCTAATGAGGGTGTCCTATCTATTTTACAAGTCTTGAATACTGTATGTGAGTAAAAGAGTACTTAAGGCTAGTTTATACCATCACACAAGTCTTATGTATTCCATGCTACTTTGTGAGATAGAAATATAATGAGTTTTGTTGCGACTGTCAAAAAATCTAGTTCAACATACAGTTTCTGTTCACACTCACACATGAACATGCTTTTGCTAAACTGCAACCCAGATCAGATGAAAAGTATTATTCAAGGTTTTGTTTTAATGTGCTAAATTCCCATTTCATACTATTGATAAACGGAAATTTATTGTTGTAGGGATAAGAAAAGTATTATTGTTTTGCAAAATTTCAAAAAATGATGAAGTCGTATGGGACTTTCACACTATCACACTTTTACATAATACTTGAGTTTTTGACATGTATTAATACGAAGTATAATAGTAGTATAACTAGCCTTTATCAAAACTTTATTGTAAACAGAATCATAACATATTTTTTATGTGTTGAAAATTGAAAGCGTTTTTGGGATAATTATTGAAATGAGTATCCACAGATTGCTACGATAGTAATATATTCAGAAGCGTTTATTTCGAAGGTAGTCACCAGGGAAACCAGAAATATGCTCTGAAAAATATGAATATCCGTATCAATTGACCGGATTATTAAGCTTTTACGCCCAGCTTGCATTTTCAATCTTCTAGGAGTCTATTGGGATTCTCACAAAGAGTGTTTTTGATCGTCGACGAGTTCATTTTTCAATTGACTCATGTAGGGATTATTTTACAACTCGTGAACTGCTCAACCGTATAACTGAGCTACCTAAAAAGGGGCATCACGCGTCGTTTTCATGTTAAATCTTCTAATTTTCATACAATTTACATAACACAAACCTTTAAGGTTGCGAAAGCAAGACTATCCTGTCGAAAAATACTTTTTTTTTACAGATTCTTAGGTCGGTTTGTTTTATTGAAATTGTATTGACAATAGAATTTTCATATTTCAAAAACGGTCTTATTAAGTAATTGTTATATGACTCTTACAGAGAGTCGAAAATCGATTTTTTTGTTTTTGTTAATCGTCAGAAAATCCTCAGAAGATTCTTTTTTCTACAACTAGAAAAAGAGCTAAACTAGAACTGAGCTAGAACAAAATGTTTAAAAATGTATACCTTATTTTAATAATTTTTTGCTTGTGCGCAACATTTTGTTTATTTTTTTCCACTGTACTCTTGAACGTATAATTGATATTAATTTATTCAATATTAAATATACGTATCTTACTTTCAGGCATACTCATATTAAAAAATTTAACATTTAATTGATTGTAATTTTAATTTCTGCAATTTGTGCAACACAAAACCCATATCCTTCAATGTTACATCTATTCAAACAAGTCTTATGATGTCAACAAACAATTACACTAGTAAAATGATGATGTGGCTGATAAAATAAATCAATAAAGCAAACAAAATTATCACAAGCATATGTACCAGCATGCAATACTCTTAGGTAAAGATATTACTTGAATGACATTCAATGCGATTAGAAAGCATTCTATAAAAATCAATTTCAAGAAGATTTCATCTTTCCACTGAGGCATCATTAATGCTGAGAAACTCTTTGTGAACAAATTTTATTATACCTATACTTTCAAGAATTTCTTTTTTTATTACACTTAGACAGAGAAGTAAATGTTATTAGGAAGTTGATGGCAAGGTTGGCTGCAGATCAGAGCTGAGGTAATTGGTTTAAAGTGTTGGGAAAAAAGAAAATTCATTGGTAGTGGGAAATAATTGAATAGTAAAGGAAATAGTTAAATGAAAATGATAGTTCCATGAATTTATATTTTTAAATTTTGTTTGCGATTTAAATTTCATAAAAACGGAAGCAACAAAAAAATAGTTGTTGGTAAAAATGTTTACTATTTTAAGCCATTAAACTATTGGCCGAAAGTCAACTTATAACAAGAATACAAAAATAAGCTTAAAAAGCTTCTAACAGATAAGTTTTTAAAGATTTTTATATTTTATAGTTTTATAATGCTCGACTTCATTCAATGTATAAATGTGAAATAGAATTGTATTTCTCTGTTCGAGCTTTCCCAATGGGAACATTGTCATTCGTTTAACAGTGGCGCAAAATAAAGTTAAAGATCTTGCACTTAATTTGAAATATTTTTCTCAATATGCTCAATGTACGAGCCTACATTTTTGGTAATTGAATAAAATAATAAAGTTAATTTTGGAAAATTTCAAAAGTGTTTATTTTTTTTTGTAATTTTTGTTTTGAAATGTATAGCCGATAAAGGTTTTGACCATCATTAGCTATTAAATGTTTTTACCTTTTTGGAAAAATACAGCATTTACGCCAAAAAATAATAGTTCCCCTGACGATTTATGACACCCTTTTTGTTGCCACCGTTTTACACCCAAATTTGCTGGACAAATAACTTCCATCGGAAAAGCAAGGTTTCCGCAAGGACAATCTCTCCGAAAGACAAGAAGCATACGAACGGAGGCCTCAACCGAAAGTAAGACCGGCGCCTGCTTAACGGGGGCTTTTGACTATCATGACACCCTGGAGGATGTTACACCAAAAGGTAAAATATCCTTGAGATGATTCCTAAAACATCCAGGGGGGGGGGGAGGGGGTATTGGCAAATAATGTGCTACGCCTGTATTTATTTTAAATTTTGTTGATGATTATATTTGAAGGGAACGTGTTCATATAGGCTCTTCACCAAGTCCTCTCATACACCGTAGGCCGTTCAATGCTGTTCTATTGCGTCCTTTTTTATTTTGGCTGGTCTTTGCTATATCTGAGATGTCTTTTCCAAGAGTGTGATCTTTCCATGTCGATTTTCGTCGGCGTTTATTATGGTGAATGTGATTTTGGTTGCTGCAAAACCAAAGGACGGTGCTTGAGATGTCTATTAATTTTTGGGAAACATTTTTCTGCAAAAACTTAATTTTAATTCAACTTCGAATGTAAACATGCACTTTTGACTCTAGAAAAAAGTTGTAATTCATGATGATCATAAATTCAAGCGAGTTTTTCTATAAGCACTGTTTATAGTCAGCTCAATTTCAAAATAGCTAAGTCGAGAGTATTGCAGACGAAGCACTTTAAGTTAACGGGCGATAGATACAACATTCAGTTGTATGCCAAATACCTTTTTGTGCATAACTCTAGAATCGACAGAGTTGAATAATAGATGGTTCAAAAACGTAAAAATTCGAAATATTCTTAGTCGACTTGGAATTGAAATGTCGATATGCAATGAATTAAGTTTTTGTAAAGTTAATTTTAAGAAATCATAATAAATACAGATTTTATTGCACAATAAAATTTGATTTTATTTTGCTAAAGCTCTTTTCTGTAAGTACTCAAGAATTTTATCATGTTTATATTGTATCTTAATTTTACCCCACTGTGCTTCACTACGACAAGCAGAAAACAACTCTAAATGCATTAAACTTGTCTTTATTAGTCAGACGTTCTAGTTGTGATTTTTTTTCTATATTATCTGCCACCCTCAAAGACCACTCGATCTCTTGGGTATTGTTCTGTTATTACGTTAAGACTTAACGGCAAATAGAGGAGTGATTAGGAGGCGGAAAAGGAACAAAATTTATTGAGTTGGGGGTAACAAAGAAATAACAATCTACTATATAATTCTATTGTTTGCTTTTACTTCTTTTAAACGAGCAAAAATGAGAACAAGATAGAAAATTGTAGCAATTTATGGCATTCCGATAGACATCAGTTGAACTCAATAGCAAACAAATGCATACCAACAGACAAAGAAGTGAATAAAGATATGTTTGAATGTTTAAAAATCGTTGCTTCTAAACAACAGGGTTGCTTTAAAGGAAGTGATGTGTTTGGAAGTGACAATTTCAAATTTGATTTTTGTGGAATTAAGTTTTTTTTTATGAAAATATATTAAAGTTAGTAATTTTACTTTAAACAAAGATTTTGGTTAATTCCACAACAGTTCTGTTTTTGATAAGTGAAATATTAAAGCATACTTATAGGCGTGCATAGATTTTGTTAAAATTTAGGAGTTTCTTTGTGTACAGTTAGTTAATATGTAAAAAGCATGAATATGCCTACCGAAATCTTCAATTATAAATTTGATATAGCTGAGTCAGTCAAATATATCTATATAACCACTTCATTTGAGTAATAAATTTTGACTGCCGGAAATCGCCCCAGGTAAGGGCATACTATATTGTTGATAATGGTTCTATTATTACAAAATTTGGTAGGGAAATTCAGTCTTTATTTATTTGATCTTAGATGAATATTTTTGAAGTTACACACGAAATGATAAATTTTCTATGCATTCATTTATCATTTGTAATGACGCAAGGTACAGAAACAACAATTAAAATCATAGTGTCTCAAAGATTAAAAAAACGTTAACGTACAAAATCAATATTCCGAAATAGGACTTGTATCGGGGCCTATGTGAAGTAATTTGTGTGTCATAACTTGATCAAATTTTTTATTAAAACAGTTTAGTTAAAAAAGGTTCATGTCTATATGACTGTCAGTTAGACGTACGTGTTAACTTTAATTAACTTTATAGAATATGCAGCTTATGTTTATCAATTGCTTACCGAAGTTCTTCCTTAATATATTTCAACGATTTATTCGAGATGAGGATGGGTTGGGTGTGCGATTTGAAAGCGTTGATTTTGGCAAGAAAGACAAACCCACTCTGGGGAGCCAAAATAATTGAAAGATAATGAATTGAAGGCGTTGCTCCATAGAGATTTTTGTCAAACTCATAAAAAACTGCCGAAATTATTCTGATGAATTTAAACTGAATTTGTTAGACGCTTGGCAAGCTGCAGTGTTCATTTAACAGCAAAGAAATAAGCACACGATTTAAAGCCAAGAGAACTCAAAATACGATTTTGCGTCTAGCTAAATCGCTACAACAGAAAGTCATAATTGATTCACATCGTTATTGGCAAAGAAACATGGATTCATTAAGATAAATTAAGACTAATTGCATATAAAGCTCGGCCAACAATTCAAATGAATGGTAATGGCAAACATATAAAGTGATTTAATTATAACGGGTTATCCCTTTTTCGATTTTAAACGTTAAGTGAAATAAAACTTTGATTTCGATAAAACTTTTATTTCATACCAAATACAAATGTCATCTAGGTTGGTTGCAGCAGTCGATCCTTTTGAGATATTTTTCGACCACTTTTTTGCACATTTCGAGCGGTATCGACGCTAGGGAACTATCCGTATAGAAACGGTCTTTGACGTAGCCCAAAAAAAAAAAAAAAAAAAAATTCAACGGCGTTAACTTGTATGATCTTGGTGGCCTTTTGACGTCTCCAAAACGTGAAATTACGCGTTCTGGAAACTTTCTATTCCATTAAGACAAAATCGATCGTGCTGTTTAGCTCTTGGCACCGTGTGTTATTGAAGTTACATATCGGCCAGTGCATAGTCTTTAATTGCACTCCAAGAAAAGTCGGTAACCATACGCCCATAGCGCCCTTAATTGGCAGTAACGGTTCTTCGATACTATTGTGCACATTGAGATGATGCTCTGGCCTGATCCCATTGTTAGCGCTGCCATGCTCATACAATTTCTTTATAATCTTGCCAATTCCTTGCACAGTTGGTCGATAATGAAGACAATAAACACCACGTAATTCTCGACAAGTAGCCACGTTTGAGCCAAGCTTTAACGGTTTCTACGCATTTTTTGGGTTGTCAAACTTTCATATTTGTAAATGGCAAATCCTTCACTATATAAATGACAGTTCAAATGATAGATATTATCAGCAGTCAGCCTTGCCGGACCGGCGGTTTTGAAACCACTAAATGGATAGCACAGTACTATGTATTTATTATGACAAAAATCCTCCTATCTCTTATTAGTAATTGAAATCGTGTCATAAAATGTATCCGTTTTAAGCGAGCATTGGCAAAAAAAACGCGAAGAATATTTGACGAGATATGAAGCCATAACATTAAATTTATTAATATGTTAATTAAAAGTAATTAATAAAAATTATTTATTATAATTGAACTCATTTAACATCTAACTATGAATTTCCCTATATTGTTTTTTACAAATATATATTTAATGGTTAAATATTATGTTCAGTAAACCCTTTATTTGAAACATAAATGGTTTAAAAAATGGATAACAATGAGTGAATATAAAACAGTAAAAAATCAATGTTTATAAATTTTTTTTATAGCATACTTAATAAAAGGAACGTGATTTTCATAAATATTTGAACAAAAAGAACATCGTACTACTTCATGCTCATAAACACAGCAGATACTTGCGTTACAATGAGTGTGATTTTAAATACAAGTTGTAAGTATGTTTCTGACTTCCAGCAGCAAAATCAACTTCAGTTACATAGAGAATGTTATGCTATTTTTATGTGTCACAAGAATGCAGTGTTAAAATATCCGTTTAACTTGTACATCTAGAAAGAAGTAGACAACAGAGATTCGCTCTAACACATTTTCCCTGCAAACATTTAAAGGATATTTAAAAGACGGATGATACTTGGAGTTACTTCTTCTTAATTTTGAAATAAAATATATTTGAAACGTATTTCCATTATCTGATTATATATTTTTTCGTCACTTCTGGAAGATAACCAGATGTGAATGCACACCGTTCATAAAGCTGGAGGCCAACACTAGAGGTCTACATAGAATAATTCCGCGTGAAACTTTTTTATTATTCATCTCAGACCATATAAAGTATATATATTCTGGGTCCTTGAGTAATTCTAAGTCGATTTAGCCATGTCCGTCTGCCCGTCTGTTGAAAACACGCTCACTTTCGAACAACTCAAAAGAAATGAACAAACTTGGTGCCAAATTGCTTGTAGTTATCCTAAGCAGTTTAGGATTGAAATCCAGCAAAATCGGTTCAGTAGGACCAGAGCTATGTATCAAAATGTGGAACCACCAACTAAAAAAATTAATAATTTTGTTACAAAAAATAACATAAATTGGAACAAGGGAGGGAATGAGATACGATTTTGCAAAAATTTTTTTTATTTGACTGGAAATAACGCTGTTAAATTTCGTGAAGATCCGTCCGTAATCTACCCTAAGCCCCATATAAACACTGCTCCCGGAAAACAATTTAGTACGCCTTAAACCGTAAAAAATAACGCTAGCGTAACTAGAAGTGACACTGTGAAATTTCGTGACTATTGGTCCATAATTTACTTTAGGCCCCATATAAACCCTACTCCCGGAAAACAGTTTTGTACACCTAAAACCATAATTAATAACAAATCGTCACAGTTTAAGATAATAATAACATCATGCAGATATTACCCCTTAAACATTCGAACTGTCGGTGGAGGGTATCAAAGATTCGTCACAGCCGAATATAGCACTCTAACTTGTTTTCTTTGTACACGTCAAGTTCTTTTTTCTTTCGAGTAACGCTCAAACTTTTTTGTCTTTCTTATCACTCAAACAATGAAGAGAGCTCAATTGTTGTTTTTCAAATACTTTCAAGCATTTTAGTCACACCCAAATAGGTTCCTAAAAAAATTAACTTTTAAATACGTATGTGAACATAAAGGGTGTCCAAAAATTTAGGTAGCATTTTAATGAACACGAAAAAACAATCATTGTAAGGATAATAGGCACTTCAAATAGAACGATTGAATGAATTTATGTACGTAGAGGACGAACAACGTTGTTTTTGTTGTATTTACCCTCTCGTCGTTATTTCGGAAAACGAGCTTCGTATGTCGTGATTTTATTATTTATCGCTTATTAGCATTTCATAATTTGTACACTTTGTGCTGCTTTTAAACGAGAAAAGCATTTATAAAAACGCTTATTTGCATATACAGTGCTAATAGAAAAACTCGCTTTATTTCACCTTAATCATAAAAAACTATTTTACTTGCATCGAAAGTGAGGGGGCATTCAGAGTTTGATTAAAACTTAGCAAAGTAAGTTTTGATAAAAAACAATTTTGGTCGTTTTTATTGTATTTGACTCAAAGTTTAAAAGAATTTATTAAAATTTTTTTATATTGTGATGCAGAAATGCAAGATATTCATATAAACAAATGCTTATAATAAACCATTTCGATTTTTTTTAAAAGCAAACTTAAGTTGCACAAGTTAAGATGCACAGCAGCGCAACATGTTTATAGCCGGTGTGCAAATAAGCGATACTGCACGAACAATAGAAATAAAAAAACAATGTTTCTTTGTTTTTTATCTTAACATAAAACATTGTCTTCATGTGCCGGAACATTGTATATTGCTTTTGTGTGTATAAATCACTGTTCGAAAATAAGCCGAACATTATTTAGCGTACGGTACACATACCCAGAAACGTTATCTAGTGTTTGTGTGTTACCTTTAATACCGTTTATAATCATTTTCACGAAAGCAACAAATCGATATGTATATTGAAGATGGCAATTGACTGGAATCCTCAAACCAGCAGGAGAAGAGGTAGACCCGCTAACACCTGGAGAAGGCTACTAGAATCCGAGATAAGCACAGGACAGATCCGGATGGAAGGATTTCGTTACTGCCCTTTGTTCCAAGTTGAAACTATATGAATCAATATATATAACAAACCGTATGTAGGGTTCTGTTTTTCGTTATTAAACAGTGTTTTTTTACACTGATAAAGGAATTAGCAAACAAAAAATTCTTAACTTGTACCGTCTCAATGTCAAAATTGTACCAAATTGAAATAAATTGTATCAAAATTTCGGTATTAAATAAAAAACCATACATAAAGAATTCATAACACTTTTTTATTTAATAAAAACAAAACAAGAAAGAAATTATAGTCGGTCAAGCCCGAGCATTTGATTCTCTGCACCACAGACAAATTTTCGAGAGTGAGACCAATGGGCAATCATGGACCCACCAGAACAAAATAATGTTATGAGGTTAAGATTTATGTAAAAGTTTTTGTGTCGACTATTAGTAAGATATCTTCATCTATATGAAGCCTATGGTTGATTTTGGACCCATTATCGCAACTTTTTGTCTTGGCAAAGTGGCTTTCGTAAAAGTTATTGTTGCCAATTTCTATATCAATACCAACATTTAAAAGGTTGTCGTCAAAAATGGATCGATTTCGGTAAAAATTTTAAGATGATTTAGATTATAATAAAATTAGTCTGGTCATAATTGAATGTAAATACCAACGTAATAGGATAGTTTATAGGCACAAACACTCTTTCGGATTGAAGTAAAATTATAGACCGATTCAAACCCTTTTTAGTAAGCTTTGTCCTTATGAATTGAAAGCTATGCTCATGCTTGCGACCGATTCTTTACGCACAAGGTAACATGGACAGACAATCAGCCAGCCAACCAGACTCACTAGTCTCACTTGTCGTTGTTGCTTGACAATTGGCATGACCACAGCACGAATAGCCTGTGTGTATACTGTATACAATTTTTTGTTATTGTCAACATTTTTTGTTGTATGTTTGTTTATTTTTTTGGTTTCTGTAAAAAACATTTGTATTTTGTTGTTGTAAAAAGGGTTTTGTTGTGTTCACCAGCCAAAAGGACGTTGAGTATAACCGAAACGAGCGAACATGAATGTGCTGAACCAAACACAACGAAAGGGGTTCTTTACGGAAAACCCGAACGCAATGAAATGTTTTTATCTTTATGTTGAATTAGAGCAGTATTTTTATTGTGTACGAAGATCAGAAACAGAGAAACTTTTTTTTTAAAGGTTTTTACTACACAAACATTATTAGCGTTTGTGTTTTCCATATTTCTACCGATCGCTGGTTTACATGTTAAAGATGGCAACAATATTAAATTTTTGTACATATGGAGTTTTTGGCTCGTGTATTGTTAATAAGAAGAAAGCGAGAAAGTAACTAAATTCGTCATGCATTTGTGAATTGAACATACGTAATATGATCGGTGGCACTGCACATATCAAAATATGAAGATGTATTAAACTAAACGAGGAAGATGAACAACACAACAGGTTTTATTCGACAAATTTGTGGTTCTCAAAAGTTTGTTCTTTTCGTTGTTTTCGTTGTATCCAAGCCTTGTGTTCATGTTCAGTGTTAATGCCTTGCGACTGCAAGTGTACTTCTCGAAAACAATGTTTTTGTACAGACCTCCAGTTCACACAACATTTTATGCATCTGTCAAAAAAGTAGAAATAGTGTTATTGTATTGTAAAGTAACACAGCAAACCCTATCAAAAGAATCAGCTAGAAATGCTAAACGACGAGCGGACACCCTGCCTTACTCTTTTTCACGACCTACCTTGGATTTATCTATAAAAATTATTTTCCCATTTTCGCTTGCAATGTCAATATTTTTTTATTAATCTGAAGCTTAACACATAGTATAACATCATGGCAAAGTGAATTGTGTCGTATCGCTTAGCATAAGATCCCCTTTTATGCAAAACTGGCTCTCTTGCCTTTTTTCCAACTTTCGGGATAAAAAATGTTTGCAGGGTAAACACCAATAAATCTGTGCATGTGTGTTAATGTGTTGGAAATACCCATAAGTATACAAAAATATTGTTGCATTACACATACGCACACAGCATACAAACTGTTCTACTTAAATCTAATTTTATCTAGTTAATGGCAGAGTATCATCGTCATCATCACAAAGGTAACGTCAGGCAACTTTTATAATAAAATACTCATATCCATAAAATTAACATAAAAAGAAGCAGACATGTTTAAATGGTTAAGTGCTCTTATGTTATCCCTTCTACACTGACTTCCATTATGCTTTTTTATTCAATTTTATTAATTTTATTAAAAATATTATTTTATTAGTTCCTGTGGAGACCAGCTGCAATTCAAAATGTTAAAATTGTTATGAAAATACAAAAATATGTGTGTTATAAAAAAAAAAAAATACTTCAAACAAGTATGTAGATATTTTTTTATGGTGGTGTTAAATCTTTTTTAATATAAATATTATTTATTATTTATTTAATATTTATATTAAAAAAAATTGTGAAATTAATTTAATTAAGCGTCTACGGAATGCTTTCATAGGAAAAATATTTATATAAATTTCTATATATATAAAGTTAACAGAAACGTTTAATTATTATTTTAATTTTATAAATAGTTTCTATGGAATGCTTTGAGGAATTCCCATGGAGTATTGCATTTTAACCCTTGAATGCATAAACAGGTACAGGTGTGTCTACTAGCGAATTTTAGCGTTTGTAGATGCAAAAAAATGCTAATAAATTTAATTATTTTTTTTGTCTTTTCCTTGATCATAAATGAAATTCGAAATAGTGGATCCATAGCCATAAGCTTCCAAAGATGACACCTACGCAAACACATAGCCGAGTTAGACGTTTACCCAATTTGGAACAAGTCCAGTTTACCAACGCAGCTCCAAATAAAAAAAAGTACTTAAGGCAATAGAAAATCGAAAAATAAGAAGAAAAAATTAAATGGCAAAATTCTCGGAAACGCATAGTTTCCGAGTTATGGACCTCTGAAGTTTTCATATAAATTTGCGATTTGCCTCTACATTTCTGAACGTATATGGCCAATATTGTTATTATTTGAAAGCATTTGAGCAGATCTTTCTGGAAATGCAAAATTTATTTAAAACTTTTTAACTCTTTAGCTTCTAATACAGTTTTGACAAAATGTATATCAAAATGTTACGGAAGTGCACTAGGTAATAAATATGTAATCAAATCAACCCCAGCTGCTCTAAATAAAGCTTCTCTGCATAGCCGGCCTTTGGCCGGGCGAAAGGATTTTATCCTCTATGGTGTAACAAACACCGGCCTCGCTAAATAAAGCCTCTCCGCATAGACGGCCTTCGGCCGGGTGCATGAATTTTCTCCTCTATGGAGGCTTCGCTAAATAAAGCTTCTCCGCATAGCCGGCTCCTTAATCCTTAATAGATTAATAATTTTTAAATAAAATGTTTATATCTAGAAACATTTATTCAAAAGCTTTTAAATTATACCAATATTGGCTATATACGTTCAAAAGTGTTCGCTTATAAACAGAAAATTATTTAGCGTACGGCTCACACACCCAGGAATGATATCGATTTATTTAAGTGTTTGCGTAGACGAACACAACCCTTAATACCGTTTGTTAGTGCTGGGACAATCGATAGACTATCGATATTATCGATAGTCTTAAAATATCGAAAATATCGATAGAAAAAATATAAATATCGATATTTTTATTATTTAAAATACAGCTCTGAAGACATCAACAGCAGCTATACACACTGTTTTTTGCCGCAAATTTTTACTTGCTACATATTATTAATTCGCGCTGAATTACAGCAATAAATACAAACAGCAATAATGGCAGGTGGTATGAATTGCTCAGCAGTGCTTTTTACTGCTAACTAAAGGCCTTTAAGTCGAAATTTTTGCATGTTTACTGAAATGTCAAATATTTTTGTAATGTTGTAAAAAAATGCAAATCCAAATGCAATTGCAAGCATAGGACAAAACAACGAACGACCATTAGAGGATAAGTCCGCTAGATTGATTACCTTTTTGGGTTTAGAATTTAGAAAATTTTTTAAAGTTGCAATGGAATATCTTATTACTTCGGTTCCTTAAGAAAGGTACTTATCAATTTTTAAAAAACTGCCATCTAAAATAACGTGCGTATATACATACGTCTCATACATTCAATAAAGTGATAAAAACAACGACTGTAGCCTTAAAAAAAAATAATTAAAGTTTTCCTGCACAAGTACAAACATTCAGTCGATAGAAATATCGATATATCGATAGTGAAATCTGAACTATCGATATATATCGATAGAAGAAAATATCGATAGTATCCCAGCACTACCGTTTGTTACTATTTTCAAGAAAGAGCCGAACATTATAAAGTGTTCTGTTCTTCGTTAATGTTTTATAATGTTTCTTTTTTTACATTGATAAAGATATGAACAAATAAAAAATTTTAGCAACTACCGCGGCTAGTGCAAAATTATTTTGCTGGCTTTTTGTTCTTTTTTTCGTATGTGTGTGTGTGTTTTTTTTTGTAAAAAATTTTTGGTTTTTGTTACCAGCCAAAACGGCGCTAAGCACAATAAAGGAAGATTAATGAGCTGAACCGAACACAATGAAGTTTGTGGCTTAAAAAAACCGAAGGGAACTAAATGTTCTCATCACTTTGTTGAGTTGGATAAGAACAGTACTCTTTTTGTGTTCGAAAGATGACAAACAGGGAAACGTTATTTTTTAATGATTTTTGCAATTTGCTTACAGAAGTGCACAATATACATTTTATTTAAATCTTAGGGGATAAGAGGGTAAAAACGGGTAAATTCGGTAAGCTTATATCTCCAAAACTACAAAACATACAAACAAATTTAAAACTAGTCGTTATTCATTAGAAAAAAACGGACCTTTGACTGGTACTTTTTTAAAAATTCGCCCTTTAGTGGAGTAAAAGGGTATAACCTGTATTTTGGAACTTCTTTGTCATCCCATTTATATATTAAGCCAAAAAAAAAAAACAAAGTAATAAAGATTTTACCAAATTCGTAAATTTTCTAAAAAAAATACTAAATGTTCGCATTTTTTGGTAAATTTGAAATTCGAGTGTTTAAAGGACAAAAACCGTACCTATTTTTAGTACTTTTTTACAAAACATTTTTCTTCATTCATTGGCATAGACATATTTAATAATGGGCTCTCACTGCAATATTGAACTGTTTGATACCTTAATGGGGAGAAATAGTATCAGAAAGGGAAATACGGGACATTAAATTCCTTTTTTTCTTTTGCATCCTGCATTTGGTATGTTTTGTATATCTATAATATTGGACTTATAAACGTAAAACTATAGGTAAAGCGTCCTTTAAATGAGAAGCTATAAGATGAAAAATGTTGGTACTTTTTTGTTCTTTAGATGGTACTTTTTGAATTTTCTTTATGTTCGACCTAGAAACATTAAATTAAGCATGCATGGACCTGAGTGAATAAGAATCCGTAAGCGGAAGCTTTTTGGTACTTTTTCGTTCTATAACCTTAAATTTTTTTTTTAATTGTCGTTAATATTGAACCTTGAAACATAAACTTAAACACAGTTGAATTAATTTTTAAAATATTCTTTATGTTAATCCTAACACCATAAAATTAAACATACATGGGCCTGCCTGAAAAAGAATCTCTAAGGGGAAGGTACTTTTTCGTTTTGCAACTGGTACTTTTTTAATTATCGATAATATTATACATAATTATAATTAATGTTTCTAAATTTTTAATTAAGGGATTCTAAATTAAAAATTTTTTTGTAAAGGTAAAAAATTATAATGGAGTATACTTGTGCCCTAGTTATGGGGTTGCGTGGTAGTTTTTGGTTATGAGTTCAACGGTTAAGGTATTAAATAAAAAAATGTACAATAAGTACAAAAAGTTTGCAGCAAGGAACTTTGACAGTTGAAAGCGGCCATATTATTAAATTAGAACTAACTGTTTTATTCAGAATGTTTGGCTAAAATACCATCAACGGAAGAAGCGTTCAACAAATGGTTATATTAAAAAAAAATGCGAAAGAAAGCCTCGGCGATGTTTTATTTCACTAAAACAATAAAAAAACATATCTCTAATCCAGTTCTAGTTGAGTTTTTCGACAAACATTTTTTCTACCCTTAAAATTTTTTTATTTAATTAAAAATACATCTAAAACACTTAGACCCTTTTTTACAACTTACCGATAGCTAAAGAAAGGATTTTATTGGCCGTATAAAAAGTGTTCCATTATTACAACTTTAATTTTACCTACCAGGTAGAATGAACCTAAATTTACTTTATCGCTCACTAAAGGCTAAAATAAAGTTTTAATAAAGGGACACTTTTTGTAAGGCCGATTAAAGTCTACTTTTAGCTATCGGTAAGTTGTGAAAACGGGCCTTAACCCAATGATCCATTCAAGTTTCACTAAACTGAACACCACCGTAGAACCAACCCGAATTTCTAACGAAGTTTTAAATATGATCCATTTCACTGCCAGATATATTACACAATCCTTCAACGGGGCGGTTTCCATTTCGGCCAGTAGTAGTTAAATTGAGTTGATCGAAATTTTAAGTCTTCCATTTTTCTTTAAACACTTTTGGCAGTTAGAATCTTTTTATCTTTAACCAATCACAACTCATATAAAATATTTTTTCTAAACACAATATGGCGTTATGGAAAAAAGTTTAATAGAAGCAACTAGTGAGTAGTGTTTTATGCATAAATATTTACATATCGTCATATTAAATGCGAACATATCGTCATATTAAATGCGCACGGAAGTGTAGTTCATTTTTAAATATTTTATAGGAGAAGCAAAAAGCGTTATATAATCAATAGGGATGCGATTTCCATGCAAATGCATGTTTTTTGTCGGTAGTCTAAGAACGATGTGGATCAATTATCTTTCCGAATCATTAAATTTGCGATAAAATGGCATCGATCTGTTTTTGCATATTGTTGCATATTTTGGTGAAAATGCATATTTTGGTGAAAATGCATATTTTTGCATATTTAGGTTTTTAACGCATATTTCTGCATATTTTGAAATTTTTGAGTGATTTTTTGTAAATTTCCATATTATAAAAAGTTCTTAAAAAAATTTTTAAATACACAAAAAAAAAATTTCCAAAGAAATTTTTAAAAAATAAATAAATTCTTTTGGAGCTTTGCTTTAAATACAAGATTTTCAAGATTTCGACAAAAATGCTTCTTTTTTAAACCGATGCGTAGTTAAGGCTTCCAATGGGTTTAAAAATTTGTATCCAAAACTGTTACAAGCTATTTGCTTGGCACAATGGTTGCAGATAATTAAGAAGCCAATTCGATAGTATTGCAATTTTTAATGAAATATAGCCCTTGATTCCCCTGCCACGGCAGCCAGTAGAAGCAAAATGGAGGCCATGCTTCAGAAATCTATTCAAAAAACTTCGAGTAATTTAAGAATGTTAGAAGAGCTTGTTGATGCCGATGATTGTGCAATTAAAAAAGCAGAAAAAAATACATATTTAATTTAAAAAACATCAGAAGTCAATAAGCATTTGTATGTAAATTGGAAAATTTTGGATATATTGGTGAAAAAATAAACAATTAGGAGGGATTTAGTTCAGCTAATACTCAAGTCAAATTAATTGATATTGCAAAAAGTAAAATGAACAATGTGGAAGGAAGAATATCCCGACGAATGAAAAAAAAAAATCTAACACTTTTTGCAAAAAAAATTTTAGGATTTCAAATAAATTTCAAATATATTTGATCTGATCTGGAATCAAAGTGGGATCGGACAGTAAATTTTTTAAAAATGCATTGGCATTCTTCAAGTACAAGACATTTTTACTTTTAATAAAACAGTACTTAGTTTTTTTAAGATATTTTAATAACAATATACTGCATTTTTTATTTTTTTTTTTTGTTTTTAGTAAAATTAAAAAAAGATTTTTTGTGGAAAATTTTCAAGTTTTGAGTGCATATTTTTTATTTTTTTAGTGCATATTTTGGATTTTTTAGTGCATATTTTATGCGCATATTTTCGATTTTTTTAGTGCATGAAAATCTCATCCCTAATAATCAATATTTATAAAATTTGTTTCCTTTTTTTTCAAATCTCTTACTAATAGTATGGTTACTTGTTTATTGATTGTTAGAAATTGAAATTTTTTCGTTAATTGAACATTCGATGAAATGATTTTGCATTTAAGGTGACGATATGTTTGTAATACACACTGTATATATTTACTTAATACAATAAACATATACGAGTAGTAAATGCGCTTTTATTTAGAAGCATATTTTGTAAATATTTTGCTTGTTTTAGCACTTTTTTTCGAAATAACTATAAACAATGCTTTTAAAATGGAAATTTTGCTTCAAGGTAATTATTTAATTTATATTTTGTTTTGTTTGCGCAAATATGATAAACTAACTAACTAAAAAGCTTTTGTGATAGTTTATTTTTAAAAAAGCACATCGAATTGTTGGTTTATTGTAAAGACTGACCTTTAACAACTTTTTCTAACAACTGCTTACTGTAGTAAGCAATGTTTTGAAGGCTTAGATTAATTGATATTTTGCATTTGAAAAATGTAAAAAATCAGATATATTTATGATGAGTGAAAACTTTATTTTTCAAAAATAACAGCTTTCTCTGTTATTTTTAGCGTTGTAAACACCTAAGGCTATTTCAAAATAAATTGAATCACAAATTGATGTGTCTCAAATTCAAATTTTTTAAACTTTTTTTATTACTTAATTTTCCTGTAACGAATTCCCCAGTGAAACCTTCGTCTACAAAATTATGTGTTGTGTAATCAGAAAAACATTAAAGCACTACTTACAATTCTACTGAAAGAACCAATGAATTTTACAAGGGATGTCTTAAAATGAACGCATGCAAAAGTGATTCATTATTATACCCTTTACCGAAGGGTTGTATTTTTATTACTTTTTGCTGTATATCTGGGGAACGGCAAAAGCCAAAGTTTCCAAATTAGGTACACACATTTAGGTTGCCAATACACACCATCCTACAAAATGTGAGCGGGATTGGAAAAGTAGGCGTGGTACCTCCCGTACAAAAAAATTCAAAATTGTATAAAAACCTAAATTTTAGGGCTGCCATATGTCCTATGAATTTTTAGTAGAACATATTTTATAAAAAACTCGGGAAAATCGGTTCAGATACAAAAGTTATGACCAAAATTATTTTTTTTTTTTAAATACCCACTTTCGGGAACCATGGATCTCCCCGAGTCCAAGCTTTATAACTCAAGTAAATGGTGAATTTCTTCTTCAACACGTCGGTATATAAATCTGGCTGAGTTATTACCGAAATACTGAATCCCCAAAACTCTTTTTACTCTTTTTTATAATTAACTTTGTTAAAATATATGTATACAAGTATATTTAAATGTTTATATATAAATATAACTCAAGTAAATGGTAAATTTCTTCTTAAACACGTCGGTATATAAAACTATCAAATCGGTTAGACAATGGATAATTTTTGAGAAAAATACTCCAAAAACGGGCTAAAAAATATAAAATTTTTTATAAAAACCTAAATTTTAGGGCTGCCATACGTCCTATGGATACGACTTATTTTAAAAAAATATTTACCAATTTTATTTAGATTTTGTCTAGTTGCTCTGTATTCTGCTCGCACTATGGTGAAGGGTATATAAGTTTCGGCACAGCCGAATATAGCACTCTTACTTGTTTTTTTTTAAACTAAATACATCCAGAAAAAAGTAGTTATAGTAGTTGTTGTAGAAGTAGTTAAAGAAGAAAGTTATTTAATAATGAGTGAAAGAAGCTTTTCATTTTGAAAAAGTAAGCGAAGTTTTTACTGGGTCTTGACGCTCTTTGCAAAGTATCATTGGAATTCTGATCAAGGCGAATTGACTAGAAGGTGAGGTCAACTCTACAACTACAATGCTTCTGTGGTCGGGTTGTCAAAAATATTGCTAGTAAAAAATCAGGTTTGTTTACATAAAAAACTAGTTTGTATACAAACTTTGACAAGTCGACCACCGACAAAAAAAAAACACCATATGTTGACTTGACCCCACCTTCTGGTCAATTCGCCTTGATACTGATGTGAGAGTAGTCAACATACACAAGTAGCAATATGAGTGTATAATCTGGAAAGTTTATACACGCGAGCACAATTCGAGTCAATTCTCTCATTTTAAAAATTTGTTTTTGGAACGCAAACGGCATCCGCCAACATAAAAATGAATTAGAATACTTTCTTAAAAATAAACAAATTGATGTCATGATGATTTCTGAAACTCATTTGACCTCAAGAAATACGTTTAAAATCAATGGTTATATACTATATGATACCAAGGACCCTCGAGATAGAGCTTGTGGAGGTTCTGCCATCTTAATAAAAACTCGAGTCAAACACTACATTATGTGTGATCACCGTGAAGACTATCTGCAAGCAACGACTATTTGTGTTGAGGAGCTAAATCGAAACATAGTAATTTCTTCTTTATACTCTCCACCTAGATTTTCCATATCAGAAGGCCAATAATATAAATATTATAAATCATTAGGACCCTGTTTTCTGGCCGCTGGCGATTATAACGCTAAACATACCTTCTGGGGGTCACGACTTATAACAACAAAAGGTCGTGTTTTGTTTAACACAATCTCTAAAATGGGTTTAAATGTGGTCGCGAGAGCGCAACCAACATATTGGCCTACTGATCAGCAAAAAATTCCAGATGTTATCGACTTTGGCGTGGTTAAAAACATCCCCACAGAAATGATTCATGTTGAAGCTTCCCTAGAATTATCATCCGACCACACACCTACAATTGTTACTATATCGAACCCAAATAGAATTGTATTTCCGTCAGGTTACTTAGCGACGCCAGCCACACAAATAAATTGGTTAAAATATAAAAAATTTCTCAGTGCCCATTGCACAGAAAATATTCCGCTTAGTACACCGGAGAATGTGGATCTCTCTCTTGTTAACTTTGACAGATATCTTAAACTAGCTGTTCAACACTCCAGCGTTACCCCCAAAAAAATTAAAAATAATAAAATATGTTCTTCAGATGTCGAGCGGCTCTTGACTGAAAAAAGGAGAGTTCGAAGAGAGTGGCAACTTTACAGATCCCCGCAACTTAAGATTTTATTAAAAGAATGCACAAAAAGGCTAAGAAAGTTGCTACAGAATCAGAAAACGGCTTCTCTAGAAAAATATCTTAAGGAACTTGATGCAACTCCACAATCTGACTACTCATTATGGCGTGCAGCTAGAAATCTAAAAAGGCCAGTTATATCTAAGCCACCATTAAGAAACTTGAATGGTAGTTGGGCAAGAAATGATAATGAAAAAGGAAACCTGTTTGTAAATCATTTGAAAAACGTATTTACACCAAATATATCTCACAATATTGCGGTCGAGTTACCACCTGTTGATGCTAGAGCAGCTATTCCCCTCAGATTTGAGATAAGAGAAATCGAAAAGGCTATTTGTGACTTAAACACTAAGAAGGCACCTGGTATTGATAAAATCAGTAATAAAATGCTTTTGGAGCTACCTCGCATAGCAAAGAAAATTATTCTTTTTATTTTTAATGCTATTTTACGCCTTGAATACTATCCTGAAAAATGGAAGGTTTCCTTAGTTACCATGATACCAAAGCCAGGTAAAGATCATACAAAAGTTGAGTCTTATAGACCTATTAGCTTATTATCAAATATGTCAAAGCTGTTTGAGAAATTATTAGTTTCAAAATTAACACCAATTTTAAGTGAAAATAGATGTATTCCAAACCATCAGTTCGGATTTAGAAGAAAACACAGCACAATCGAGCAGACTCATCGAATAGTAAATGTCATAAGAAAAGCATTTGAAGAAAAGAAATATTGCTCAGCACTCTTCATCGATGTTTCGCAAGCTTTTGACAAAGTCTGGCATGAAGGCTTATTACACAAATTGAAGCAAAATTTACCAGCAAACACACACAAGCTGCTAGAAAGCTACTTAGTCGGTCGTCAATTTATTATTAAAGAAGGAAATTTCTTAAGTTCACCTCAGCCCATTGCCGCTGGAGTCCCACAAGGCAGCATCCTGGGCCCCCTATTATACTTAATTTATACTTCGGACATGCCAACAAGCAACTACACACAAACTTCAACATTTGCAGACGATACAGCTTTTCTAAGCGTCCACGAAAATCGTTATGAAGCATCGCGTTACTTACAGCATCATATATTTCAACTAGAAATATGGTAAAGACAATGGAGGATAATGGTCAATGAGCAAAAATGTGTACATATAACATTCACTTTGCGCCGGGAATCTTGCCCCCCTATTACAATCAATAATCAAATAATTCCTCAACATTCGCATGTTAAATATCTCGGTATACATCTGGATCGGCGATTAACGTGGAAATGCCATATAGAGGCAAAATTAACTCAAATGAAACTAAAAGCCATTCAAATTCATTGGCTTATTGGTAGAAATTCTGTCCTTAGTCTCGATTGCAAGCTTCTACTTTACAACTCTATCTTAAAGCCTATCTGGTGCTACGGTATTCAACTATGGGGCACTGCCTCGGCCTCTAATATCGACAAAATTCAAAGGCGCCAAAAAAAACTTCTTCGAATAATCACAGCCGCTCCCTGGTATGTTAAAAACTCAAACATTCATAAGGATCTCAATGTGCCATTAGTGAAATCTATGATTACAAAATATGCAATAAAATATTTAAAAAGGCTTGAACAACACCCAAATCCACTAGCTCGAAATATTTTAAATCATGGCGGCCACACTCGCTTAAGAAGAAGAGACACTGCAGCACTTACCCAATTAGATGAGCGATAAACACCTATAAAAGTGAACATAACCCGTGATGAAGAAAATTTTGTCTGGCACTGGCAGGAGATAAAATAACGTATTAGGTTAAGATTTGATTAATTATTGTTAGTTCATATTTAATATATGAAGATTCAATAAAAAAATAATGACAAAAAAAAAAAAAAAAAAATTCTCTCATTCTAAAATTTGTTGTCGCGAGTTTTATGTTTAAACTTTTTATTTTTAAACTCACCAGCACAAATTTTAAAAGGAGAGAATTGACTCGAATTGTGCTTGCGAGCAGAATTTTTCCGGCCCTGCTTGTTTATACGGGTTATACCTGGGTAGGGTATATTGTAGAGTTATACACACATAGGTATATATGTTTTAATTATTGAGGGGTCAATGAACCTTTCTTTTGGTTTTAAAGCTATTAGGTTACATTTATGTAGGTATACGATAATTAAAAACCACTTTTAGGTTAAGTTCATTATATGTATATTAGAGTGAATTAAAAAAAAGTGATTTTGTTACCCCTCTAAAAATAAAGCTTGATATGTTTTATGATGATTCCCAAAATATTTTGATTTTAGCGTTGACCATCCGTGAGCCGGACCAAGACATAAATAATATTTGGTATCATCGAAAAGAGTTTTTGGAGCCGCTTCCAATGGTATATAAAACTGGACCACTTACTAATTGAGATATTTAACGAAATACATATTTTCGTTTCGGGTTTTCATACAAATTCTACGTATGTGAAAATAATGTTCTGCTTTTCGAATTTCGATGATACCAAATTTTATTAATGTCGTCATGGATCAAAGCACAAAAAAATTCGAAAAACTGGAAAAAATATCTTTTTTAAAAATGGTGCAGCTCACGGATGGTCAACGCTATAACCAAAATATTTCGGGAATCATCATAAAACATATCAAGCTTTATTTTCAGAGGGGTAACAAAATCACACTTTTTTTTAGCTGCATACAAGTTAAGTCGGTCTAATGTATATAGGTGTATGTAGGTGTGTACCCAGTAAAAACTTCGCCTACTTTTTTGAAATAAATAGCTTCTTTCACTTATTATTTAGTAGTTTTTTTCATATAACTACTTTACTATTTCTATAACTACTAAAATGGAGATGTGACTTTCTTTGTTAGGAAGGTAGTATAGTTTAGTCCACAGAGAATAGAGTTTTTTCCTTTACGTATTTGGGTAAACGTGTTTTCACTTATTTAGAAAAATTATCATTATAACTTTTAATAAGCAATAGCTCACATATTAAACTACAGACTAGAACACGGTTACAACTATAGGCCAAACCAGAGTTACAAATAAAGACTAGCCACAAAACGGGCTTGAGCCTTTAAAGCAAATAATCGTTGGAACTAAAGACCAGACTATAGTTTAAATAAAACTTAAGTGAAGAACACATACCAGCCTGTAGTTAGAACTATAGACCGGATTTAAAAGCAAACTATAGGGAAATTATAAATCCGACTATATTTGAGGTCGTTGAATACACTCTAGTAAAGAAAATAGGCTAGACTGTAACCAAGACTATGAACTAGACAGAAAAAATTGTCACCAACATTTTATCAATTTAGTCAAGTATTGCCGTTTCCAAAAAATTTTTAATTGTTCCAATTAATTCGTCTTAATTGAAAATACAAATCATAATATCTGTGTGTATATTTGCTAATATGAAAACAAACATACAGACAAACTTCAAAATATTTTAAAGTTTCAAACAATTTTGTAATGGTTTCATTTAACTGTGTTGATTGAAGAACAAATATTTTGATTTGTGTTTACGTTATCTCCGCTACTGCTGGTGTTCACATTTCAATTAAGCCTATTAATTGAAATTCTTCTGCTGGTCGTCACATTTCAATATGTTTATTGATATGATCAATTTGCTTGTAGGAGAAAAATCAGTACCGAATTAAATTAATAGTACAAATTTCTAACTAAACTTTTTTCTGTTCACAGAACTGTATATGTAGTTTTTTCCTTTTAGTATCTGGCAAGGAATTTTTTTCTTTTATAAAATATTTGATAAAAATAGATTTTGAAAACAAAAAAAGCGGATACAATTTTGTACACACTGTAAGAAAATTCATCTACCTTTTGTGTAAAAAAAGGACGTCAAGTTAACGGCTGAAAACGACAAAAACCTTTTCTATCGCCCTGCGACCTATTGTGCGTTCCTTCATTAATAAAAATAGATTCTCGTATTTTTAATTAATTAATTTCTCTAAAATTAATAATAATAATGATTAATGAGTTGCTTGTTACTATTGCTGTACATGACTAGTTCGAATACAACATTTTCTCAATACAAGATTTAAACATGAAATGAAACGAAATGTATTGTATTACGTGCTTGTTTCATATTGTATTTAATGTTAACACAAACTAACAAATTTATGATATATTTATAAGCATTATTTATGGTTAACAATTTCAGGTTCGCTACACTTCAAGAATAGAGCAAAAATAAACACCTTGGGTGCAATATTTGTCGACAATATTGTGGTCGACTACAAAACAAAGCAAACCCTTGATTTTTCGTTACAACGCTGCAATTAAGCGAAAGAGTATTGTGGAAAATAGTCACGAAATCGGAAATTAAAAAAGTTAATAGTCTTAAACAATAGTTTAACTTTGTTTGTAAAATTTTTATTAATGTTAATATGTGGCCACCTAAGTGGCTGGGATTTCGTTGTTGACCCAAAAAAAAAAAAAAAAAAATAAAAAAGTAAAAATGGTAAAGTTAAATATTAGAAAATAGCTGGCAACATTTATAAAGAAACCATTTTTTCAACCTCAGACCAAAATTTTTTTTGTGATTTATTATACAATATTTTATTTGTCCTTGTACTTTTTGGGTTCAATATGTTCAACATCTACCTAAAAACCAGGAGTTATGGGATAAGTACCTGGAGATTTTGTTACAATAATTTGTTAATGTTGAGTTATGGATTTTACTAGACCGAAAACATGTTGTTCTTTTGCTTTAAAAAAAGGAAGCAAAGAAAATCATGTTAATGTTGTGGCATGTTATTTGTGATTAATTTGGGAAAACAAATAAAAGCGGAAAACTAAATTTAGGAAATAAAACCTTTATTACTACAACGATATTAAAAATTAATCTTTAATCTTAAAATATTTCGACGCAGTTTTTTCTTTCTGAAGCTTTGCTTTAAATTGAACCGTGTACTGAAAACGAATATCGCAAAATTATAGAATATATGAATATATGATGTCTTAGAAACGTAGTGAAAATATTCAATATTTTTAATCAGGTTTAAGTTCATCAAATTTAATGTTCATTAAATTATTTTTATGAAGAAAGGCATTTTACAACATAAAAATTAATTAAAATTGTTATTGATAATCATTCATTCTCTATTATAAATATTAAAATTAGTTTAAAAAAAACATAATTCTTAAACCTTAATCAGGATTTTAAAATATTTACTGTCTGTTTTTTTTTTAAATAAAATACCAATTTTAGCTTGGGAATTTATATTGAAACAAAAATAAAAAAACTCAAATTTGTTTTTGTTTTCAATAAAAATTTCTAAATGAAATTTTTTATTTTCTAAATGAAATTTTTTATTTTAGTTTGAAAAACAGGCAGTTAATCATTCTTTTTTTATTAAAATTTCTGGTTAATTTAATTGTAGGCAATTTCAATTAGTTTTATATAGCATACTTCAACAATGTTTATTTAACACAATTGTATTGCATACTTTTCAGGTGCTCATAATTTATACGACACCCTTAAGTGATTACTACACATGTTTTTTTAAAAAAATACCAAAAAGTAACTGTGATGAAACACAAATATTTAAACTAACGAAAGTCAAATTAAACTTTGTTAACAAGAGAATATTTTTCCATGTTTTTTTTTGAAGTATGTACAAGATTAAATATGTAATTTATTCTTCTACATACTAGCACAGTATAAAAATATAGAATATATTGCATATCTTAAGGCATATACATTTAAATAGTTTTAAAACTTTTTGTATTCTTTTTCATTTCATATTAAGTTTGCTATTTTCTTCTTGTCTTAATTTAATTTGTTAAGTTTTTTTTTACAGAATTTAAGACGACATTCATGCATCATTTAATTTTTAGCAAAACAAAGAAAATAGTTATATACAGATGTATGTATGTAGTTCGTATATTAAATCTTTTTTATTTGTATTTTCCAAGAATGGAGATTTTATTCTTCTTTAATTTCTTTTATTTTAATGCCATTAAGAATCAACATAAATAAATAAAAAAAAAAAAAATGTGATTTTCTCATTGTTCCTTATTATTCTAGAGCAAATAATATTTTTAGCAATGAATAAGTTTTCTCTTACTAATTGTATTTATTACATTTGCTTAATGCTACACAGTGGAGTAAGTTTTAAAAAAAGAGATGATAAACAAATATTTAACGACGCTTAAGACAGGCTGACTTTACTTTTTAAAAGGCGGTGTAAACGTGATTTTCTTCACCCTGCGCCTACAAGATGCAATGTCATGCTTTTTTCCGTATGTAAAATGATCAAAGGAAATTAATTACACTTCTGATCTAAAAGCCTATTACAGATATCTTCAGTAGATTTATATGGCGATATTAACCCTCTAACGCTCATTTTAAGGGGTAATTTTTTAACATCCACACAAAAATATACTAAAACGGCACTTTAAAGGGTTAAAATGTTCTATGAATATTTCCGGTATCAAATTTCACAAAAAATTCATGCAATGTATGGAAATCCATTTTACATACATTGCATGATTTTTGGGTCTTAAAACCCCCATAGTGAAATTTGATGCAGAAAATATTCTTAGGACATTTTAACCCTTCAAAGTGCCGTTTTAGTATACTTTTGTGTATGAGTTGGGAAAAAGGACAAAAATTACCCCTTAAAATGAGAGTTGAGGGTTAGTAAATTCTAAGAAAAGAATCTTCATACGATTCTAAATATATAAATTTTTAGCTCAGAAGTACATTTAGTATATTTTTTTTTGGACTTATACCAAACGCCTTTTCAAAAAATTCAAACATTTTAGGGCCCAAATTTCGGGAACCAGTGCTAACTTTTCAAAACCCTTTATCAGATTTACTCTACTATACTATAGTCTACTTTCATTTCGCGTTGCAAGAAGTTGATGCTGGCGGCGATGACCTTAATTTTGATACACTGTGTTCTACCAAGTTTAGTTATAATTAACCATCAGTTATAACTGTCAAAAACAAATTGTTAACTGGAAGTTAAAGTGATAGTTAGCTTTAACTGAACTTGATCATAAGAAGTTTTAAAGCAGGCCTTTTTAACTATTTTATTTCGACGAATTTTTAAAATATTTTCTTATTTTAACAAAGTATAAAAGTTGAAAGGTTTGTAAACGGCCCGATAGAACTTGAAATTGTAAAAAATATCACAAGAAAATTTAGGCCCTGAATTTGTAAAACGCAACGCAATCCCAAAAATAACATTGAAAGCAAAAACAATGTCAAAAATGTTTCAAAATTTTGTTGTTGCTTTCTACAGAAATACATATTGCGTTTAAAAATTATCAACGCCACAAGATATGCAGCGTTTAAAATTTAAAAATTCAATATTCATTTCTATAGAAAACAACAACAAAATTATAAAATATTTTCGATTTTGTTTTTGCTTTCAATATAATTTTTGGCGTTGCTTTTGCGTTTTACAAATTTAGGGCCTTAATTTTAATCAAAAATATTTTTTTGATTGGAAAGATTAATATGTCTATCAAAAATTAGTTCCGGCCTATAGGCACTGCGGTTTTTCCTGACGAAGCGTTTTCTCTACGTCTTATTTGGACCACATTTTGAAGTACTGCTTGCCGTATGTCTCATTTTATTCTAAGCCTGTTGGAGTCAGTTTTGATTTCAAAATTTATTTATTTATAATGAGAAAAATTAAAATTGAAATGAAATTTTTTTTTTTTTAATTTGACCCCACTGTGTCTCAGAAAAAGTAAACTGATGTTACATAGGGTAAAATCTAAAACATTACATCATCCTTCATATCACACGCTTCATTTGCATAATTTTCTATGAATATCATTTTAATTTTTGTTGTCTTCTCAACAGTGATGAATTAAATATTCTTTCATCATGCGAGTGTAGTTTTAATGTAAATTTCATTTAACTTTTTTCTATTCATAATATTTTGAATTAATTATGCTGAAAAGTGTATTCGATTAAATTTTGATATTTTTAATTTAAGCTTAAGTGCTTTTTATAAACTATTAAGGGAGGGGGTTATTGGTTACATCTTTTCTTGATTTAAAATTTATGCAATTATTTATTTAATAGAAAAACTATTGTGTGTATAATAAAAATCTTTTATATCTTTATCTTATAGTCTAGCTGCTCATTTTTAACGCGATATTAAGAGTCGGATACTTCCCATCCAACTGGGAAGAGGTCTATAATTGTTATGATTCCCAAGCCAGGAAAAGATGCTAGCCAGGTTGCGTCGTACAGACCGATAAGCTTATTATCAATCCTATCGAAGCTTTTCGAAAAAATATTCGTTTTAAGTATAACTCCTCATCTAAATGAACACGACATCATCCCGGATCACCAGTTCGGATTCAGAGCGAAACATGGTACAATAGAACAAGTGCATAGAATTGTCACCCTAATTAGATCGGCGTTTGAGAAAAAGCAATACGGCTCAGCCCTGTTTATAGACATTTCCCAAGCATTTGACAAAGTTTGGCATGATGGGCTACTCATCAAAATAACACGAATGCTTCCTCAAAACACTCACAAGCTTCTGGAGAGCTATCTAACAGGCAGAACGTTCATATTAAGGTCGCAAGATAAATACTCCCCCCCTCAAGAAAATTTCTGCTGGTGTCCCCCAAGGCAGCATATTAGGGCCGCTACTATATATAATTTACACAGCGGATATGCCAACAAACCTGAGCACGCATACCTATACATTTGCAGACTACACAGCATTTATTAGCGTTAACCATGACCCAAAAGTCGCATCGCAAAGTCTGCAGTCCCACATCAATGAACTAGAAGCCTGGCTAGAAAAATGGAGAATAAAGGTTAGCCCGGCTAAATGTGGTCACTTAACTTTCAATCCCAGAAGACAAACGTGACCAGCTGTAAAAATAAATAACATCACTGTTCCGGTAGAAAACCATGTAAAGTACTTGGGAATTCATATAGATAGACGCTTGACCTGGTCTCGTCATATTGAAGCGAAAATAATGGCTATGAAACTTAAAGCAGCTCAACTACATTGCCTTCTCGGTCGAAACTCAAACTTGTCTTTAGACAACAAAATTCTCTTTTACAAGTCCATCATTAAACCAATATGGACATATGGCATCCAATTATGGGGTACTGCATGCGCATCTAACATCCAAAAGCTTCAAAGAAGATCTCAAAGTCCCCACTATCCAGGAGAAAATTAAAAAATATTCAATTAGCTACATAGATAAACTAATGGCCCACCCTAACTACCTCGCTCGGGGTCTGCTTCAGTTCGACGGTCACCAGAGGCTAAAAAGAACCGATATTTTGAGCATAACTAGAAGACATTTTTAAAATTTGAATACAGCAGTTAGTGGTTACACTGGTAACAACTAATAAACAACAAGTAGAATTAAGATTTTAATACATATTGTAAATTTCGATAAGAAAGATTCAATAATAAAAATAAATTAAAAAAAAAAAATATCTTTATCTTATTTAACTTGTTAAATACTAACCAATTTTCTTAATAAATGTTGGAAAACTGTTATTTGTTTGGTTGGATTCTCAAGAAAGTGTTTTCAGTTAAAACTTCTGATGATTAAAGAAGCCATGGAGTAGCTGATATTAAGAAAGTCCTTACGAGCTCTATATAGAATATAAAGTATGTTTTGGTAAAACTAGGCTTAAACAAGTAAACTTTCAAAACTCAGTTTGCCATTCACAGTAAGACGGATTTAAAACCCTACGAACTAAGCATAACCCCATCTAAAACTATAGTTCTATAAAGTACAAACAATTTTTCAATAGAATAAAAGTTTTAGAATATTTATACTTGTTTATAAATTCACATAAATGTGAAATTGCCAAGAATACCTTGCAGCTGAATATATAATGATTCCTTATTCCTTTATTAACCTGTTAAATCCATTCTACAACACACAATGTTCAATTTAGATTACCACCTTTATTGCTCTTGCAGAACAACAAACATAAGACATCTTGTGTTGCGGTTAGATCTTCTAATAATGGTTGCCAAGGATTTAGAAACTGCCATAACTTTTGTTTAGTTTAATTTCTTTTTAAAGGTAAAATTCATTTTGTTGGTTAAGCTCAACACAAAATTTGCTGGCTACACGTTTCTTAACTCAAACAATAACCGCAGCTGTAACAGTAGCAACAAGACGGATAGACAGCAATAACAACAACATTATTTTCATTCTATTGGCAAAGTTTGGTAAATCCTCCCATCTTATAAGCTACTTAAATATCTAAAGACAAAAAGGTTATTAACTACAGTTAAACCCAAAAGCATAGAAATGTAGGTGAGTGAATTAGAGAAGATGGTTGGGGAATCAAATGGGAACTAAAATACAAGATGCAGTTTCATATTGTTCTGTTCTTGAAGATATTTTCAATTTTACTACTAGTGGTGCTAATTTTATTAATGTGTTAAATAAATACAAATACAGAGTTAACTATGTTTTAATAATGTGCTTAATCTTTTTACTCAATTATTTTGTTATTGAGTTAAAACGAGTTAAAGGCAGGTTGTCTTGTCCATACACTCTATGAGAGGAATATTTTTAAGAAATGGAAAATTTAGTACAATTATACTTTCTTAAGTATTTTATAGTAGACAACTTTAATGACATAAAAAGTTCTCTTTGAAAAAGCAAGCTTTTAAATAAGTTTCTCATAATTTTCCTCTCATTAAGTAAAAAGAAAACTATGAAATTTGATATTTGTCTTCACCGACAACAGTTTGCAAATACATCAGCAATTTTTGGTTGATGATATTCTGTATGACTAAATGGTCGAAAACGGAAATACAACAAAATGATTGCAATAATTGGCCAATTCAAAAGCTCGCATTATTGTTGTAATTTTATTGCTGGTAATTTTCAAAAATAAATTAAGAGCAAGAGTATAGTAAAAAATTATTACTTAAATTTATTAATTTCTTTTTTTAGTTTTAATTATCAAATTTTATATTATTATAAAAAAAGAAATTTGTTTATCTTCTTTCAAAAAGTTTACTCAAAGTAAATTGACAATGTACATTGTATTGAAATTTTCTTTTCCTGACATTAGAGACCGTTTTACACTATCACACAAGTCTGATGTATTTTGACGAAAATCCAACGTTTCCACATGCAAGTTATTACTTGCAAGTAGTGTATACGTATTATCAACGAAAAATCGATTAAATAGGCGATTGGCTGAATGTACACAATTTGAGCGGCATGAAAAAACCCCCCACGAAATAAGTCCTCAAAAAACTTATGAAATAATTCCCCAATGTTTGGGGTCTTATTTCATATGAAATAAACCCCCAATTTTAAAATGAAGTGAAACCCCAACGAAATGAAATAACTCCCCAAATCAAAATTATATACATTCATATGAAATAAACCCCCAATTTTAGAATAAAATGAAACCCCAACGAAATGAAATAACTCCCCAAATCAAAATGAAATAAATTCCCAAAAATTGGGGAGTTATTTAATTGGAAATAAGTCCCCATTTTCTGAAATGAAATAAATCCCCAAAAAGTATTCAAAACTTCCAATCAATATACATTTATTATGATGCAGTGTTATAAAGCCATTGGCAATAAAGCCATATGTACTTTTTTCTCAATGGAATGATAAATGAAAATAAAGCCATATGGACTTATTTTTCAATGGAATGAGAAATGAAATCATATCGGCCGCTAATGGCGGCGCGCGCGTCGGGCCCGCAACATACGCGGCAGGTGCGCTTTATATTGCATTTTATCCGCCGTTCTTCAATATATTGAAAGCATTTTTTTCTGTTGCTATGACCAACATTTCAAGTTTTCTGGGATACTGTACTTAGTTAAGAACTTATCAAAAGAGAAAGTAACGGTACTGACTTTTGTATGAAGAAATGTTAGTTTATATCAGCACGTTTTTTTATTATAACATGACATTATCAATTCAATATACTATCCGCATGTTACAAGCAAACATCATCAAAAAATTAAATCAAATAATAAAATGGAAGAGGACCAACTATACGAATATGAATTATTACCTGGATTTAGGTCATCCAGCAAAAAAAAAAAATTAAATGAGCAATAACACCATTATGGCTTTATTTCATTCCTTGCCGTAAAATTATTTCTCAAACTAACTACCTTGTAAGTATTATTTTTAATGAATGAGTGGTTCATTAAAAAAAGTTTTGTTTACATACATATTATAACGGGACCATAATCTGCATTTTTGAAGATTTTGGAATAAATTTAAAAATGAAAAAAGTCCCCAAAATATTTTTAGGGACTTATTTTATTTCAGATTTTTGGGGACTTATTTCATTTGTCCCCAAAAAAAAAATTATATAAACCCCCAAAAAACGTTGATGTTGCCTCTTATATATGTTTTTGGGGAGTTATTTCATTTCCGTTTTGGGGACTTATTTCGTGGGGGGTTATTTCATGCCGCCCACAAATGGTGTGAATGGTAGTGAAAAAGTGTGAGTTTATAGAGTTTTTCGAACTTGCACTTGCATGTGGAAACGGGGGGCTATGTAAAAAATTCATGTTTTTTGTCGATACTCTAAGAACGTTGTCGACCAATTATCTTTCCGAATCATTAAATTTGGGTTAAAATGGCATCGATTTGTTTTTGCATATTGTTGCACATTTTGGTGAAAGTGCATACTTTTGCATATTTAGGTTTTAAATGCATATTTTGAAATTTTTAAGGGATTTTTTTTTATATTTACATATTATAAAAAAGTCCTTAAAAAAATTTTAAAATACACAAAAAAACTTTTCAAAAAAATTTTTAAATAAAAAATAAATTCTTCTGGAGCTTTGCCTTAAAAACAAGATTTCAACAAAATATGCTTTTTAAGTTTTTTAAATATATTTGAATACTGAATATATATGTGTACAATATACATACAAAATTTGTTTTATTATTATTTATATTAAATTTTTGTTTTAAGTAAAAATAAAAAACGATTTTTTATTGATTTTTTTTTTATTTTTTAGTGCATATTTTGGATTTTTTAGTGCATATTTTAGGCGCTTATTTTCGATTTTTAGTGCATGAAAATCTCATCCTTTCATCATTATTATATAAATATTTAAATAAAATGAAGATAAAAGTAGTTTTATCAGAACATGCTCTCCAGGACGTTGGCGAATTCTCTTTCTTCTTTTATTAAATTTTTTTTTTTGATTGTTCAAAAGTAACCGAAAAAAGAAAAATTCGTTTATAATTTTAGACAACAGAGGTCGCATTAAAGAGGTATTCATTGCAAAAAAAATTAAATTGGTGCAACAAATTCTTTTTATATCCCGGTTAATTGATGTTGCCGATTAATCTTATAATGGATAATGAAGGCTCTACTGTAAATAAAAAAGACATACGACTAAAAATCATCGTATGAATACAAAGACTTTTTGGAAGTTGCTTCCAATGGGAATGAAAAAAAAACGACGACACAAAAGCCATCGTATGAATTGGGTGTATGTTAAAAATATAGTCTCTTACTTATACGCGTTTGTATGTATGCTTGTACAATAAAGAGGTTTGAAATCTTAAAAATTTGTGATGATTTTTTTTGGCAAAGTTGGTTTTAAAAATTGCAGGTTTCTTAGTGCTTTCTGTCGGCTATTTTTCTTCTTTCTCTATACAGTTGCTGCAAATTTCAAACCTCCATGCCCATTTTATTTCTATTAATTCTATATGGGTAATGTTTAATTTTGATGAAGATTTCAAATTAAATCTGCAAGATTTCGGTGCAATGTAACAGCGCTATAAGATCTTAAACGAAAATTTATTTTTAATACAACAAGATTTCGCTTTAAACGTTAAGTATTTTTTTCAAAAAAACTGTTTTAAAAATTTAGCATGTTCATGTGTGTTATAGAAAATTCTAAAGTTTCCTCAAAACTTTCAATATTTTTCTTAGCGATCAATCATACAATACACAAAACACACAAAATGCTTCCTTATGATTTATTTTGAAATTTTTTTTGCAATAAGAAATAAAGCACAAGAAGGAAAACGCATCACCATAAAAGTTTATGCATGTGTAATTTTTGGTTTTCCTTAAACGCAGCAAAAAAAAAAAAAAGAAAAGAGAATTGTTATTAATCATCGCGTCAGGTGCAAAAATCATACTAGAAAAAGGAAACATTCGCAAAAGGTGAAAAAAAAACAAGATAAATAAAAACGCATATGAAAAACTTAACAACAATTCGAATACATAAATTACACATACACATACAATCATAAAAAAAGCTTAAAGTACAATATAAAATACAGTTTCCATCAGATCGCAAGTCCTTTTGAAGAACGATGCACAGTGGCTTAAAATTAATAAAGTGGTATTTTCGCTTAAGCCGCTTAGCCGAAAATTTTTGAATTTTTAAAATGACGAATTTTTGCTCCACTCCTTCAGTAAAAAAGTGCACCTAAAGCACATTAACGGAGCTCAGCTTTTGGCTTGCTAAAGTGCAAGTGCAAATGCAAAATAACGTAGCTCTTTTGTTAAATCCAACCAAAAAATACACAGAGTTCCCTTTAGATTTCATTAAAAAGCTATATATTGCATTTGCTTTTTTGCAAGCCAAATACTGAACTCGCTTATTGATTGCTCACCGAAACTTATCCCAAATATTTTTCTCTGATTGAATGATGGTTTGCGCAATTTAGGAGTGGGATTTAAAAATGCCAGACACTCTAGTCCTGGTAACCCAAAAAGGTTCAAAGATAAAAAGTTCGAGGCATAAGTTCATTTAGTATGTCATCATACTCAAGAACCACTTGCAAACCTCATTGAGAGTAACTTAAATAGCATTTTAAGATGCTGGTTATCAGCAGCATTCATCCAAGAGCAAGAATAATTGGTTCATTTCGTGTTAAAGCCGAGAGACTTGCGCCATAAAAAGAAGACTTTTTGCGAATATGTACCAATTCCATTTGAATCATGTGCCAAAAAGCGTCTGTAATATACGATAAAACATAAAGCCGCAATGCTTTATTATGACAACGCTTAGATACTTGTTACAAAACGAGTAGAAAATATTTAGAAAATAGTCGTTGACTCAAGTGCTTTTTAGTGCAGCGAACCCGCCTGACAACAATATTAACTAGCATATGCTTAGGAGCGAAATATTAATAAATAAATAGTTAGTTTTTCTGGTTACAAACTGTTACGCACACACACAGAAAAAAAATTGCACCAAAATGTTTTCAATTAAATCAAGTAATGCTGTTTCAAAAAATTTTTTTAATTGTTCCAATTAATTTGCTTTATTAGATTTAATAGTTTTAACTAATTGTGTAGATTGAAAAAAATATTTTGATTTTTGTTAACCTTTTTATTGCCTCTTTTTGCTGGTGGTCACATTTCAATTAAGCCTATTGATTCAAACTCAAAAGCAAGAAAAGCTCAAACTTACAAATGTGTAAATTGATTTGATCAATTTGTTTTCAGGCTGAAAATCTGTACGAAATTTAATTAATAGTACAAATTTCTAACTTATGTGTTAATTGAAGTTGGTTTTTAATTTTTTCTGCATTTGATTTAGTTGAAAAAATTTTGGTGGAATTTAAAACTTTAATTTTTTAATAATTAGAATTTTGGTTATTTTGTTGAACTATTTATGGTTTTAAATCTAAATTTTTAATATTTTTAATTAGGCTTAAGTTCATCAAATTTAATTTTCATTAAATTATTTTTATGAAGAAAGGAATTTTTCAACATGAAAATTAATTAAAATTTACTGATAATTTTTCATTCTTGACTCAATCTGGGCTCGAACCCAGGTGTTTTTACGGACAGGTTACCCTGACATGTTTCGATTGCAACCACTCAATCTCCTCAGAGGGCTTGCCGTTTAACACTCGCAGCCATCGACGACTGCTGACGTCATTAGTCAAACATCAATCCTTAAACCAAATTGTATTTAACCTTTGGTAGATCGAAATTTGCTTTGAATGATTATCTATTTTAATTTATTTTATATGTTCTTCCTTTACTTCTGTTTTTTCGTACTTTTGTCAAGAATTCTTCTTGAAGTTCAAAGTACATATTTTGTTTTGATTTTTTCTTCATAAAAATATTTAATGAAAATTGAATTGAAATTTGATGAACTTAAGCCTAATTAAAAATATTAAAAACTTTAATGTTTCTTTAAAATCTTCCATTCGTTCTGTCACTAAATCTAAACAAAATCAAAAGTTGTGCGTCAATTTGACAAAAAAAAAAAACTAATTTCATTTCAAATATATTTTGTTATATGCTTCTTCACTAAAATGTGCTTTGTAGTGTATTTTAATTTTTTCTGAATTTTTAAGAAACAAAAATTATAAATTTTATTATAAACTATTTTTTTTTGTTTTAAAAATTCAAAGATACATATCTCTAGAACTACATGTCAAATTAAGAATCATGTTAGCATGACTTAAATATAATTTTCATGCCGAGTTTTATATTTTTTCTTAACTGCATAGAGTAAACCGTCCTCAAGTTATGCTTATATATGCAAGGGCAAATACATTAATTTTTCACATAAAGGTATATCTGCCAATATTAAGCATATTTAAGCAAACGGAATCCAGATTCGGGATCAGCATCTAAAATAACCTTAAAAACAACTTTTGGTTTTTGGGCAACAAAAAGTGTGTTTCCTTGTGTTATTTGTTTAATGCAGTAGTTTCAAAGTTCTATAGTTATTACCACCATTTTTTATCTAAAATACACCACTGTGCGTTGTATGTGTTAATAAACCCCTTTTAAATAAATTCAAATTCTCTCAGCACAGCAGTTGTAAATAGGAAATGTTTATTTACAGCAGCAAAAAACACTATTCCTACTTTATGAGTACTACAATACAAAATAAATATTTACTTATGAAGGTGTTTACTTATTTGTAAGTGTGCGTATATCTCTGTTAGTCTGAGTTAATTTGTAGGTGTATGTATATACATGTGTGTGTGCGTGTGTGTAGTTGTATAATTTCATAAATGTCAACATTTATTCACACATCATATTTCAATGTGCACAAAATCTAACAAAAAAAACCAAAATTTATGCCATTGCAAATAAAAATGTGGTGAATATGCAAGTACGAGGGATGTGTGTGATATGCTGAGTTAAAAAAATTTAAAACAATTGACATTCAAGTAGCCTAGTAGTAGATCATATAGATACTGTTTGCCATTTTTGAATGGAAACATTTTTAGTATGCTATTGCTGAATCGGGGTTATCTTGATACATACAGAAGAGGCCATATTGTAGCCAAACTTTACCAAGTTTTGATGGTATTGTTTTGCTCATGCAAAATATCGTAGCAATTAATAGGAATCTAACGGAAACTCTATGTATTTTGTTGTTGGATTTAACAAAAAAAGCTACGATATTTTGCATTTGCACTTTTGCAAAATTACATACCGCTAATGTAATTTTGCTATTAGCAAGTTATTGCAATATTTTATAAAATATAAACAAAGAACAAAACTGAGCAATAAAATTCCTTACCGCAAATAATAAAAATATTTGGTCTATCAAAGGAAAAAAAGAGTAACCACTAGAAAATATCGCAGAGCCAACTCATAACCATTATTTTGAGCGTATTAACTAGTTAGCCCATTCACAAAGTATTCTAAAGTGCTAAATACTAAAGAACTACTTTTGGCTAAATAGCACTGTTGTGAATTGTTGCGAAATTGTAAATAATTAGAAACCAAATCTGTGCCACCTACATATAGTTTGCTGTTCGCATACTATATGTAGGTGGCACAGATTTGGTTTTGCAAAAATACTGTATTACAAAAAAGACTTTGATTATTGCCAAAAACGTTTATTTGCGAAATAAATCTACGCCTGAGTGGATTTCGGTTTTTGGGTTAAAGCTTTGTGACGTAAGTCTGATCATAATTCCTAAAAAGCTTCTCGTTTAAAAATCACTTAAACACGAATAGGTACACAAAAAGAAAAACACTCTAGATAAATTAAGTTTTTTATACTGACTTAAGTACATGTCGTACTTAAAAATTAAAGTATGAATAAAACTAAAACGTACTTAAAAAAATCCTATATGGGATAACTTTCGAAAACCAATCCCGGAATTTCTTAAAATAAATAAGTACAAAATTCTTAAACCAAGTAAAAAATGATTAAACATATTGTTGGCAGTGAAACTCTAAGAGTAAATTACAAAGTGAGAATTTTAATCTCAATTAACATATCAAAGTTTGTAGAAGACACTACAACTGCCATCGGCAACCTATACTATTACATTTTGCGAGCTGCCATCGGCAACCTATACTATTACATTTTGCGATTATATGCGTTGTATGAATTTTACATATGTTGTTGTTAATGTTGTTAAATTCTCTGCAATATGTGTGCACATGTACGTAATAAAAGAGCATACAAGAGAATAAAAGAGAAAAGAGAAAACGCGGCGCCCTGATTTTGCCGATGGCTGCACTACAACAACACCACACAAGTAGTTAAAAAACGATATGCTTGTTGTGTTAAGAAACAACAAAAACAACAGAACCAGACGAAAACACATTATTTTCATGTTTAGAAAGTAAAATTTAGAACTCTTGCTTCCCATTTAGTTTATCTTTTCAGTTATTAATGTACATTAAGTTTTTAAAGTAAAAACCATATCGGGAATGATGCTCGTGTTTTTAAATTGAAATTCTGTACGGAGTAAAACGGGTAAGTAAATCAATCATTATTAAATTCTTCTTCTAACTTCACTAATTTCACTTTTGGATTATTTCAAGTATGAATACGGGATTGAATCAACTTTATAATACTTGAATCAATGGCATTTTGAGTTTGGTTTAATCTTAGTTTTACTAAAATCAATCACATTTTCAGATTATTTTAAGTACGAATTCGGGATTGAAAAGGGATAAGTTAAGTATTTGATTCAAGAAAATCCGTACTCACCATACTTTTAATACCGCTTCGGATGGATTGATTTTCCTTTTGAGTGTACCTAAATAAAACTATTTAGAAATAACTCTTACGTTAATTTTGTTTTTATTGGTAAAAGATTGTTAATAGGTCCTAGACCATTGAACTATTTTATGCACTATTTTTTCACAAGTAATGTATAAAATTGTAACGCTACTGACTGATTAACTGATTCATCATCGCACAGCCTAAACGCCTGCAGCCTAAAACTTGAAATTTGGATCGGAGGTTGGTCTCTCCCAAAATCGATCCACTAAAACAAAGTTTTTGGAAATTCGAAAGTTTAGGGGATAAAAACGAGTATATTCGGTAAACTTATGTCTCAAAACTAAAAGAGATACAAACAAAATGTAATACGTTAATAGAAAAATAAGCGGACAGGTGTCTGGTACTTCTCGAAATCGTTTCTAATGAGCAGACGGGTAAAACCTGTATTTTGGTACTTTTTTTGTCACCCCATTTATCTATTAAACCAATAAACACATAAATAAAGGTTATATTTACAACATTCGAAACTAATCTAAAACATACGAATATCAATTTGGTGCTTTTTCGAAATTCGGACGTTTACGGGTGGAAAATCGTCTCTATTTTTGGTACTTTTTTACAAAACGTTTTTTCCATTTATTGACAATACGTAATAAATTATTGGCTCCCTTAACAATATTGAAATTTTTTATACTTCAATAGGGAGCAAAAAGGTACCAAAAAGGGAAAGGGCTATAAGTAATAAAATCGTTATTTGCAATTTTGGTTTAAACTCTTCCTTTTTTTTTTATATAATTTTAAAAACTTTGCAACCTCGCTTAAAATCCACCCCACGCATTATCATACCTTTGCAAAACATTTTATTTCTGCCAAAAAAAAAAAAAAAAAACTTACACAGTTGCATATAAAAACGACATATAAACCAATCTTTTTTTTGAGACATGTTACCACAAAAGTGAGTTTAACTAAAAGAACTATAAAAAAAATTGCACACTGCGTTGCATACGAGTACATATATGTTTCATTTGTTTTTTCCGTACCACTGAAAAAAAAATATGAAGCATGAAACATGTCTTATCAGACATTCGCATGGGCGCATATGGTCGTAATATAGAAAAAGGACTAAAGGTAACTAAAATATATAAAGTTCAGCTTAAAAAAACGTTGGTTAAATACGGGTAAATTGAGGACTTTTTTCTACTGAGTGCAGTTAACACAAAATGTTTGGATAAGCAGAGTTTTTTTTATAGAAGATGAAGGGGTCTTAAAACTATGTACTTTAAATACAGGGAATTTTTATTGAAATTAATTTTGAAGATAAATTGGGTTTAATGGAAAAAGAATACATTGAAAATTTTAAAAACTAAAATTTTTTTATTGCTTGATATTTTTTTTTAGTTAGGCTTGAGTTCATCGAATTTAATTTTCATTAAATTATTTTGACTGAAGGAAGGAATTTTACAACATGAAATTTATTAAAATTTATTGATAATTTTTATTATTGCCTGAGCTGGGGATCGAACTCGGGTTGAATTTACACGTTGCCAGAATCACCACAATTGTATCATTCGAATTCTTTGACGTTATAAACTCTGCGCCATTGTGGTGCCTGCCAGCCAACAGTCAAACATCAATCTTTAGCCAGTGGTACTGGTGGTTCGAAATTTGCTGTAAATATCATTTTCAATTTTTTATGTTTAGAATGCTTGGAGCTTCTAAAAAACTCCAAAACCGAATGAAAAATAAAAATAAATACTCGAAAATAATTTAAAAAATTTTTAGTTTTGGGCACTTAAAAACTATTTAAGGCAGACAGGTTAAGACTTTTGGCCAATTCTTACCATTTTGAATAGATTAATGGTGTTTTCTTTTCTAAAAAATAATGATGCATTATAGTTGTGTAATATATTTATTAGGTTACACGAACCCTTACAAAGTGATACATTTTTCTAAATTACAATGAAACAAAATAATAGCTACGTTTTGCACTCAACACTAATGTGTATTTAGCGTGTTAAATATCGAATGCAAAGTTTGTACTAAAAGCGGTATTCCCCACGCTTGTTGCAATTTTCAACATTAAATTTTCTTACAATTCCAATAAGCGTTAACAGCACTGATTTTCAATAATTAATGTCAGCAGTTACTAAAAATTTTGCGAAAAAAAAAATATAATAAAAGTAAAACAAAAAGTTTTTATATCCAATAATATAACAATATAACTAAAAATCACAATATAACGCAAATTGTCCGCAAACACAAGAAAAAAATACTTGCTTGCATAAAAAAGTACTTTACGCAGATGCAAAAAAGGGTATTATCTCACACTCAGTTATAACTTCGGGTAAGAAATGAAACAAATTTGCCATTTATTGTTGCAACATGTTTAGAAAGGAAAATGACAACTTCTCACATTTTTGCATATATTTTTAGAATGGAACGAAAACCCGCGCGAATGGTAGCATATATGGAACATTATTGTCGGAAAAGATAACACCATAAGATCAATAAGCATTTTTTGACACGCCATTTAGTAGCCTTTCAAACAAGATATAATTCGTTCGTTTTAATTGGATTATCTTTTGACTCTGGATGGCGGCTGAAAGAGAAGTATAAGAACATCGAAAAAAACAAATGTACCGTTATCTGATAAATGTGACGTGGTGCATTTAAGCGAAGTTGATTTTTGCAATAGGAAGACAAACATCTACATGTGTGTACACGCAGAGAAAGAACAAGATTTAATATGGTCACCTCTAGCAAAACAGTTTTTAAAGAAAATTCTAAACAAATTATGTTTAGTATAAACATATTATTGTCACCGACAACAATATTATTGTTCAATTAGTCCTCCATCAAGAAGCCACAACCATACTATGGTTGCCTTTAACAATAGCATTTTAATTTTTTCCAAGAGAAACATGCTATGGTTAAAAAACAACCATGCTATTATAAGTGTTAAACAAATTTTAGTTATTACTGACTATAATATGTTTGGAGGCAAACATAATATGGTTGTGGCTTCTTGATGGATGACTAATTTAACCAAATAATGGTTGTCGGTGACAATAATATGGTTAAATTAAAAATGTTATTCTTAAAATTTTCTTAAAAAATAGTATTGTTTGAAGTGACGACATTTGACCTGTCGGCCAGGTAGGTTTAAATTTCTAAACCTTTTCTAATATGGAAAAGTTGTTTATGTCGACTATTGTAGTTTGAAGATATCCTCAGTTTTATTAATGATTAATTTGAAGAGTTTGTTGCTTTAAGTCAGAATATCATCGTATTAATAACAACTTTGGGGGTCTAATGGGAAAGTGAAGCGCAAGCAAATATTTAAATTTGTCCACATAGCCATTCCTTTCCTAATGTCAACCTCACCCACTGTCTTAAAGACTTGGTGTCCCCTGTCGCGATAACGAGGCTCTGACGACCGACCTTGGGCGGGATAACCCTAATATTTTGTATGGCTAAATACCTACATACTTTTGCATGCCTGGTGGCGATGTTGACAGCCCCAACACCAGGATCGGACGCTATGGTTTAATAAGCCGTACGTCTTTAATATATACCTTATTAATGAAACCAAAACAAGAATGAAAACTAATAAACCCGATAAAACGTTGACGGAATTTGGCATGAAATCTAGGACAAGAATAGGAACATGGAATGTACGTACTCTTTAAAAATTGCCCTATGCTCCCTAGAGGAGTGAAAGGAACATACATATATATATATATATATATATACATATGTATATAATAACAACTTTAATTGATGCTAAAAGTAGTTTTTTTAAAAACAATTCAGTAATTATTAATAATTCTAATTGTAATAACTCAATTTTGTCTTATGTCGACTTAAGCTACTTTTCCTTACCATTTATTACCACTTTCTTTAGTTTTATATCACTGTCCCCCTTAAACATGTTCCCTTGCAACCTTTTTAAGTGTCTAGCACAACTTTTTTTCAGTGTTAAAAAAAAAAAAAATATTCACAAGCCGTTAAAATTTGTGTGGCAAACATTCAAAAAATAAAAAAAAACTTCCCAGTTAATTAAATAACAAGTCATATTAAAGTTACTCATGCAAAACAGTTCACAAATTTAACATATTTAAACTCACATACAAGACCCTCAAGTGTTTTCAAGTACAATAAATATTGCAATGAGAAAAAGTAAAAAATGGAGGAATAATTTTTTTGAAAACGTATAAAATACATTGGGCGTATGTTAAAAAATTATGTATATGAAAAAAATAATAAAAAAGACATCTGTTATAACTGCAAGTGACAATTATGAAAAATATTTCATTTCCATATTTTTTCCTTTTTTTCGCTCTTTCTCTTTTTCACCACTGGAATGACTGCTGCTCTTTCTGTGGCACCGACATTTCAAGAATAATTTAATGTGGCAAAAATATAAGTGAAATGTTTTATTTTCTATTTGTATAATTTATTTTTCACTTTTTCTGCTCGTTCGCTGCTTTGTTAAGATGTCCTTTAGCAGTTCAAGTATTTTAAAATTATAGTGGTTTTAAATGAGAGCAAGGAAAGACAGGTGTAAGGAAAAGGTTTTTACATTTTTTATAATTTGTTAAATGGGTTTTACTCTTTAAGAATTTATATGCGTTTGAAGGCCCAGTTGGTTATCTTCTTCTACGATTTTTCATGCTAGAAGAACAATTCAGAGAGCAACATCATCCGTATGAAGAAGAATTAACCTTGAACGACAACTTACTAGAACCGTAAAAATTGGAAAAGTCTCGTTTTTGGGACGCATATTAAGGAAAGATCAATATAAGCAACATAAAAAAAATCTTCCAAGGCAAAATTAAAGGAAGATCCAGCAGAGAAAGAAGGGAACTATCCCAGCTGAAAAATAACGCGATAAAATAAGTCTCCCAAATGGATCAAAATAAACAGCTAAAATTAATTTTTGTTGCACATGTTTAATTTATCTCAAATTGTAAAATTTTTATCGGGTGTTTTTTTAGCTGCATGCGAATTATCGATATCGATAACTATGGTTTGACAGCGGAGAATGTCAAACTGTGTTGACATTTCTGTTTAGTAAGATTTGGCAAACCATCATGAATCGTTTAACGCTAGAACAACGCTTCCAAATCAAGGAAATTTACTTTGAAAAAAATAGATCCGTTTGCGAAGCTTACAGAGCGTTTCGTCCATTTTCTGGTAAAAAGGCAACGTCAACAAGCAAAATTCCCGCATTTGGGGCGAAGACAATTTTCAAGCCGTTAACGAATCGTTATTACATCCATTTAAATTGACTATTAGGTACAGTTTACGCTTTCTTTCGAAATGAACAAGCAGCTGCCGTTGCGGCGCTATCGAGCCTTGCTGACTAAATTTTTGTTTTCAAAAATTTATCGGCTATACATAGACGATATTTAGTTCCAACAAGATGCCGCAACTTGCCAAGCTGCGCGTTTAACCATCGATTTATTGCAAAATCGATTTGATGACAACTTTATTTCTAGAAGTGGTCCGGCCAACGGCCTTCTTGTTCGAGCGATTTAAGGCCTTTGGACTACTTGTTATGGGGAATATTGGAAGCCAATGTTCAAGCCACCATTGACGCCAATACGGCCAGATTAATTGGAAAAAGTTGTCTTAAATTGGACTGATCGATTAGACCATGTAACTGGTAACCGCGGCAAGCATATGCCGGAAATAATTAAAAAAAAATTTCATTAAATTATCTACCAGATTTGAATAAAAACAATTCACTCCAATAACATTTTTGTCTTTTTTTATAATTTTAAGTTCTCATACAGCTAAAAAACACCCTGTGTTTTTATAATCGCTAACATTCGAGTAGTGGACAGGTAAATAGAAGAAAATAAAGTACTCTATTCACGCAATTGCAAATTTAGGTATTAATTTACTCTTTTTGCAAATGAAACAATAGTGTACCCAAAAACCATCGAAGTTGATTTTAACAGAAAGAGAAAGAGAAAGAAAAACCCTAAGTTAGATAGATATCAAAAAGAAATCGTTTCAGGAAAGTGGCTTTCATAAGTTGCTAGCCGTACCTAAACAAGAGCGGAAGGAGGAACTTTGCCTTAACAAGAGCGTCAACGTTGTGCCACGAACAGTAGTGTTAACTTTCTTGTTTAATAAACTCCAATATTAGATTTACAAACAGGGAGATAAAACCGCTCCCCATTATTTATTAACAATAGCGGCCAACTTCACTATTAAACGCTCTTTCAAAATCGGATTTTCCAATTGCGTTGACGCCACTCTATTTAGGGTTGCTTTTGTATGCGCATGAGAATTTTTGACAGATAGAAGATTCTTGCCGCTCTTATTTAGGTAAGGCTGCAAGTTGCCAAAAAATTATGCTAGAATGTTCTACCCGCTCTACGTCCACGGATTATGTGCTGCCTTTAAACAGGGCAAATGCTGTCTATAAACTGTGTCCATCTTTGTCGATCTAAAACCTTTCTCTTAGTTCACCAATGTTATCATATGTATGTTCTGACAAGATTTTGTGCTATAGATTTGATCTTAGCCAGTGTTGACCTCCTCACGGTGTTTCCAGGTCTTCCTCGTTTTCTCCTTTCATATTCATATTTCTTAAGATTCTTTGAGCATTGTATGCCCAATCCAGCTGAAGTTTCTTCTACGGCTTTCGGCTTTTATGTCCTAAAGTTTTTTTTTATCATCCAATGTTGTTGGTGTAAAATTTTACACGACCAGAATATTTTCAGAGTTCTATGAAGACAATGATTTACGAAGTCACGAAATTTCTGTTTGAAGATTTCCGTCTTGAATCACGATTCACACCCACATAGTAGAAGGATAAAACGCAGACCTGAGATGTAAAATGTTCTACAAAAGAAAAAATAATGAAAACTTCTAATAAGAACAAAAGGCGGACTCATACCGGTGACCGCATCAGGTCTCATGGAGAAAGTTATGCTGGCTCTCAATTTTTTTTGTATGGAGTGTTTCATTTAAAATCGTTCTATCTTCATACATGGGTGGCGGCGTTTTCTAGTCCTTGCCTCTAAAACCAAGCGCCCCAGGCTCGATCCCAGGCAGAGGACGAAACATTTTCATCATGGCTTTCGAGTTTTAAAATTAAGTGGCTTCAACCCACCTCCAAACAATCCATCCAAAAAGCTACATGACCTACCTTCCCCAGAAAAAGAGGATAACATCATGGCAAAGGTAAGGCAGCCGCCACTCCCTGGTAAAAAATGTCGCAAACAAAGATTAGCAAGGTTTTTCGCCACTACACCAAAAACACGGAGGGTTTTGTTTCTTGGCAACGACAGATGGCAGTCCCATTATTCTAGGACTTACTATAGCAGACCAATCAGCTTCTTTGCTGGAACAACAGCTGATTAACAAACTGCGGCGGTCTTGATCTCTCAGGTGGAAAAGTTGTTCATAAACCTTTAATTGTGAAATTGAAAAAAGGTGCGATTGCAGACCCATCTGTCTCAGTTAATGAATGGAGTTTTTAAATGTTGAACGTGTGAAAACTTATACAAGGCAAAATAACAATAGTGAATGGATCGATACTCCAAGAACTATGGCAGTGAAATCTTACACAGGAAGGCGCGAAAGCAAGCTTTGTGAAATAAAAGCCATATGCCCCCAAAGAGGGTAATGGAGAAAAAAAACCTTTATAGTAAAAAGGGACAGCTAGCATTACTCTCTCTCTCATCATGTGGTCGGTCCACCTGCATAAAACGGCCATGTTTAATACAGAAATTCTCTTCCTTCTTTAGAAAAATTAAAAAGTACATTTAGTCATTGATTTGCACCGATTTTTTCTGAGTCATTTTTTTTGCGTCGTTGTGATTTCATTTTGCATCATTTTGGTTTGCATCGTTATGACTTCGATAAACGATTGGATTTCTGAAGCTGTAATCTATATGACCTAAAATTTTACTTACAAATAAATTTAGCACTTTGGTAAAAGAGAATGCTACAATGGCATCACTGTAACAGGACCTAACTTTATGGTTGCGGTAGTGATGATGAGTTTTTTTTAAATTCGCACATAATGACTTTTTTTCGCTCTTTCTATTCTAGTCGTCTTTTTTGCTAGCAATTTTAGTTTTAATTTAAGGAACTTTCGTTTTTACTCTCTACCCTTTTCTAGAGCTACAGAGGTAGGAAGTAGTTTTTGAAAAAAAAGGCATTGGTCACCCTATATTTTCTATTAAATCCAATTTTTTAATCAATTACTTATTACAATAAAACTAAATCTTAAGCTATAGTCAAGCCTTCTAACTCCTACGTGCCTTTTTACATTGAAAACTCTCTGTCAAATTACTCGAGCTTTTGATTTCACTTTAGTCTTTTATTACTATGATGACATCATGTCCTTAATTTCTTTTTTATTACACAGATAATGATAATATGTAAAATTACATATTTACGATGTAAATGGGTATAAGTCACAGACTCTTGAAGATACTTTTGATTTTATTTGAAATAAAGTTCTACTTAGATACCCAACAAACAAAAAAGATTAAAGATCTAAATTGCGAAGAAGTTAGATTTGATCTTTGGATTTTAGTCTGTATTCAAATCATGATACAATTTTCAAATCATAAACGATTTTTTGAAGTTCCATTTCTATCTTGTTTAATTTTTATAGAAGTAATGAGAATATAAGTGAGAACTTTAAATTTGTAATTCAAACCTTATAAACTAAAGGGTGGTCCTACCATAATGCACGATGTAAAATGTGAGTTACACGTTAACTTCAAGTTTTTGCCCCATTTTATTCGACATTTCTTTGCTTCAGTGCTTGACAAATTCAACCATGAAGAGGGACACAATTAAGCAGCGTGTTAAGATTTTTGAAGCATTTTACAAAAATGGGCATTCAAATTAAAATGCATTTCGTGTGCTTCGTTACTTTTTTGGTCAGCATAATCGACCAAATGTGTCCGTAATCGGGAGAATTGTTGGAGAATGTAGGAAATATGACAACAACGGTTTGGTGCGGTTTATGGGCTGCAAAGCATCTACCGTCAATGGTGTTCGCTATAGCGAGATGTTAACGGACTTCTAGTGGCCAGAAATCGAGGATATGGAACTGGTTTGAAATTTTAAATAAAACTGTGTCAAAAGTTTTGCAACTAAAGAAGGATTCTCGAAGAAATCTTAGAAAAAGTTATATTTTTAAAAAATTAAAAAATTTTCCATTTTACTTAAAAAAAAGTCCTTTTTTTCTTAAGAAAATAATTAATTTATTTTCAAATCCGCGCAAACCGTTTAACATATAAAAATGTATTCATAGAAAGTTCTTAAATTTTGCTAAAATTTTGAAAATTTAGAAAGAGATTTGTTTTCAAACTGTTTTGTTTGTTGGTCTAGGACTCATTAAACTTTTATACACAAATGAAGGACTACTTTAATATGTATAAGCAAATTGGTTATGATACTTAAGAGCTAACTGAGATGCAGAAATAATGTTAAGAGAGCAAAATAATAAAAGAATAAAGAGCGTATGTTTGTTAGTCTTTTGTCTGTTTAATTATAAAACACGTATGGTTGCTGCCACCCAGTTGGCCAAAGCATTGTAACGAAGAAAAATACAGAAAATATTTTTTCTTTGTCTCTTATTGTTTAATATTAGATGTATGTACAACGTTGACTTGTATTATGGCTTTTAACTGTCAGCTGGCTCGCTGGCTGGTTGTTTGTTCATGCAAACATTGTGCGCAAACTACAGGTCGGAATTTTGAAGATAATTTGATGAAATTTGGTATACATGTTTTCATAGTTACAGTTACACATAACTTTTTACAGACTTCTTTCCGGAATAGAGTATTTTTGCCCGAAACCATCCTGCTATGTTTTATATTGATATTAAGAAGAATTGAAAGCTTTAAGATGTGTGGATACCGAAGAATCTTGGGAATGTCATTGACACACTTTATGAAATCTATGGATGCTTCAGGAACTGAAAATCAAATATCGGTTAATAACACGGATTGACAGATCTTCTCCCAATCTGAAGAAACTATGAAAATACATGTTCAACATATTCTCTGTTGTCGATTTATAATGAAATTACCACAACAAATTCGGATTGTTCCTTATTTTCCATAAAGGATTTAACTACTACATAGCAAGTATTTCCCAAGAGTGTCGTAAAGAAATGGCTATCTGGGCTTAACAGGTTTCACTTAAGTTTAAATTAGAAATGTTTTGGATACGTTCAGGATTCGAATGAATACAGGTTAACATGTTACCTAGAGAACAAATTTGAAAAGAATTTAAAGTTGGAGAACATGATGATTTAATTGACTTTTAAAAAATTGTTTTAAAAGAAATAAAAAAACTTTCTTTTAAAATTAAATAAATTTTTTAAAGCATCCAAAAAAAGTTTAGATACAGAACGCCTTGACGATTCAAATTAATACAGAATACAATACTTCAAATTAAACGCGCATATACAGCATCTATTAACAAGTAAATTGTAATTATGTTTTAAAGGCTCAGTTTTCGTTTTTAAATGTGTATGTGCCCACCTTCACCTTATAAAACATGGTAATTAAATGGAAATTTGAGGTAGGAAAAAAAAAAATAGGCGACAAGTTAAAGAAGTAATTTTAACGATCATTTATTGTCATTCAACATGTTGGTAACAGGTTAATAAATTAAAAACCAAAACCAGCAACAAATTAAGGAATAAATCACATTCAAGTGTTCATTGGGGCAAGTTTTACATTATAATATAACATAATAGCATATAAAGGATGGTTTTACAATTGAGTAGTCCAACTGCAAACACCGCTAACTAAAACAAACAAAATTCTGAGAAAATCGATTGAAACAGTTTTTTTAAATTGAAAAGCCAGGAAGAGTTTTGAAGGAGGATTGAATAATTAACCAGAAATTGCACGTAACTTAAGCAGTTTTGTACGAGATTGATAATGGCTTAGGCAGGCATTAAAAAAAAACAAATAAAATTTCGGATTTTACAGAATTTTTATTTTTTTTTAACTTAGTGGTGTTTGCAAGTGGACTCTACTCAATTAACAATAATTTTTTTAACTAAGATATTCATTTTTATTGAATTAAGACTACTATATACAGGGATCTTTGAACCACGTTACCTAGTCGAAATGCTATTGCCAGATTTACCTTTTAAATAAAATTAATGGATTATTTCGATAATTCTATTAACCCTAGGAGGGCTAAGGATGTTTTGGCGCTAAGTTATACAACTAGGTCTGCCCAGTCCTACATGGGAATTGCATGGAGATGTATTGGCGGATGTCCCAAAATGGTGTGTAAGTGATGGAACCAAGTTGTTTTTTTTCCTTTTTGACACGTATGAACATAGCGCGATGTTACCATTATGGTAACCGAATATCGTTCTCATTACATCTCGTTTTATAACTCCCCTGCGGGAAATTTGTGTCAATTGGTCCCACAGACTGGTCCTGGGAGTTGTGAAAATAGAACAGGTACAAAAAGAAAGAACCCATGACCAGTGAAAGGAGAACCAATAATGTAACTGGTTAATGGAGAACAAAAAGGTAGAAAAAGTAATGAATTACAGTACAGTCTTCACCGTTGCACAGTAGCGCCCGTAGAGCAAACGAGGTTGCAAAAATCAAAATTTTCATGAGCACCGACGAAGTTTTGAATAAACTCATGTTATAGGAAACTTTTCAACGATTTCAAATCTGCCACTCTTAATAATATCACATTTTTAGTTTAGAAGATATAGCCGTTCAAAGTTGACCGACTTTCGGTTTTCAAAAAAACACACAATTTTTAGTAAATTTGTTGCGATTTCAGGTGTAATATCACGAAAAATAGGTAACGAATCGCCTTATTTTTTGTTTGTATTGATTGATGCATTTATTAAATGTGTAATGATAAAAAAAAAATGAACTGTTTGCTTTGTGTTTCTCCTGGTAAATCACTATTTAAAAACTATCCGTTTTTTCACTATTTTTCAACTTTGACGGAAAATAACAAAAATCTATATTTTTCTATATTTGCCATATTTGCAAAATCTGTTCTTTGATTATTTCTTTACATAATTCAAAAATTTTATCTGCCCGTACGTGCCCGTTTGGCTTCTAGAGGTAAAAAAGGTTAAAAAGACATGGTTGCAGAAATTGTATGACAGTAGTTTGATCTAAAATCTAAAAAAACTACTCATTGAAATTAGCAGGTACGTACCTCACTTAAACAATACTTTGGCGTACAAATGGTCAAGAACAATATTGACTACAGGTAGGCACAAATCTTATTTGGACACGTGCATAATATCAAAATTGCATTATTCAGCCTAATTCCATTTGTATGCAGGGAACAGGTAAATTTTTCGGCATGGTAGCATAAGCCTATATATTGCAAATGGTCAAGAACAATATTGACTACAGGTAGGCACAAATCTTATTTGGACACGTGCATAATATAAAAATGCATTATTCAGCCTAAATCCATATGTATGTAGGGAACAGGTACATTTTTCGGCATGGTAGCATAAGCCTATATATTGCAAAATAAGCATAATGCCTGGATTAGTCTACGACTGAAAGTTGGCGCAACAATTACTGAAACCATTAAACAATTTAAGTACTGAAAACATGGCGTTGAACAATTTTAAATTATTTGAACTGTTTAGAAAGTCAACCACACCAAATTTTTTCACGGAAGCTGCTTTAGAAGAACTTGATAGCTTATACGGAAATATTGAGAGAAGCGAAATTATAAAAAATAATTTTTATCTGATATATGCAAATATTAAGGCAAAATGGGTGAAATCTAATCGAACCATTCAGAACTTCAACTCCAAATACGAGGACTGGCTTAATGAAGATACCATCCTGGATATATTGGCAGTAGATAAACCCACCACATCAACCAGAGGAGCAAAAGGAAGGCCAAAAAAAAGTATTGAGGAGTGTTCAATTTTCACAAGAAAGAGGAAACTTGCCGATGCCACCAATGACTTGACCACGAAGCAATTATCGGAAGCGCTGTCTATTAAATTTACAAAGGATAGTGAAAGAGTTAGGTCGCACATAACCAAATCTGTTGCTGATGCAAGCCCACTGCGACTAAAAAGGATTAAGGAAAGCATTCCCACGCCCACAAACGCACACATTAAAAAGTATGGTTCCGAAGAAGCCTTGGCCTTGTTTATGGACTTAGAACTTTCCAAAGAGAAATATGAGAAACTACGGGCATCTTTAACGCGACACGGCGCTGACGTTTTACCCGGATACAAGCATATTACGCAAGCCAAAATAAATTCACGACCACTGCATACGGAATTTACGGAAGTCTCTGCGAAAGCCAATCTGCAGGATCTCATGGGCCATACAGCAAAACGGTTGTTGGAGAGTCTTCCTGAAAATGAGGTGAAAATTCTTCCTGAGAAGTTGACATTGATCAGCAAATGGGGCTGCGATGGATCATCCGGACAAAGCGTTTATAAGCAAAGGATATCTTCCGATGACGCTACAATATCGGACGGAAATATGTTTATGGCATCTGTTGTTCCTTTGCGGCTTAAATCGGATGTTTCCCTTCACTGGAAAAATCCACGTCCGTCATCAGTGCATTATTGCCGACCAATAATGTTTCAGTTTGCAAGGGAATCGGCAGAACTCATAAGGACCACGGTGAAGGACATTGAAGAACAAATAAGCAAGATTAAGCCTACAAAGCTGCAAATTGGAGAAGGAAAATATATTGAATGCAATTACGAGTTCCATCTGACCATGGTTGACGGAAAAGTCGTAAACGAACTGACAGGAACAACCTCAACAATGTCATGCCCGATTTGCAAAAAGAGTCAGAAGAACTTTGGTAATTTAAACGATTCTACAAATGAGGAGAATTACGAATATGGAATGTCACCATTGCACGCAAGGATAAGGTGTATGGAATTCTTGCTAAAACTGGCGTATACCCTACCACAAGAGGAGGAAAACTTCGATGAAAATACATCAATAAAGGATAAGGAAAAGATCAGAAAGAAGCAAATACAGGATGCTTTTTTTAAACAAGTTGGACTAAAAGTAGACTGTCCCAAGCACGGATACGGTAACTCAAACGATGGAAACACTTCTAGGAGATTTTTTGAAAATGATGAGGCAGTAACTAGAATCACTGGAATTGACAATCAAATCGTGAAAAGATTGGGAACGATCTTGGATGTTTTAAACTGCAAAGAAAATGTCAATTCTACAAAATATGGAGAATATGCGTCGAAAACTGCATCTCTTTTAGCAGAAATGTATCCACAGAAGAAGTTGACCCCGACCGTCCATAAAATATTGGCGCATGGCAAAGATATAATTGAGTACCAGTCTTTGCCAATTGGAGAGCTTTCTGAAGAAGCACAGGAGTCTCTTAACAAATTTTATAAAAAATATAGATTGCAGAACACATTCAAAGCATCAAGGGTAAGGCAAAATGAGGACCTCTTCAACATGTTGGCAGCATCTTCCGATCCACTTATATCTTCCCTGCGGCATGTGAAGTCACGAATAGAGTTAGAAAATAATTATAGTTTAGAAATGGTTAGTCTTTTAGATATACCTTCTCTTACGAACTGTGATGAATATTTTACAGAAAATTGAAAAAATAAATTTAAAAAAAAATAATTTTTTTTTTAATTTGTTGGGTAATAATTTAAAACATAAAAACCTAAAGAAAAAAAATAAAAACAATCTAAAAATGTAAAAATAATTTTTTTTAGTTACCATAAAATTGATTTTTCTACTAATTTTAACTTTGATAACCCATAATTAGGCCCCTACAGAGCGTAGCACCCTTTCCAAACGCTCATTTCATAGGCTGAACAGTTATCTATCATATGCTGTTTAAACTGTTCAATTATCTTATTCGGTTCAAAAGATATGATTTTTGCAACGAAAAAACTCAAATGGCGCCACTGTGCGTTGGTGTGATACATTTTTTTGGGACTTTCTAAAATTTGGCTCTTGAATTTAATTCTAGGACTTGTTTTATTGAAATAATACTACATCGTATTGAAATGATACTACATTTAAGTAACTGTAACTAAACACGTCCATTGAGAATAGATTTGTGACTGGTCAAATGGTGTCGATTGACCCCCTCCAATGACAACCCCATGTAAAAGTGATAGGTTTTATTCATAGAAAGTGTTAAAACTAGAACCGGTCTCTTCCACCAAAGACCTATCACAGGACTCTTTGGCGTCAGTTCGCTTTCCTCTAGGGTCCTGCACTATGCAGGCTTATTTTCTGTGTGGGACCTACAAATCCAAACGTTTTGTCATAAAAACCGTAGCCAACTCAAAAGCTGGTCTGTGCAGACTTGTTTTGGAATCGCGAATAAAACTGCATAAAAATAAGTAAGCGGTCTGATTGCTCATCGTGTTTGCCGTAGCAACTTCTAGGAAATCAAAGACGGATCTGTCTTTAACAGGCTAAACAACAAAGTTATGCCCACTTTTATATGCAAAGAGTCTGAACAGACCTGGTTGCGCTTTAAGCCGTTGCTTTCGATTTATTTTAGAATACCATATACATATATAAAATTTTTTTTTACGATTTTTCATATAAAGGCTGTTTTCCTTAACGTGTGTTTTTGCGCTTTAAGCCGTTGCTTTCGATTTATTTTAGAATACCATATACATATATAAAATTTTTTTTTACGATTTTTCATATAAAGGCTGTTTTCCTTAACGTGTGTTCACAATGTATCAATACCGTGTTGATGCATTGTGTACTTAAATTTTTACCTAATTTGTCTTAAATAAGAATATGGTTTGCATCTACATTATTTTAACTGCTTTATTTGCTTTTCTCTGCGCAGTGACAACTACAAAATTGCATTTCGGAACTAAATGCATTGTCAAAATTTTTATGGTTGCATTTAAGAACATGTTACCATGTATTACTACAATGCAACAGGCGTTTAGGAAAACAGCCAAACTTTTATGTATATTAAAAAAGTACCCTTAAAAAATACAAATTAAAAAAAACCTTTCAAAAAGTACCTTATAAGAAGAATTTATTAAAGAAAGAAAGAAAGATTAAATAAACGAGCTTTGACCACATTTTCAAACAAGCGTATCGTTAAAGGTATCTTTCGAAATTGTGGTCCTAAAAGGGCCTGTTGTTAAAAAACAGTTTTTTTTTAATAAATTCCCTTCAAAGAAACAACTTTTATACCCTTTTTACACTTGCATACATTTCAGAACATGGAAGATGTTGAAAATGTGAAACATACGGACAGGCAGTTACTGTGAATGGTGTTCGCTATCGTGAGATGATAACGAACTTTTTATGGCCCGAATTGGAAGATATGGATGTGGACGTAATGTGGTTTAAACAGGACGGTGCCACTTGCCACACAGCTAACAAAACAATGGCTCTTTTGAGCGACAAATTAGACTTCTTTCTTTGGGGTTATTTAAATGAACAAGTGTACTTCAATAAGCCAAGAACAATTCAAGGGCTAAAGGATTAGATAATTTGGCACATTAACGGCATTGAACCTCAATTATACCTCAGCGTCAACGAAAATTTGGACCATTGGATGGAGGTGTGCCGCCGATGTCGCGGCGGCCATTTGGCCTATATTTTGTTCCATACATAATTGAACTATACCAATATTATCATAATAAAAAGGAATGACAATAAATATTAAGTGTTTTATTCAAAATCAACATCGGTTTGGTTTTTTGATACCAGCAATCTGTCTACAGAGCTGTGTGATGATTGGTCCATAATTTATCATGGTTCCATTATAAATACCCTTCTCGAAAATAATTTAAGTTCGGCTTAAACTCTTACGAATCATAACATTTAACTTAAATTTGTCGGTCATTGATTGCATAGTTGGGAGTAGCGCACTAAATATTGATTTAAATCAGCAGTGCACTTTCACTAAAACAAACTGCAAAAAATTAGTTTGCACTCTTTTTTTCACTATCACTAAAAGCAGATTGAATGCAAAAAGCTGCACTCAATTTATATAGTGCAATATTTGGACTTTCAATCAAAAAAGCTGCATACAAATAATGTCTCACTAAAATGTAACTTTGTATGTCCATGGTTTCTGATTTCTTTTGAGGATATTCAAAGAATATTAAACAAAATTAAATTTTGTCAATAACGGTATAATTATTGGCTTTAATACTGAAAAATCAAGTTTTTAATTTTAAATTTAGTGCAACAACTTTAGTTGCACTCAAATGAGTGAAGAAAAAAAAGTTGCAATAAACTGAAGATTGCTTTTTTTAAATCAAACTATTTTTTTTGAGTGCAAAATTTTTTAACATCACTATGACTCATGTTAAGCGAAGCTGCAAATTTTTTAATTCATCACTCAACATCAACCAAATGATTGCAATATTTTTGCACTATCACTAATCGTGTTTTCTTTTCTACAAAAAATGTCACATTTTATTTAAGAAAATGCAATTTGGTGTTGGTTTCTTAAAAATGCTTTGTTCTCTAAAAGGGCAGCATGTTTTATTCCAATAAAAATTCACCTTTAAATTTGCTTTACGCCCCTTATAAATTGAGAGTGTTGATAATGCCCTGTTAAAAGATGGCTTCTGTTTATATATAGGGTAACCAGACGAAGTGGTAAAAAAATCGTCTCTAATCAGGACAGTCACCATTTAAGTTTTATTTTACTGGTACGTTGTCAGCGATAAAAAATTTAAATGGATTCGGTGTTATAAAATTTTTTTTAAAAAAAAAAAACGTCAAGTCAAGAAATTGTTAAAACTTGAAGTTAATAAATCGGCAATCTGGCAAAGGTATTTTCTTGTTTACATTTTTTATGAAAAACAAACTAATTTCAATCTTTAAACAAATTTGGGAAATGGGACTTTCAGCATAGGTGCACGTAGTTCGGCAAGTTTTCTGATTGTCATTCACTTGGGAGTGACCAGTAACGATTCCTCTGTTTGACTGTTCAAGCTACTCACTACTTCCGGTCCTAGACCAGGTATTTCCCGGGCAATGGCTTTTCAGATTCCTCTGAAAGCTAGCTAAAGTGGGAAGGCGCCCAGTCATGTAGCCTGAATGGTTAAAGTACATCTTAACGTCTCAGGCAAGTAGGCAAATTACATGAATATTTGCTGAAGCATGACTGCATCGTGGGATTGGACACGAAGATAGCAGTCCTATCACCAATCTAAGAAAGGAGGGCCAGCAACCCACTTTTCCGAAATATAATTTGCTAACGAATCGCCTGGCGCCCTATGCTCCAGTGAGAGTTAGAGGGTTAATATATATTTTTTTTAATATTTTGAAGACACACTTTTTGTTTTATGTACATATTTTTTTATATATTGAAGAACAACCTTTTTACCAGATGTTAAAAACAGGGCGATCTATTTTTGTGTTTTGTTCTCGTCAAATAAAAAAAATGCAGTAAAACATGTTCGGCAAGACATTTTATACATGCACCTTTTAAAATATGGTATTTTTTTGTAAACTACAAAATGAGTGCACTACCCCCATCTTTGATTAATTTGACATATAAAAATCTAAGCCGCAACCAATTTTAATACTGACGTCCGTTTTTATAAAGATTAATTAATAATTTATAGATCCCATATAGGGCCCACTCTTACACACAGAAAAAAATACCCATGTAAAATTAACATGGAAAAATGTTGATTGAGAATCATGTTAAATTTCAGAAAAATTATGCCCTTTACTTAAATTTATCATTATTTCATATTAATTTTTAATAAAAAATATCAAAATCACCTTAAATTACGTTTATTTAATATTATTCACTGTTAAAAAAAAAAAAAAAAAAATATTAAAATATAAATAAATCTGGATTCAATACTGAACCCATAAAAACCTGTTTTGTATTAAAATCAAAAGTTTATCTTGTTAAATTAACATGCATACCTACTTAATTATGTACATTTTTTATTTTCACTTTTAAAATATGTTATAAAAAGAAGACAATTCCCGTATTCTTAATTAAAATTGTTTATTTAAATAGTACATCAAGTTTTCAAAGTAGAATGATGACCATATCGGGCGATTCTGCTGATGCTTCTGTTAACAAAGGAGAATACAAAATAAGTTAAACATGTGTTACAGGGTTTTGAATTATTCTTACATAAATGCAAATGTTGTCTGAAGCTTCTTCACACTGTTAAAATACACTCAAACCCATTTTATTCTACATGAAATTCACGTTGTTTCAACTGGAAATAACTTTCATTCAACGTGATTCCGATTGTTATTTCAATATAAATTACATTTTGTTCTAACTTTACTGCAATGTTAAATTAACATGAATTATAGTTATATCAAAAGAAAAAAATGTTGTTCGCAGTTATTGTAAAATCAGGTTGAATTAACATGAAACCCGTATGAAGCAAAACCACCACCGAAAAAATTTAAATCAACCTTGTTTTCGACGTTTTTAACTTGATTTTTTTCTGTGTGTACTTGTTTGGAATTAATTTTGTTTAAAAATCTATTATTTTTTTCCATTAAAAAGAATTGATTCTAAAACGTGTTTATAAAAATTACTTTAATATCTCATCCGTAAATTTAATTAAAATTAATTCGGTGCCATAAAGTATATCGAATGTTCTTGTAGAAATGTGCAAAATGTACAAAGACAAATGTTATAATAAAATATGAGATTCTTAATAAATATGACACATCTTTGTTTCTATAAATTGTTTATTTATTTATGTCAGACTGAATGTCTCCTTAACAATTTTATTATCTTCTGTATTATATTTGCATTAGGTAAAATTTAATTTTTAAAAAAAGCTGGTTAAAAGAAGTTTTTGATTATATAAATAAAAAACAGGTGAAAATATGAAGTGTGTTTATGCAACCTCATACTACTTCATACTTAAACTGTTTCTGCTTATAATGATATTGAGATAACTAAATTAAAATTGTTATGAAATTTATTTAAATAAAACCTTAAGCTATATTTTGACAGAAAAGCTTTAAAAACTTAAGGCTATTTGCACATTATTATATAAAAGAGCACTTATTGTTCTTATAACTTTCTCGTTTTAAACAGTAAAATGTGTTTCTAATTAAATTTTTTCAAATGCATTTCGTAAATATTTCTATTGAAACTTTTTTTTTTTTTTTTTTTTTTTGGTAAAAATAAAAAGCTTTCTAATTTTTAAATAATTTACAAAAAGTAAGAAAATTAAACAACAATTGCAAGAACAACTGAATGTAAAGCAACATGGCATATTTAAATAATTCATTGTCAGAAAAGCTCAAGTTCTTTGAAGTTGTTCATAAAACAATATAAATATTTGCATTTGAATGTTTTCTCTTTGTGCTGCATTTTGAATTTGCTCTATTTTTTGGTATTCTTTTACTTTTCACCAGTGTGTACGCATTCATAAGCTTGTTACTAAGAATTAAATTTTTAACAATATTAATGTAAGAATTTGTAGTACCCGGTTAGTGTTTCAGGGTGTTTTTATCACTCCACCACTAGTAGTAAATGAGGGTAGGCTAAGTTTGTCATACCATGTGAAACTTTTTTATTATTCATCTAGGAGCTTATTAAATATGTTCTGGGTCCATGAGTTATTTTAAGCTGATTTAGCAATATCCGTCTGTTTGTCCGTCTGTTCAAATCACGCTAACTTTCTAACAACCAAACAGAAAAAAATAACTTTTATTTCAAATTGTTTCGGCTTCTCCTAAGTAGTTTTGTATTGAAATGTATTAGCTTTTTAGAGTTATGAATCTTAATGTGGAACAAGCACCCTAAAAAATGTATATTTCAGTTACAAAATCTAACATTAATTTTGGCACAAATTTGTTTATTATGACTATAAATCACTCTGCCAAAATTCACGATTATTGACCATATTAAGCACTCTCTCGGAAAAGTCTCTAGTAAGCAATTTCGTAAGGATTAACCAATAATTTTAACCGTCTGTTTCGGATGGGCCTGGCAGAAAACCAGAAATGCAGACTGTGTCGTGAAGAGGACGAGTCCACAGGGCATATACTGTGTGACTGTCCGGCGCTAGCATGGGCCAGCGGGAGACATTGGCAAGATAACTACTTAAGTTCCTTTGGAAAGCAGTGGGTCCCCTGTCCAACTAAAAGGGAGTGGGTACAATAGACCTGACCTTGTCCGTGGTACCGTCTCTTTTAAGAGAAATATCCTCGATCTCCAAAAACTAAACCCATAATTTACATAGGCCCAACGATAAGCCTACTTTCGGGATTAAGTTTAATACGTCGAAAACCGCCAATGAATTCAAATACAGTGAAGTCAGTTTTATAAAGATTTTTTTTAGATACCATACAAAGCATAATCCTGAAAGATTCCTACTATCGGTGAAGGAAATCAAAGATTTGGCACAGTCGAGCATAGTACTGTCCTTTTTTTTACCTTCATAATGAAAGAAAAGGTACCAATTGAGGGGTATAGATGCAAATACTGCAATGTCCACATTTATAGTTTTCGTAATAAATATTTATTTATGTATTGTATATCATGCTATTCAGTAAATAAGAATATGATGAAGATATGACGCAAGTTTCAACCAAACTATATAGCAGTTTGCTGGCAATTTTAATAATAAAATTGGAGATTGCTGTGTTTGCTTTAATCAAATGGACATTGCTGCTTTTTTACATGGGCGAGTACTTAAAAACATCAGTAGTTATAAAATTCTTAAACTTAACAAGGGCTTAGTTGTTTCTTGATTGATTTTTAGGAACTTCATAACAACTTAGCTCCATAATTACGACTAATGACAAAGTTATAAAATGGACAATAAAACTAACTGTTTTATATAAAAAATAATTTATTAGATTTTTTAATTTCTTTTTAGTTTTGTTTTGCAAAAAAGAAACAGAATAAAAAAATAGCGTGCATTTTCGCAAATAGTTTAGAGAAAAAGAGCTTAACAAACTGTGATCATTGCAAAAACGACAATCTTCAATGGACATTGCCGTTTTTGCTTCAATTCTTAATTTTTGAACACACTTTTTTATGGGATAAAAGTGTTTCTGGTAATGTAATATTCACTAATTGGAAGCATTAATTAAATACAACTAAGAGGTATTATTAGTTACGTTTGTGAAAAAAGTGGACATTGCAGTCTTTGGATCTATACCCCTCAATTAATCGATTTTTTAATTCTTTAAGAGTAAAGTCTAAAATAGAAATATGCCAAGCTTTGAACTTAATTTCTAAATCGTTGAAACTAGCAGAAAGCTCTTTATTTCCCAGTCTTCTAAGTTATATTAAAAGTATTGTCCCATCTTTTGCAACATATGGATTTCACGCCAAAGAACTGCATTATTTTTTGAGGCCATTAACGATTAAAGCCAATTTGGGAGACTTGATTCTGAAGTAAGACGTATTTTACGAGGGTGGGTCAATAAGTCTGTTACTTTTATTATTAAACAAAGTCTCTTTTGAGCTCTATACACTATGTTTAACGCTTCTCCAAATTTTTTTATCCCTTCCAATTAAATTTCTAATCGACAGATTCAAGACTTTTTCCGCCGAGCCATTTCTCAATATAAATAGTCACCCAAGGGTTAATCTGGAGAATAAGGCAGATAAGCAATCAATTCTTTGCCTAATTCAGCGGCCTGTTAACAGAGGCAGTGTTGCCCTTTCAGTTAAGAGGCGGGAAATTAAAAGGTCACTGACCTGTTAACTCGCCCTTGTATTCAGATTTTTGTTCATCGATCAAAAGAAATCGTAATCGAACGGACCAATTTTAGACTATTATATTTGTATTTTACGTTAACTCTGCTAGTTCACCAAGTTTCACATACGATTTCTTGTGCTTCTTGTTGGGGTTAGAGATACGGGTTTTATTAATAATGATTAAAAATATATATTACTTTTTGAATGGTCTTTAAGCACCATTTCGAATATGAAGCCACGAATCGTTCGTAAATATTGAAAAAAAAAATAATTTTTTGCTGAACTTCGATAAGAATTCAGTTTACTGCTACAGTTAAGTGTATACATGTTAATCTTGCATCTTACTCATTTCTCTACGTCCGTATTTTTTAATCGAAAGTTAACAAATGGTTTTAACTAACAAACATAAATCTAAATATTCTTAAAAATATGACTGCCTCAAACTTAATTGCGTTTGAAAGAGAGCTCCTTTTATTTTGTTGGCTTTTTTAGTTTGGTGCTCTAGCCAACTGAGCTACTTGTATATGATAATTATTGTGTGAATAACGAGACAATAATTAATAAATAAGTGTAATGTAGCTTATTAATGGTACCACTTGCTCTTAAGTCGTTATTTAACATTAAAATTTATTAAGGTGGATAACTACTACACATTACTTTGTAACCCCTTGTACAACTATTATCTATTACCATAATTATATAAAATGGGAATAATAATGTACCAGATTGCGCTGTTTTCTCGTTTTTTGCTTCATAAAGTTCCGTTTTAAAAGAAAGCTCATCTTCTAAAAGAAACCAAATAAAATTCAAATTTTATTGCCATATTTAAAAAATTACAAGGTTTCCTTTCCATTTGACGATAAAAGCTGAATCTATTTTATAAAAAAATGTAAAAAAATGCTCAAATTATGTGTTTTCCAGAAATTTGTGATTTTTTAATTCAGAAATTGAACATTTTCTGAATTAAAAAATCACAATCAAATCGCATAAACATTAAAATAGAAGTGTATTTTACCTTCTTTTTAAGAATAATTTATATATTATTTACTTTTTTGTATATTTGTGGAAAGCGTAACTTGCTTCACATTTATGGTGTTTTCTTTTCTACAAAAAAAAAAATACCACATTTTTAAAGGTGTGTGTATAAAATGTCTTGCCGAACATGTAATACTGCAATTTTTTATTTGAAGAGAGCAAAACAAATTGGGACGCCTTGTTTTAAATATGTACATAAATCATAAAGTGGGTTCTTCAAAAAAAAAAAATAAAATACATAAACCAAAATTTGTTAATAGATTGATATAAAATAAAAAATAAATGAACAAAATGAATGAAAAAATTCCAATTTCTTTAGTTTGTTTTTCATACCTTTGCCAGATTGCCGATTTATTAACAACAAGTTTTTACAATTTCTTGATTTGACGTTTTTTTCAAAAACAATTTTATAACACCGAATCGATTTAAATTTTATATCACTGACAACCTACCATTAACAATGTAATGCTTTCTTTTGTTTTTACTAAAAAATAACTATTAAAGCTTAAAATTTTTATTGTCCTGATTAGAGGCGATTTGTTCCCAACTTCGTCTGGTAACCCTATTATATAAACAGAAGCCATCTTTTTACAGGGCATTATCATCACTCTCGATTCATACGGGGCGTTAAGTATGACATTTGAGAGCGAATCATTTTTAAGAAACAAACACCAAATTGCATTTTTTTTAAATAAAATGTAACATTTTTTGTAGAAAAGAAAACACCATTAGTGAGAGAGAGGAACATTTTGAAGCACATGAGCCTTAAATACAAGTTTAATTGCTTTGTGCGTAACGTGACAAAATGAGAGCTTTTCTGTGGAAGTGCCCATATAAAAAATACTAGGCCTGACTTATCCATTCATTTACTCACTCACTCACTGACTGATCCCTAAAAGGACAAAAAGGTAAAAACGGCATACATATTTAACCTTATATATCCGAAATTAAGACAGACGGAATCTATCTTCAAAAAGCATATGAGTGTCGCCAGAAAATAAGCTGACTCGTGTTTAGTACTTTTTTGATAGTTTTCTTTGAAAGGGTAAAATGGGTAAGCATCTAATTGAGTACTTTTTAGCCTAATTTATCTTTACTTTTAATTATTTAAGCTTGAGGTCTTTTTATTTATTAAAAATTATATTTATTTTCTTCAATATTTCCTAGTGTACCAGTCACTTTAGCACTCGAAATAATAGAGCAAAAATGGAGCACAATTGACAAGGGATTGTTTTTAAGAATTTTAAAGTTTTGTATAGAGGATAACAGATACTTTAGTTGTAATGGTAAAGTATATACACAACTGAAGGGACTTCCAATGGGATCTCCTGCTTCTCCAATTATAGCAGATATTGTAATGGAAAGATTACTTGATACATCCATTGAAAAATTAAATATTAAGCCCAAAATAATGATAAAATATGTTGATGATATATTCTGCGTTATTAATGAATGTGGGGTAGATAACTTGTTAGACACATTTAATGGGTTTAATAGTAATATTAAATTCACTTTGGAAATGGAAAGCAACTCAAAATTACCTTTTTTGGATACTTTAGTAATAAGAAAGGGAAATAATTTGTTAATAGATTAGTATCAAAAACCAACAGCATCAGGCAGAATTATAAATTATTATTCAGGACACAGTAAAAGAATTAATAAATACTGCTAGAAATTTAATTAATAGGGTACTAACAATTAGTGACAAGGTTTATCACAGGAAAAACATAATTAAAATTAGAAATATATTAAGGGAAAACAATTTTCCAAATAGTTTAAGTTATGGATTAATAAATCAATATAATGATAGGAGTAATGGGAATACAAGCATTACCAGTACAATAGAACCAATGATATGTAAATCATTATCATACATAGCCAATGTTTCGGAAAGAATAAAAGAATCGGGAATCTTTGACACTCAATAATATAAGGTAGCATACAAAGCATATAACACATTGAACAGTTTATTTAGCAAGACAAAATATAGAACTAGTAAATTGGATATGTCAAACATTGTTTACAAAGTTCCTTGCAAGGGAAATGATAATGAAATATGCAACCAAGTTAACATAGGTACAACGAAGAACAAATTAAGGACTAGAATTGCGGGACATAAATCCGATCAAAAACATAGGGACATTAATTCTAAAAAGACAGCATTAAGTCATCATTGTTATCAATCTAATCACTATCCAAATTTTGAAGAAGTATCGGTTTTAAACACTGAAACTAACTACAAACGCAGATGTATATTGGAAATGTTACATATACACCAACGGCACAGAGAATCAATTTTAAAGCAGACACAGAACATATAGCGAATAATTATAGGAATTTAGTTATTAAGGGATAGAAGATTAGATATAATAACATAATTACAGGTACCTATCGCAGCCTTGGAACAAGAGGGCTCAATTTGCTACATGAAAACTAGGACCTTCTTGTCCTTAGGTCACGATATACATATTAGTTTGTAAGAATGAAAATAAGTTTAGTTTTTAAAAAAGGTTTATTTTATAGGAATTTTCATTCGCCAAAATATTTTTTTTTTTTATTATTGAAAATATGGTTTTCGAATTAGGTTTATAGATAGGAAATTTTTTAAGTTTATATGAATTGTTATACTTTAGTTATAATGGTTTTTGAAAAAATTTTAATGACAAATAGGTTTTTGAATTAAATTTTCTGACAAAATTTTTTTCATAATTTTGTTATCGTTTTTTGTTATTATTAAAATTTTTATATTTCCTGACGATGCTAACCAAAGGTTAGCGAAATATTAAACAAATTTTGAATAAGTTTTGATTCTTTTTAAAAATTCGGGCTGAGATGGGAACAAAATTTAAGAAATATATACATGTTAATCTTGCATCTTACTCATTTCTCTACGTCCGTATTTTTTAATCGAAAGTTAACAAATGGTTTTAACTAACAAACATAAATCTAAATATTCTTAAAAATATGACTGCCTCAAACTTAATTGCGTTTGAAAGAGAGCTCCTTTTATTTTGTTGGCTTTTTTAGTTTGGTGCTCTAGCCAACTGAGCTACTTGTATATGATAATTATTGTGTGAATAACGAGACAATAATTAATAAATAAGTGTAATGTAGCTTATTAATGGTACCACTTGCTCTTAAGTCGTTATTTAACATTAAAATTTATTAAGGTGGATAACTACTACACATTACTTTGTAACCCCTTGTACAACTATTATCTATTACCATAATTATATAAAATGGGAATAATAATGTACCAGATTGCGCTGTTTTCTCGTTTTTTGCTTCATAAAGTTCCGTTTTAAAAGAAAGCTCATCTTCTAAAAGAAACCAAATAAAATTCAAATTTTATTGCCATATTTAAAAAATTACAAGGTTTCCTTTCCATTTGACGATAAAAGCTGAATCTATTTTATAAAAAAATGTAAAAAAATGCTCAAATTATGTGTTTTCCAGAAATTTGTGATTTTTTAATTCAGAAATTGAACATTTTCTGAATTAAAAAATCACAATCAAATCGCATAAACATTAAAATAGAAGTGTATTTTACCTTCTTTTTAAGAATAATTTATATATTATTTACTTTTTTGTATATTTGTGGAAAGCGTAACTTGCTTCACATTTATGGTGTTTTCTTTTCTACAAAAAAAAAAAATACCACATTTTTAAAGTAAAAAATAAATGAACAAAATGAATGAAAAAATTCCAATTTCTTTAGTTTGTTTTTCATACCTTTGCCAGATTGCCGATTTATTAACAACAAGTTTTTACAATTTCTTGATTTGACGTTTTTTTCAAAAACAATTTTATAACACCGAATCGATTTAAATTTTATATCACTGACAACCTACCATTAACAATGTAATGCTTTCTTTTGTTTTTACTAAAAAATAACTATTAAAGCTTAAAATTTTTATTGTCCTGATTAGAGGCGATTTGTTCCCAACTTCGTCTGGTAACCCTATTATATAAACAGAAGCCATCTTTTTACAGGGCATTATCATCACTCTCGATTCATACGGGGCGTTAAGTATGACATTTAAGGGTGAATTTTTTTTTAGAATAAAACACGTTGCCCTCTTTGAGAGCGAATCATTTTTAAGAAACAAACACCAAATTGCATTTTTTTTAAATAAAATGTAACATTTTTTGTAGAAAAGAAAACACCATTAGTGAGAGAGAGGAACATTTTGAAGCACATGAGCCTTAAATACAAGTTTAATTGCTTTGTGCGTAACGTGACAAAATGAGAGCTTTTCTGTGGAAGTGCCCATATAAAAAATACTAGGCCTGACTTATCCATTCATTTACTCACTCACTCACTGACTGATCCCTAAAAGGACAAAAAGGTAAAAACGGCATACATATTTAACCTTATATATCCGAAATTAAGACAGACGGAATCTATCTTCAAAAAGCATATGAGTGTCGCCAGAAAATAAGCTGACTCGTGTTTAGTACTTTTTTGATAGTTTTCTTTGAAAGGGTAAAATGGGTAAGCATCTAATTGAGTACTTTTTAGCCTAATTTATCTTTACTTTTAATTATTTAAGCTTGAGGTCTTTTTATTTATTAAAAATTATATTTATTTTCTTCAATATTTCCTAGTGTACCAGTCACTTTAGCACTCGAAATAATAGAGCAAAAATGGAGCACAATTGACAAGGGATTGTTTTTAAGAATTTTAAAGTTTTGTATAGAGGATAACAGATACTTTAGTTGTAATGGTAAAGTATATACACAACTGAAGGGACTTCCAATGGGATCTCCTGCTTCTCCAATTATAGCAGATATTGTAATGGAAAGATTACTTGATACATCCATTGAAAAATTAAATATTAAGCCCAAAATAATGATAAAATATGTTGATGATATATTCTGCGTTATTAATGAATGTGGGGTAGATAACTTGTTAGACACATTTAATGGGTTTAATAGTAATATTAAATTCACTTTGGAAATGGAAAGCAACTCAAAATTACCTTTTTTGGATACTTTAGTAATAAGAAAGGGAAATAATTTGTTAATAGATTAGTATCAAAAACCAACAGCATCAGGCAGAATTATAAATTATTATTCAGGACACAGTAAAAGAATTAATAAATACTGCTAGAAATTTAATTAATAGGGTACTAACAATTAGTGACAAGGTTTATCACAGGAAAAACATAATTAAAATTAGAAATATATTAAGGGAAAACAATTTTCCAAATAGTTTAAGTTATGGATTAATAAATCAATATAATGATAGGAGTAATGGGAATACAAGCATTACCAGTACAATAGAACCAATGATATGTAAATCATTATCATACATAGCCAATGTTTCGGAAAGAATAAAAGAATCGGGAATCTTTGACACTCAATAATATAAGGTAGCATACAAAGCATATAACACATTGAACAGTTTATTTAGCAAGACAAAATATAGAACTAGTAAATTGGATATGTCAAACATTGTTTACAAAGTTCCTTGCAAGGGAAATGATAATGAAATATGCAACCAAGTTAACATAGGTACAACGAAGAACAAATTAAGGACTAGAATTGCGGGACATAAATCCGATCAAAAACATAGGGACATTAATTCTAAAAAGACAGCATTAAGTCATCATTGTTATCAATCTAATCACTATCCAAATTTTGAAGAAGTATCGGTTTTAAACACTGAAACTAACTACAAACGCAGATGTATATTGGAAATGTTACATATACACCAACGGCACAGAGAATCAATTTTAAAGCAGACACAGAACATATAGCGAATAATTATAGGAATTTAGTTATTAAGGGATAGAAGATTAGATATAATAACATAATTACAGGTACCTATCGCAGCCTTGGAACAAGAGGGCTCAATTTGCTACATGAAAACTAGGACCTTCTTGTCCTTAGGTCACGATATACATATTAGTTTGTAAGAATGAAAATAAGTTTAGTTTTTAAAAAAGGTTTATTTTATAGGAATTTTCATTCGCCAAAATATTTTTTTTTTTTATTATTGAAAATATGGTTTTCGAATTAGGTTTATAGATAGGAAATTTTTTAAGTTTATATGAATTGTTATACTTTAGTTATAATGGTTTTTGAAAAAATTTTAATGACAAATAGGTTTTTGAATTAAATTTTCTGACAAAATTTTTTTCATAATTTTGTTATCGTTTTTTGTTATTATTAAAATTTTTATATTTCCTGACGATGCTAACCAAAGGTTAGCGAAATATTAAACAAATTTTGAATAAGTTTTGATTCTTTTTAAAAATTCGGGCTGAGATGGGAACAAAATTTAAGAAATATTTTTGTTACTTTTTTTTAATATATATATTTTTTGTAATTCAGAAAGCTAGAAGTCGAAAATTCGGTACCCAGGTACCTTTTTCATGAGCAGGTCCACTAAGAAGGAATTTTTTTAAATTCGATCGATTAAAGGATAAAAAAAGGATAAACGGCTTAAATATGTAACCTAATATCTCCGAAATTGCGATCAATATTCCAAAGGCATATAAATGCCGTCAAAAAATTTTACTTTTAAAGTGTAAAACGGGAAGACATCTAACTTAAGTTCTTTTTTTAACCTTATTTATCTTTTTCAGTATTAAAGTTGGGAATAAAACTAAAATCGAATAGTTCTTTCGCTTAACACATCTTGAATAAGTTGTGGGTACTTTTTAAAAATTCGAACTGACATGGAAACAAAATTTAAGTTATTTTTTGTACCTTTTTTAAGCAAATATTTTTTGTTATTCCGAATGCTAGAAACTTAAAACTCGGTGCAGATGTACCTCTTTTCATGAGCAGATCCACTTAGAAGAAATTTTTTAAAATTCCAGAAAAGCGCAAAATAGGGTAAAAACGACTAAAGTCAGTAGATTAATATCTCCAAAATTAATACAGATAGTATCAAAATTCAAAAAGCATATGAATGAAGCCAAAAAATTAGCTAAAACGTACTTAGAACTTTTTTGATAATTGTACTTTTGAAGGGTCAAACGGGTAAATATCTAACTTAAGTACTTTTTTAACCTTATTTAACTTTTAAAGAATTAAGGATAGAAATAAATTAAAAATCGAATTGTTCTTTTTTTAATAACATCTCAAATATACTTTTTTTTTGGATTAAAAACCACAAAGAGTTCAATAAAATAACCACAAGCCTAATAATCATCTTTAAAATATTTCGGTACTTTTTTTAACTTCTGTCTAATAATTGAAAAAGTTTTAACTGATTTTTTGTACTTTCTTTTTCTTCTCAAGTATTAAAAATATGAATACAATGAAAATCGAATGAGGTTCGATATTTTCTTAAACATATCTTTGATGTGTTTTGGTACTTTTTTTGGCATTCGAAGTATGAGCACAAATCTATAGCTTCAATGTTAACCTAAGATTGGCCTAAGCGAAAGGTATGTGAAATATTGAGGGAATAAGACTATCTCAAAATATCGTCATAAATTGAAACTTGACTCATAGGTGCACATTTGAAAAAATGGTAAATATAATGAAAAATAACACTGCTTTACAAATTTTTAATTTGGAAAAGTACCAAGAACGCCACATGCCTAGATAAGTTAATTGGTACCTCCTGAACACTAAAACCGCTGTAATTTTTTTTCCTAAGTACCGTTTTTTAGATAACGGTACTTTTGTGTGTTTTCGGTCTATGGTCCCACTCAAACCCTTGAGGAGCCCAACCAAAAAGTCCGATCGAAATAAATGGCATATCGTTGGAAAGCTAATTAAATGCCTTTTCCATATACGTTAAAACTGATGGATTTAAAAAACACGGAATTTTATATGAGATGAAAATATTGTCGTTCCACAAAATCCTTAATAAAAACTTTATTTGTCATCCGATCAAATTACGCTTAAAATGTTGGTAATTAAATATTCTATTTGGTTAAAAAATAAAACATTCCAGATATTTAATATAACGTAGTAAAAAAACGAAATAAAAATGAAAAATTTTGAAAAAAAACCATTACTCAGCCATTTCTTATCAGATAAAAATTTATAGCATATCGATGGAAAAGGCATTTAATTAGCTTTGCAACGATATGCCATTTATTTCGATCGGATTTTTTGGTTGGGCTCCTCAAGGGTTTGAGTGGGACCATTCACCGAAAAACACAAAAGTACCGTTATCTAAAAAACGGTACTTAGGAAAAAAAAATTACAGCGGTTTTCGTGTTCAGGAGGTCCCAATTAACTTATCTAGGCATGTGGTGTTCTTGGTATTTTTTGGCTGTAAACCGGTGTAATTTATGAAAAAGAATTAATTCCTACATTCTATTTGTTCAAAATTTTTTTTTATTTAATATTGAACTTCTATGATTCGAATCGATTTAGCTAGGTCTTATTCCGCGTAAAATTTATTTTCCGTGTTTTTTGTGAATTTTATTATATTGGGATTTACGGCTTGAAACATATTTTGCTAGATCTTATTCCTGGGAAAATTACTTTTCTGCGTTTATTTTCTCATTTTGCCTTTGGTTACACGTTGGAGGTCCGACATCTTTTAAAAGCTGGAAGACTGTGACCGGTGTAATCTGTTCCACACTTTAATATGCAGGCAAGGCTCTTAAATTGTTCGAGGAAGACAGACATTAGGACAATCCTTTAAGAGGAAGTTGCGTTGAACAACTTTCCTTTGAAGCTGCGAGAGCTTTTTACAGTAATGTTAATTTTCTGTCAACTCTTTGTTCCTTTAAGCCTTTTGAATAAGTAGAAATATAGCCTATTGGAAGACATTGAAGACAACTGGAGAGATAATTTTATGATAGTGCTCAACGGCGTATTAATAGGGGATGCAGTGTTAGCGCAAAAATTACAAAACTAAGGAATATATGAACTGCCTCGACCAAAAAGATCTGTAGCAAAACTAGTTAAATTATATTTTAAAAATCTTGATTTTAAAATAAGCATTGAAGTGCAGGTGGAATGTGGTATGTATTGTCATGAAATTTGGCATTAATTTGTTCTATATAATCCCTAGGGAGAATGCATTAAAACATTTAAGGGATATTCCATATTTTGGAGTTATAGATTTGCCGGGTAAAACCGCTGCAGGCAAATGGAATTCAGTACAGATCTCTTAAGATTTCTGCTGACCAGAGATCGTATCTGGTACCACGGGAGTAAGGAGCTCTTGAAGACACACTTCCGAATTGACTCTTGGTATGGCAACATAAGGAATCGCTAGGTTAGTGTTGTCTACACTTAAAGTCGCTGGAGATCTTTCAAAAAAGTAGCGGCGGTTAGATAGCTCCAGCTGCTTAACAAGAGTCGAGTGCATAATTCTGCAGGTTTATATACTGAAATTGCTAATTGTGTGTTCTGGTTGTTTTCACACACACACGGGCGGTTGGCAAACACATTGTTTGTTAGTGCTTGAGACCACTATGCGTTTAAGTCAACATTGTTATACCATTTTGCACACAATTATCTAATATGACTATAAATTTCGTTTAAAATTTGAGGAAGATTAATTCATATTTTATTATGTCTTGTTGCAGGGTACCTTAGATTCGGTAGAGTAGAATAAAGCATTCTCTCTTCGCTTTTTTTTCAAAGCAAATGTTTTTATTAAACAAACAATTTGTGCATTTACGTGCTCATACATATTCGTATATCAACATCATTCTCCATACAATTTCAAATTTCTTTTTCTGAATTTCAATTTAAACAAGAATTGAAAAAAAGTAAAAGAAAAGTTATTCAACTGCACAGGAAAGTACTTATCGTATGAAAGCTGAAATGTCAGTTATATTTTGAAGTTACTGGTTTGTACACATTTATATCGATGTTTATTGAAAACTTATATTGGAATTGAAAAATGGAAAAAAAGAAAGAGCAAATTGTGTTGCAGAAAAAAATAAACTCTTCAATGTTGTAATATTTTAAAGTGGTTTCTGCAATGACTCAATAATCTGTGACTTCTACATGAAGAACAAGAATTTTTATATGCACATTATACACATGCGGATTAGAAAATATTGCTATTTCAATTGAGCCAGACCGGTCTATAGATGGATGAGATGTGAGCAAAGAAATACCACTGCCTCTTATTTAAAACAACCGAAACTTTTTTTGATGTCCGTTAATAATTTTTTTACTTTACCTGGTCTTTAAATATTCAAGTGAAAGTGCGAAATACTACCCTGCAGGAAATGTCACTTGTGAATCTTTTGCTACGAATACAAATTCATAACAATTTTAAATATTTTTAATTAGGCTTAAGTTCGTCAAATTTAATTTTCATTAAATTATTATTTTTATGAAGAAATTAATTTTACAACATGAAAATTAATTAAAATTGTTATTGATAATCTTTCATTCTTGACCGTGGCCGGGGCTCGAACCCTGGCCGGCAGGTTGCCATGACATGTTTCGATCGCAACCACTCGATCTCTTCAGATGGATTTGCCGTCTTACACTCGCAGCCATCGACTACTGCTGACGTCAATAGTCAAACATCAATCCTTAAACCAAATTGTATTTTTACCTTTGGTAGATCGAAATTTGCTTTTCTGAATGATCATCCATTTCAATTGGATTTTTTTCCTTACTTCTGTTTTCTCGTACTTTTGTCAGGAATTCTTCTTGAAGTCCAAAGTACATTTTTTGTTTTTAATTTTTGTCTTTCTTTTTTCTGTTGACCTTTTTTTCAGCCCAACTAGAAGGACAAATGTGCACATAGAGCTCGTGCCCCAGCTTTAATACATAATAATTATGTTCATAGTTCAACAAAATAACCACACTACTAATTAATTCATAACAATCTTTTTTAATTATTTCTTCAAATTTTATAGGAATTATACTTCTCAGTTGTTGTTGATAAACATTTTTTCGTTTAAAAGGCAAATACAGTGGCAAATGTAGTGTAGTGGAGACACTTCGTTGACAATGTCACCAAAATAGTCGACAAAACTGGTGACTTGGAGACACTGGCACTCAGGTTCCCTTCAGGGTCATTAAACTCAATTTGTTTTTAATTAACACCATCACTTTTTTCCTACTTTCAGCTCATCTTGTAAAAGATTTTAACTAACTAAAATTTTTTGGCGATTGCAGCAAATAAATGTAAATAATATAAACAGTGTTACCAAATATACATCATTGTGAAAACAATATTGATAGCTTTTACTTTTTTTGGGAACATTTAAAAATATTTCTTTGTTTTTTTTTTTTGCATAAAGGGGCAATTGATTTTATGTTAAAAAATCGATTACATAAAAAATAATAATAACACTAGTCGGCAAAAAAAAAAAAAAAAAGAAGTCGGGAGCAAGAACTTTGTTATGTGAATTGAATTGACTTAAGCGTGATGTTGCCAAAAGTAGGGAAAAATCCCTACATGTATTGTTTTTTGTACGAAAATAGGAACGTGGAAAAAATCGAACGGATTTTTAATATTCGGCAATATGTAGGTATTTTTGTTTCTCATATTGCATTATATACGAAATACTTATACATGTTAAAAATGTATTTTTAAATAATAATGATTTAATTTTTAAAGAAATGGAATTCTTAAGTTCAGAAAATGTTTTTGGACAAAACAAATTTTAATTTTTCTAATATTGTGAAATTAATATATTTTGAAACATGGATTTAGAACAGTTAAAAAAAATAGTAAACATATAAAACTATAATGGCAAGGTTGTATTTCCAAATTTATCGAAACTGCTACGGATGCAAATGCGAATGCAGTGAGACCACCAAAAAACGAAACAAATTGACCCCACAACTTTAAGCTTCATTTGTACCCTGCAGGAAATTTGTGCCAATTGTTCTTAAAGCACTTATCCCACGACCAGTGAACACAATATTATAATTAAAAAGAGTGAATTTTGAAAGGTGAAGGATTTTTTCCGCACTTTAGAAGATTCAATATTCAAAAGAAATACTTTTATTTTTTATAAAACAACCAGTTGCTTTTGTACCTGAGTTAATTTAAAATTACACTACGTGACAGTTTTTTGACCAAATGAATTTGACACCAAATATTTAGAGCAAACATGCAAATAATCATCAAATTTATAATGAAGTTTGAAATTTTGTCCACTATTACTCTGCCATTTACTGACTCATCTTTGCAAACGACCCATGGTTATTTTAAAAATTTTATAACCTTTCACCATAAAGAAAGAAATAAATAATCCGTTTAAAATTTTTATAGATATTTGCATTTCAGTCACATCACCTTTTTTTAAAACACAAATAACGGTTATTTTGGAATATCTCAAAAACGGTTCTACTTTGGCAATTCTGACTTCATATTCGGACTAAGCGGAAAATTTTACATAAAGATTAGCTGTCAGTTTCATTTGGTCACGATTTTGTTGAAATTTTGTCACGTAGTGTTATCATTTAAAGACTTATAGAAATTTTCTCACTGTATCGATAAACTGCCTCTTACTTAATGTTAACATAAATTTGTTTAAAAAACAAACTGTCCGTTAACGATTTCAGTTTTCTCATTATACCGACAAAAACGTTGTTTTCAGTTGGCAACATCTTTTAAAAATACGTCTAAAAGTTAGGAGTCAGCTGATTGTATTTATCTCTAAATAATTGGCAGATGCGTGCTGGTTAGGTTTGCGACAGAATATAAGCAAATGAGATAACCAAATTCCTTTAACGTGCAGTTTTTCGTTGGGAAAATAGATAATCGCCTAATGAGAAAATGACAATTAGTTCAAAAGAGCTATGTATATGTATAAAAATATATATTATTTTTAAAAATTAAAAAAAAATGAAAGTAATTTTGGGGAATAAAAAGTTTTAATTAAAAAGATTTTGTTAGTCGTGCTTAATTCCCAATTTTTGTGCTCGATAAAAACACTGAAATTTTTAGTTGAAGGGATAAGCTATTACTATGCGCATTTCACCGGTTGCTTATCCCAAATCGTCAGGAAACTTCATCTAAAAGTTTTAGAACAACTAAAGATATTTAACAAACAAGACTGTTAAGCGAATAAGAATTATAAGCAACAGCTTTACTTGTAACAATATCAAAGCTTTAACAAAAACAACAACAATAAACAGTGAGTTTATCTCTTCATGCTTTTGCAAGTTGATTTTGTCTTCATTTTCAGTTTTTTCTTAAGGCCCAACCATAATGCGCTTAAGTTGGCTTAAGCAAATGTGCGAATACATGTTAATTATATGAGGCAAACCATATTGAACTTAAGGACACTTTTTGCTTAGTTTAATGAAACTGTCATTTGCTTAAGCAAGGTGCGAATCTAATCGCAAATTCCGTACGGAATCAAAAGTTTTTTTATTTTGTTTTTGTTTGCTTAAGTACATTTGAGAGACTTTTTGTTAAGTTTTGACAGTAGGTTAAGCAAGGCTATGCATATTATTGTTGAGCCTTTAACCTACTCACAACTGCAATTAATGTTGAAAGAATTCCATCCAATTATATTGGGGAATGTAAGAAGAGATAAACTCACTGCTTATTGTTGTTGTTTTTGTTTAAGCTTTGATATTGTTACAAGTAAAGCTGAAGGTCCACACCATGCGTTACTCGCTTTTTCGCAGCATACGAAGCTGTCAAAAAAGTAGAATCTGTGTAGTAATACGTAGTAAGTCACATGCACAAAAGCGTAGATGCCTTGAGGGGAAAGTAGGTTTACTTTCTACTTGTGTAAGCGTCACAAGTAGCGTTCGAACAAATCAGCTGATTTTGACAAATTAAATTTTATTTTTACTTGTGCTGCTGCTGCATAAAAAGCGTTGCATGTAACTTGAAACGTAGAACGCAAGTAAGGTTATAAAAGCATGCGCTGCGTGGAGGCGAAAACGTGTGGTATGGACCTCCAGCTTAAGGCTGCTGCTTATAATTGCCGGATTTACAAATGAAAAAAAAATAGGATAAATATTTAAACTTTTATTAAGTAAAATATATTTTAATAAAAATAGTAATATTAACTATTAAATATTTAATTGATGTATTAATATAATTTTTTATTCTTATTTATGTTAAACCCGAATTCCCTTGATTAAATTTTTTAATTAAAACTGATTTTATTTTTTATTAATGGTTTAATTTTTAATAAAAAAAAAGTTGGCGAAAATTTTTTCTGTGCTTTGGTGAAGAGTTTTTAGGATTCTATAAAGCCGAATGTACTTGTTTATAATCAAACTGTTTTAAAAATATTTCAAATTCATTATAAAAGTGGATAAAATACAGATAAAATTTGTTTCTAAACCTTACAATATAAAAACATATGGGCATTTCTTTCTGAAGGTCCACCGTGACCGAAAATTTAAAAGTTATTAAAATCATATTCTTTTATAATTTTGTTATAGAGAAATATTTAGATTTTACAAATTTCATAAATTCCCCCGTAAATTCGTTCACTTAGATGAACAAGCAGACTGCAAAGTTTTACAAACGTAATTTCGTATTTGTGTTAAGAGAGGTGATATTCGCTAAAAATTATTCCAAAAAAAATTGTCTTACATGGTCTGTAATCTAAGGAAGAGTTCAAAGAGCAATATGTTATTCGGATTAACGGTACATTTTTATTTTGTTTTAATCATTATTCAGTTCAATTATTATGGAAAAACTTTCACGTTCGAAATGTCACGTAACGACACAGATTTTGGCTTACAAAAAAAAAAAAAAAAAAATACAGAAGATCTTGGAATCAAACCAAAAGACATTTTAATGTTACATTGCTACGTAAAATTCTGAAATTAGTATGACTAAAAAATTATGCCAGGTTCCGCCACAAAAACTACTTCTATTTTTTTCACGTTTGAACCGCTACTTCTGTCGCCATTATCTTTGACCTAGAATCGCGGCCTACATAAACTTTAGCGTAGATAACAGAGCTTTCTTGGTGCTATAATTTAAGGGTTAGAGAACGTTGAAATATTTGTTGTTTAAAATGTTATTGCATTTTTGATGCGTATGACTGTCACGTTCAACACTATGGAATTACCCATTTAGCAGTTGTTTAGATAGCAAATGTTCTAAACTAGAAAAAAATAAAATTAAATTAAAATTCATGTTTCAATTATTAGTTTTACTCTTAAATGAACAAATTCTTCACTTTAGATCTGCCATAAAAATTCGATTCTCAATACTGTTTACATGAATTTTTTATTAATAATTTTTCCATTTTTAAATTTTTTTCTATTCTTGACTTGCCAAACAAACCAATTTTCAATACTGAAGCTAAAAAACACTACCATGACATTAAATAACCAAATTTTTCTTATTTGCAATTCAAGTGTAATTTCTCTATTGCAAAACTCTTCAACTGCGGTGCTTTATTGTCAATTGAGTGTGCATCTTCTCTGTATTGTATTGACAACAGTATATTCGATTCTCTCTGTTATTGAAGTCAATGATTTTATTTATTTTAACTGTTATTTTTCAGATTTACATACACACATATTTCTTTGGCATTAGGCAAAAAGGTCTTAAGTCAAAAACTGTAGTTTTTCGTAAAGTTAAATTGAAAAATAGTTATTTGGTATATTTCATAGACGCAGATTATACGATTAAAAGCTTTAGTTATTGATTGATACCAAAGGATAGTGAAAATAAAATTTATTAAAGCAAATCAAACACTAAAAATGCGTTTTTTGACTTAAGACCTTTTTTTATCCTAATGGCAACGATTTAATACTCATAGGAATTTAGAAAATGTAATATCGAAATTTATTAATAAAACTTAGTTTAATTGTTGGAATTTTGAAAAGATTCTATGAATTTAAAGTAAGTTATTCAAGCAAGTATTAATTGTGTTAAAGATAATTTAATGCATATGCAGGATGATATAATTTGCTTTGATTAAACAAGAGAAGCATGTAAAGAATCGCCTAGTGAACAGACAACAATTGGTTCATTCTACTTTACGGAGAGTATGTGCAAGTCGTTACACAGAAAAAAATTGAAATTAATATCAACTAAAAGTTTGGGATATTAATTTAAAAATCATTTAAATTTGCTCCAGTTAATAACAAATTTAAAGTATCCATTAAATATTTTTGGATATAAGCAACACTTTCTGCAGTAATGTTGCTGATATAAATAAACGCTTAATTAACGTGATTCAATTTTTAATTAAAACTGATTTTATTTTTGATTAATGGTTTATTTGAAACCAATTGGCGGGAATTGTTTCTGTAGGACACCGTTGTGCGAACAACGCTTTTTGAAGTAGAATAAAACATTGACAAAAGCAATCTGCAAGAGACTAATTTATGTGTGCACAAGAAATTGTTTGGACAATAGCGATAGCTAATTAAGACTGTGTGTTACATTTAAAGAATCGACAGATAAACGGAATCGAGTACAGAATGCAGGTAATTGTAGATTTTCATGAAATGCTTAAAATCGACATTTTAAGCAAGTATGTTTAAAAAAAATCTTCAAAACAGGACCTTTTAAAAATGATCTTAAGAAGTAACACAGGAATGTCCTTTTTAAAATAAGCTTATTTTAATGGCTGATTTTTTTAAGAGGTATAGGAAAGTTTAAAAAAAACACATAAAATTCAGAAAAATGCATGAACTCTTTATTTGAATCGATAGTACGGTCCATATAATTTAATGATTGAAGATTATTTCATGCAAATGTTGACCGTGACTGCGCCTCAAATGGTCCATGCGCTTAGTCCAATTTTGGCATACTCTTTCCAACATTTCTGCCGGTATCTCATGAATAAATGCTTCAATGTTGTCTTCCAATGCGTCAATTGAAGCGGGCATGTGTGTATAGACATGAGCTTTAACATGCCCCTCAAAAAAATAGTCTAAAGGCGTTAAATCGCACGATCTAGGCGGCCAATTGACCGGTCCCGAACGTGAAATGAAATGTTCACCGAACTCGCCTCTCAATAAGTCCATTGTTAAGCGTGCGGTGTGGCATGTGGCACCGTCTTGTTGAAAGCACATGTCATGCAAGTCAAGCTCTTGCATTTTGGGCAAAAAAAAAGTTGGATATCATCTCACGGTAGCGCTCACCATTCACAGTAACGTTATGATTCGCATCATCTCTGAAGAAGTACGATCCAATGATGCCACCAGCCCATAAACCGCACCAAACTGTGACTTTTTCTGGATGCATTGGTAGCTCTTGCAATGCTTCTGGCTGATCTTCACTCCAAAATCGACAATTCTGCCTTTAAACGTACCGAATAGCCGCTTCAGTGGGTCGATTAAACTGACCATAAAATGAAAGAAGCGCGCGATGAACTTTCTTAACAGAGCACGCATTTTGATAATAAAATTCAAAAATTTGCAGGCGTTGTTCGTTTGTAAGACGATTCATGGTTAAATAATAAACCAAACTGAAGATGTTTGACAGTGAAACAAAACACGAAACATGCGTCGGCTGTTTAAACCAGTGTTGCCAAAAAGATAATAGCTAAAAAATCACCCGATATTGTAATATTTTTTAAGTAGTATAAGTAAAAATTTAACAAAAGTACCTTTTCAAAAGATACCTTTTATAAACATATACTTGTCGTTAAATCCAGATCTTTAAAAATATTCCTTTTGAAAAAAGTACTATTTAAAAATCCCATTTAATAAAAGGTACATTATAAACTATATTTCCGAAACAACGCTTTTTAAAAGAAGGAAACTTAAGAATATATTAGTTTTTTTTAAAATCTGAAATCAAAACGTAAAACGCAAAAGGAAAAACACTCGGGATAAATTAAAAAACATACTCAAAACTATCGTACCAATCCCGGAATTTCTTAAAATAAGTACAAAATTCATAAGTCAAGTGAAAAAAGATTGAACTTTTCATTGATTGGTAGTAGCACTCTGAGAGTAAAATTAAAAAATGAGCGTTTAAATCTCTAAGTCTCATCTTTCAGCAATGCATTCAATATGCGTATATATTAGGGTCGTCCAAATTTTTTTTGATTTTCCAAAAAGGTAGACCAGTTTTGTGTTAGGTAAGGGTAAAAATAAAAATTAGTAAAAACATGGGCTCGATCGGTTTAAAATTGCCGTGACGCACGCATATTGAAATCTGGGAGAATGAAATTCGGGCAAAATGGAGAGAAAAACGGAACCAATTAGCAGGTAATCCAATCCAATTCCGTTTTTTAATCTTGGATTTCATGCCCGTCAGGCTGTCCGTCCGTCTGTTCTACAGTCGGTTTTCGAGAAAATTTAATTTTTCGTGTGGGAACCATATGGAGGGTTGGAGATAGAGGATAAGTTTGTTCTAGAGAAATATTGGGGATGCAGAAATAATGGGGGTTGCTCATACATTTTACATCTCTAAGGGTGACTCCTGACTAGTTACGGGCATTGTTTCTCTCAATTTAGCACGGCAATTTTCAACCGATCGAGTTCATATTTTTACCAAATTTTTTTTACCTTAACCTAACACAAAACTGGTCTACTTTTTTGAAACCGATATCTTTTTAAATTTTTCCTTCATTAATGGTTTACTCTAGTGTTTATGCGTGTGTTTGTTGTAGAAACTACAACAACACCACACAAGTAGATAGCAAACGATTTGCTTGCTTTATGTAGAAACTGCAAAAACAAAAGAACAATAAGAAAATCATACATTACTTTAATGTTTAAAAAGTAATATAAAAAGCAGAAGTTCCCATTAAGTTTATATTTATGTAAGAACATCAAAATTTTAAAGTAGAGAACATGTTAAGCATGATGCTGGTGTTTTATAATTGAAATTCTGTAAGTTGAACAAAAGGGGAGAGTAAATCAATCATAATAATATTCTTCTTCTGTCTCTGGTTCACTGGGGTAAGTGTTTTAGGTTATAATCAATCTAATTTCACAAGCACATTTTGAGATTGATTCAATCTTTGTTTTACTTAAATCAATCTAATTTTTAGATTAATTCAAGTACGAATTTGGGATTAAATATGGATAAGTTTAGTACTTCGCACTGGAATAATCCGTTCTTGAATCAATCTTTCTGTACATGATTCAAGAAAATCCGTACTTACCGTTCTATTGATACCGCTTCGGATTGATTTATGTATGGATGGATAAATTTTTCTTTTAAGTGTAACCTTTTAAGAAAAGGTACTGAGAAAAAACTTTATTTCCAAAACAACACCTATTGAAAGAAGGAAACTTGAAAAAATATTTAAAAGAATATTTCGTTTCGTTAAAAAAATTTGTATTCAAAATGTAAAACGTTAAATAAAAAAAATTGTAGAACAATTGTGATTTTTTTTTAGTTAAACTGTCGATTTTTAATTTAAAATTTCGATATTTAGTTAGACTTGAGTTCATCAAATTTAATTTTCATATATTTATTTTACTGAAGAAGGAACACACATGAACAACATGAAATTAATTAAAATTAATTGGTAATTTTTTTTCATGGCTGAGCTGGGGATCGAACTCGGTTTGAATTTACTTTTCGAGAATAACTACATTCTCATCATCAGAATTGTTTGCAGTTCTACCCTCTGCACCACTGCGGTGAATTCCAGCCGAACAGTCAAACATCATTCTTTAACCAACGGTATTGGTTTTTTTAAAAGGTGTTTTCATTAAAAATTTTGTTAAGTAAGTTTTTCAATTCAATTTGATTTGTTCGCGCTCGACATCTTGTTACTTGTTAATTGGTCTGTGTGCGTACAAATCACAAGTAAGTGAAAATTTTAAATATATTGTGATTTGCTCGATTTGTTAGTGTGCGCGAACATTAAACAATTTTTTAGTTTAGTGTATGTATTTTTTTATAGTCTTATGGCCATTTTCTCAATGTATCGACAAACTGCCTGTTACTTAATGTCAACATAAATTTATTGGACCGATAAACAATTCATGTTTTCGTTATGACGTTTGAGATTATTTTGATTTTTGGTCGTCGTGCGTGAAGAAATAGTACGCGAATCACGTGCACAAATCATTTTTGTGTGGGCTGCATAAGAAAGTTTAAAGTTGAAAATGTTCGGTTTAAAAAATGTGTCTTATTTTGGCTAAGAAAACTTTCTAACTAAAATGCTTCATTATAAAATTTTGTTGATTAAAACATTTTGGTGAATTACAATTTTACTACTAAATATATGCAACTTTTTTTTGGATTTTCGCAAAAAAGTTTTTCGATTTCAAGCTTTCTTTATGAAAAATTTTTCGTTTTTAAATTTTTCGTAAAAAAACAGCTGATTAAAATTTTATTCTTAACAAATATTTTGGAAAAAATTTTCTCTAAGAACATTTTTGATTATTATCGATAAAATTAGTTCTGTAAAGAGAAATGTTGTCTACTGAGACATTTTTGCTAAGAAAATAAAGCGTTAAATTTTAAGGGCCGATGTTGAATGTGAACGGCACATAAACGTCACGTATTTTTCTGCATTTCATTTGGCATTTCACAATTTCAGACTTACTCAATTTAATCCATGGAAATATACACAATCGAGCAACGCGTTAAAGTTATTCAGGTTTATTATGAAAATGGGCGTTCAAATCAAAATGCCTATCAGCTTCAGTGATGAGGCACATTTTCACCTCAGTGGATTCGTCAATAAGCAGAATTGCCGCATTTGAGCGAATGATAATCCAAAAGTGATTGTCGAAAACCAATGCACCCACAAACAGTGACTGTTTGGTGTGGTTTATGGCCTGGCGGCATCATCCGGCCGTATTTTTTCGTCGAAAATTTGTACCATCGGATGGAGGTCTGCCGACGAGGTCGCGGCGGCCATTTGGCCGATATTTTATTCCATACATAATTGAACCATACCAATACTATGATAATAAAAAGATGTGACAATGCCCTAGAGGGAAGCGAACTGACACCAAAGTAGTCTCGTGCTAGGTCTTTGGTGGTAGAGACCGGTCCTAGTTTGAACACTTTCTATGAATAAGACCTATCACTTTTACATGGGGTTGTCATTGGAGGGGGTCAATTGACACCATTTGACCAGCCAAAAATCTATTCTCAATGGACATGTTTAGTGATAGTTACTAAAATTAAGTATTATTTCAATACAATGTAGTATTATTTCAATAAAAAAAGTCCTAGAATTAAATTCAAGAGCCAAATGGTGAAGACTGTAGTGTAATTCATTACTTTTCCTACCTTTTTGTTCTTCATAAACCATTGGTTCTCCTTTCACTGGTCATGAGTTTTTTCTTTTTGTACCTGTTCTATTTTCACAACTCCCAGGACCAGTCTGTTGGAGCAATTGCCACAAATTTCCCGCAGGGCCCTAGAGGGAAGCGAACTGACACCAAAGTAGTCTCGTGCTAGGTCTTTGGTGGTAGAGACCGGTCCTAGTTTGAACACTTTCTATGAATAAGACCTATCACTTTTACATGGGGTTGTCATTGGAGAGGGTCAATTGACACCATTTGACCAGCCAAAAATCTATTCTCAATGGACATGTTTAGTGACAGTTACTAAAATTTAGTATTATTTCAATACAATGTAGTATTATTTCAATAAAAAAAGTCCTAGAATTAAATTCAAGAGCCAAATGGTGAAGACTGTAGTGTAATTCATTACTGTTACCTGTTGTATTTTCACAACTCCCAGGACCAGTCTGTTGGAGCAATTGACACAAATTTCCCGCAGGGTAATTTCCTAAATAACGTCTGTTTTATTCAAAATCAGCATCGGCCCTAAAATTTAACCACCCTTCATTTCGTTTACATTAATATTAATATGAACTTTGTGGCTTTTCAAAACTATTCTTAAAAAAAAACCTTTTGAAAAAATTAGTTTCGTTTAATAAAACCACCTGTCCAACATCCTACTGGCATTTTTTAATCAGTTTCCATTAAATAAAATCCTTCTTTGCTAATCTAAATTATCTCTGCTGCCCATCTAGACCAAAAATTAGTTGAACATAATGAGGTTTTTCATTAGCAATTACTGTAACAACTTTCCAGAAAAAAGGTGACCATTTCCTTTGTTCTTTTTTTAAGGTTGATGGTTTTCATTCGCTTTCATAGCTTTTAGCCACATTCTAATTTTCCTCTCATTAACTTAATCCTATTAGAAAGGTATCTGTCGCCTTGTCTGTCTAAACACATACGTTTGTTCGGTAGGTTTTTTTCTAGTTGTTACTATTTTCCAGTGTTTTTTTTTTTTTTTTGTATCCCAACGGAAGGAAAATATTTAATTTCCTCTTTTTATATCTGGTCGCTCTTTTTTGATATCCTGCAGGTTAAAAAAATAATAGAAACGGCACATTAAGGATGTTTTTTACTGGTTCGTTGTAACTTTTACATGCGTGTTTGGGTATAAGTACGTATGTATGTGAGAGTTAATAGGAGTGTGTGTTGAACACATATTTGCACAAGTTGTTTTTAATTGCTTCAAGCTACAAGAAGAAAAAAAGGCTTTTGTGTTTGTTTTTTGAGAGTTTGAGATTTTTTTTTAATTAAAAGCAGAACATTGTAAATAAAAATTAAGCCCAGCATATCAGTTATTTATATTGTTAGTTTAATATACTTGAAAAAAAATTTTACGAAGAATTTTCCATAAAAATTAGATTGAGAAACTTGGTTTAGTAAAAATTAAACAAATCTTTTAAATAAGAATATCTTCGCAGGGTAAGATTGGATTGAGCTTTGAGATTGCAGGTTCTAGAGGAATAAAGTTCAATTATAGAAACCCAAAATAAAACGGTGACTTTGGTTGAGTTTTAAGTTGAGTTATAAGTTAATTTTAGGAAATACAGAGAAAAGTTAAATGTAATAGAAAATACAACAGGTGATAAGTTCTGTTTGGATCCAGTGCCCATGTTCTGTAACTCTCGCGTCGAGAAACTTTTCGATTGAAATGTGAGAAAATAAACAAAAAATGCCATAAACTGAAACAAACAACAGTTTTTCTCACTTAACTGCGTCGCACAGTGTTCGATTCTTGAATCTAGCTGGCCAAAATTAATAACTTTTGTAAAAAACGTGTAGAAAGTTGATCTTTTGCACAAAAACTTTAAAGTCTCTATTTGAAACAACTGCAAAAATAGGGACTAATCTGCCTACAGACACGCCCACTTTTCTTATGTAAAATACGATATGTTTAACGCATTGTTTTGTTGGTATCTTTGGACATAAGAGGCATATAACGCAAATTTCTTGAATGGGGACTGGAAGCATTTTACTTAAAACTATTGCATTAATATTAATTACTCTGCCCACAGACACACTAATATTTGTGGTGTCTACAAAAAAAAAATATTAATCACAAATTAACTGCCGGTTTAACGATGTCGAACGTCATCGTTCGCATAGAAAATTATATTTAAAACAATAACAAAATTCGAAAATTTGTTTTTGTTTTAAATGTAATATTCTGTGCGAACGTTAACGTTCGAAATCGTTGAACAGGCTGTAATTATTTTCTCTGATAGTTTGTTTTAAAGTTATTTAGATAACAAATTTGGAATTATTGCGTTTTGGTCCGAATCCATAGTACTTATTTCATTTTGCTTTGAAATGTATGAACATATTATTCACAATCAACTTAACAAAAGCAAAAGGTATTAACTAAACAAAAATTCCTTACGTTTTAATTATTGCATTTTGCTCTACACCATTGATATTGAATTGCAGTGTAGTCATTGAGTTTTAGAATGCTTTAAAATAAAGGTAATATAGATTTCAATGTGTAGAATAGGATTCAATCAAAAAATCAAAAAACTTGAAAAATTTAATTATTGCGTTTTGTTATGGACCTCCTCATTTATTAATTGACAGATCTAAATCAAAAATCATAGCAAGGACCTTATCTGCTGAGAGACCGATTTCCAGATCGATTTTTGACCTAATCTTTTTTAAATATATGTTTCTCTTTGTGGTGAAGCTAGCGTCAATTCCTTTACCAGTCTGGCTGAATCGCGTTTTCTAGACGATCGCATCTGTGTTTCAACTGCCATTATTAATTAATTATCACTTACGACATTAGTCAACTGTTTAATTTTCCTTCTTTTGCTTTTTTGACTATAATTTTCAAAACTTTTTGTTGGTCTGCCTCTAGTAGAGTTTTGTTCCGAGAATTTTTTGTAAAATGCGAAAGATCTATTGAAACGGCTAGCCAGTCGTTATTATCGTGCAGAAAACGTAACTTTGTTCTACGAGCTTTTTCCCATCTATCCCGAACTTTATTACATATATGGGGGATTCACAAGGTGTCATAAAGTCATAAGTCTTAAAATAATAACATGAAATAATACGACCCTTGTGAACAACCCCTCATAAATTAGTGTGCTATTTTGAATTTAAATCAGCTGATTCAAAACAAATATAAAAAAATAAATATTTACGTAACATTATAATATTTTTTAATTCTAATCCATGACTAAATAAATTAAATTAGATCTTACCTCCATTTCCATTTTTTTAGACGCAAATTACAAATTAATTTTATTTTGTCTGTTTATCAAACATCAAAGTCCTAAGCCCATATAATTTGACGCCGCAAGTGTTTCGTTGCAAAAATTGCTAGCCGCAGGTCAAATTCGGATATTAGCCGGATAAAACTATACCATCAACGGCGACGGCTACAAAAACTAAAGCGGTTCGGCTCAACCGCTTAGCGCAGGTCTCTTCTGATTAATTACGACGGCACAATAAACATAGCAAGCAAAGTTTTATTAATTTAAGACACTTTTTGTTAGCAAAGCAAAAACAATATTTTTAAACCATTGTAAAATGTTAGAACATTATGACAATATAACATGATAGAACACCTTGTGAATACCCCAATAGTAAAACAAAAACTTTTCAGTTTACTAAATTCGATTGTTGTTAATAAACTGCTGACAAAATTTTGTGAAATGAAGTCAACCATACGATCAACTTTGTCTTTTTTGACAGTTTGTATTAGTTTGTATTAGACTCCATGTCGGTTTTGAAAAATTTTGTTCAGCATGGGCACTTTCGGGCAAATTTTTTTTTATTTTCTATTAGTCCAAAGTCCAAATTTTACTTAACAAGTAAAAAGATCATGGAAGTATATAGAAGAAAAAAATATTTGTCTACAAAGTTTTATTTTCGTTTTAAAAAATGTTACTTACAACCTTCCTGATATAATTGCTAATAAAAACTACGTCCTCTATTCGGATAACTGAAAAATACACCGCGTTTACTCTAATAATAATACCAGTCTCAGTAAAAAAAAGAACTAATTAACTAAATTGCACAGACAACTTGTAATTGACCTCCAAACATAAGCAATTTTTTAAGCGAAATAAACCAAATTTTTTTTCTTCATTTTACATGATATTCGTTGTACCGTTATAGTCGTACATATTTGAATTCCAGCAAAAATTCATGAGAAATATCTTAGTTGGTATGTTCTTATTTAAATATTGTGGTCCAATTTTTTCCTTTTTATAACTCATTTTTGGGTTTTTGGCCAGCCAGATTAAAGAATCGAACACCGTGCGTCGGTAACCTTTTTAGCGAGTGTTGGCAGTTACGTAAGGAAATTACTCGTCAATTTACCCAAAAAGTATGTCTGTAAAATTTCTGTGACAAGGTTCCCGCTTTGATCTGTCAAATAAACTCACGAATAGAAAAGGGGCGAGAAAAGAAATTTTAACACTAATAAATATATTAAAAATGTAAAATGCAAAGAAAATTAATAATAACATTTTGTTCTTGGCACATTTTTTCATTGTTTTATTATTTTGCTTTTAACATTTTTAAAAAATATACGAGTGTTTTTAAAGCACGTTTGCAAACAACAAATATTAAAGTAGCAATTTACATTATTTGGTATAGCCGACGGTTGTATTTTCGCCGCCGTCTATGAAAATTTTTAAATTTTAGTAAATTTCGGTCGCCGTCAACGATATGTGTGACTGGCGTTCTCAAAGTCTGCAATGACACATCGGCCACAATTGCAACGTTATGACATTTATTACGGAACGATGTAATTAGATTTTTTTTCCCGGAGTTTTTCGATTCCCGGGAAAGCGGGAAAAATTTTTAAATTTCCCGGGATCCCGGGATCCCGCTCCATACAAATAATACAAAGTAAACTTGGTTTTATTAATGAAAAAAACTTTTATAAACAAACGTGAGGGAACTTGTTTACAAAGTAAATAAAATAAATGCTTAAGTACTACAAAAATTAATTGAAGATTGAAAGCGGAACTTGAATTATTATTACCTTTGGCTATTATAAGTAAATTCCGTATTTTGATGATCTAGTACAAGATAAAATAAACATAACAATTGAGGTACTCAAGATATGAGATCAAAAAGTAAAATCATAAAATATATAAAATATTTTAATAAATATATTAAAATTTTTTAACGGCGTAGGAAATTACTTTCTGACACACTCAAAGCGTTTAGTGAGTCGCCAAAGAGTATATTTCTGATTTTGTTTACTGATTACCATGTTTCCGAAAAATTTCGTTTACTTTTTTACCGAGGTTGGACAAATAATTAAAAGTGCACCGTTGTTGCATGCTTCTGATGTCAAGGTTGATGCAAAAAATAGCATCATCCGGACTACTTCTTACAAACTATTTCTTTTCATTAGGTCCATCTGTAATCTTTAGGACAATGTGTTTTTCAAATTGTATATTTAAGTAACTTACACGAGTTTCATTATTTTTTTTATTTCGGTTTCCCTGCACTTCCCGGATATATTACCAAGCTCGATTTTTTTTTTGTAGATACGACTATGTTGCAATAACGTAGCGATATGTTTATGTATATCCTATTTTTAAGACTTGTCCATGGTCAATGAGAATTTACTGCCTGCATCTTATTTTGAATTTATGTTCTTTATCAATTCATCACTTCACTAAATTTATTAATTATCAACTGTTGCACTGCCTATTCTGCTTTTAATAGCTTTATTGCCGCAGGAGACATTGATTTACGTTTGTACACATTTCTTATAATTGATCTCATCGACAACCCATCCACAGATGCTAATTTTTAGAGAAAAGAAAACTAAATTTCAGAGTAAAAATAGCTGTTTTCTGAAACTATGAAGAACTTTTTATTTCCCGGGATCCCGCAACAAAAATCCCGGGAAAACGGGAAATATAATAAGTGAAATATAATAAGTCCCGGGAATTCCCGGGAAAAAACCCTAGACGTAATCTCTTTTGATAGTTTCCGGCATGAGTTACAGAAACACTTTTTTCTCACTTTTCGAGAAACAATGGAATATTTTATTTCACATCTTTTCGATGCGAAAAGTTCTCACTAAAGTTACAGAACATGGGTAAAAGTGTATAAAAAATCTATCAATTTAAAATAAGAAACCAAAATTGGTCCGTGTGTATCCCTTTCCCGCCCCGGCTACACAAACGTGTAGGTAAATTTTACGTTTTTTGAAGAGAGAAGTTTAAATATAAATATTCAAAAGATTTTGTTATTCGTGCTTAATTCCCAGTTTTTATTATTGATAAAAACACTTGAAATTTATTGTTGATGGGATAAGCTATTCCTATGCATTTCACTGGTTGCTTAGGCCAGATCATCAGGAAACTTCATCCATAAAGGTTTTAGACAAACTAAAGATATTAAACCAAATAAAACTGTTAAACGTATAAGAATTATAGCAACAGTTCTACTTGTAACAATATCAAAGTTTAAACAAAACACATCAACAATAAACAACAGTGGGTTCATCTCATCTTACATTTCCCCACTACAATTAGTTGAAATTCTCTCAACATTAATTGTAGTTGTAAGTAGGTTAAGAAAAACAAAATGAAAAAAACAACAACTTACAAAAGATGTTGTCAATTAAGTGTTTTTTAGGCCGTGCACTGCCTGTTTATTATCAAAAAGTAATTTCAATTTTTGGGAATACAAAATTTTAATTTCAAAAGATTTTGTTATTCGTGCTTAATTCCCAGTTTTTATTATTGATAAAAACACTTGAAATTTATTGTTGATGGGATAAGCTATTCCTATGCATTTCACTGGTTGCTTAGGCCAGATCATCAGGAAACTTCATCCATAAAGGTTTTAGACAAACTAAAGATATTAATCCAAATAAAACTGTTAAACGTATAAGAATTATAGCAACAGTTCTACTTGTAACAATATCAAAGTTTAAACAAAACACATCAACAATAAACAACAGTGGGTTCATCTCATCTTACATTTCCCCACTACAATTAGTTGAAATTCTCTCAACATTAATTGTAGTTGTAAGTAGGTTAAGAAAAACAAAATGAAAAAAACAACAACTTACAAAAGATGTTTCAACTTTTCTTACTTTGTTATGTGCTATCTCTTAATCGTTGTCTGATAATTTTTTGCGCGGTTTATTTTAGTAGTAATGCTGACGCGTGCAAAAAGGATGATCATGTTTCGCAGTGCGGAAGACAAGATATGTAACTATCATTATTTTGTTTAAATTACACTAAATATATGAAGATTTTGTTATTATTTTGTAACAAGAGCATCATACATTTAAATAATATCCAAATATTTTTTAAAACACACTGAATTTTTTGTGTTTTTTGCAAGCCATGTGTACTTACACATATGTGTAATATGGGTTTCTACTACCTCAATTGTGCATAAGAAAACTGTGATTAGGTGCAAGCGTTTGGTGAGGACTTTGCCGAATAATTCCTTTGTATTCTTTGTTCGGTATTTTACCAGCTTACTACTTTTGAGGCGATTGGCGGAAATGAATGTGCATGGAACTCGCACAATACAAACAAATTGTTTGCGCCTAAACGAACAAGTCATTTTCGCATACAAAAAGAAGGAAAAGGAAAAAATAGTCCAAAAAACGTTAAAAAAATAAAATTAAATCAAAATATTTACAATCGTTAGCAAATTACCTTTGATTTAAGTACCCTAAAATAGATATAACTAGAGGGGGCACTTTTTATTTGCCCACTCTTAATGTTTTTTTCTGGTAAAATTACCTTTAATTCAAGTACCTACACATAAAACTAAGTAGGCACGACCGTTTTTCGGATTCAGGGCGCCTACGGACCTCAGCCCCCTCAAATTTTAATTTTGTTTTGTCTTTTTTTTATTTCCAGAGGTGTTCCAATTTTTTTTCGTGTGCCTTGTAAACTACACTTTTGCCAAAAAATGCTTATATTTTGTCCAAGTGAAATCCCAAGGTACACATATGTGTATGTCCTTTTTCTAAGGACATGGGCTTTGTATGTACTTTAAAAGTTCATTTTTACTTTATCTTAGGGCGAATTATCATATACTGAAAATTTCATTGAAATCCGCCAACTTTGAAATTGTTTGGGTCGGAAAGGGGTATGTTAAAATGGGTTTTTTGAAGATCCCAGCTATGACGGGGTCTTTGACCTTTTTATTTATGTGCATCACATATAGTCCAGAATAGAGTGCTATAGTTCGGCCAATTCAGTTCACAAATGGCCGAGTTACGAGCATTTAATTTTTAGCCATAAGTGTCTAGCCCTTTAACCTTTACTTTTTGAAGACTTCTTATAATCTTAAAGCTTCGTTTTTTCCTACTTTACAAAAAATAATGGTTATGGCAAAGTTGTGATTTCGATTTACATGAGCACCTGTCATATGGAGCAATCTAATGATGGATCTCAACAACTTCGTTAGTCAATATGTGCACTTAACCCATCTTTAGCCGCATTCCTGTTGTTCGATGTTGAAGATAGTAACGAAATAAGATTTTTAGTAACTTATAGACGAAAAAAACATTGCAAAAACCAGTTAGAGCGCTGGTAATTTCATTCAATGTTCGGCTAAGAATGGGTTTGGAACAATAGCGCCATACATATACCATTTGTGGTAGGAAAAGAAAATTCCGAGAATTTATTTCTGAAACACAAAGAATATCAAATATTAAACATGAGCCAATTCGTTCCATTTTTTCCTGGCTTACAAACAAGTGTTTTCCCGAATTTAGGTTTGGTACTTTGGATCCATACAAAACAAATGAATTTGATGAAATCATGCCGAAATACTCTCTGTTAGTCCACCTAACGCTCATAGAAATATGTTTCTGGGATAAAAATTTGGAACAATAGCGTCCATACAATACTGTGGCGAAAGGTAAAAAAGATTCGGAACATCTGAATCACTTTTACTTTATTTTTATAGTGGAAAAAAAATTTCTATATTTTTTAATAACTTTGATATAAAAAACCCACTCAACTTGAAAACCAAAAATTGAGTTAACAAAAATATCACACAATATCAATATTGATTGACAGCATATGACAACTGGCATCTATCTATATTAAGTTCGTAAATATTTTACCAGCTAAATGTTATTCAAATACATACAGGGAAATTTAAATTTCGCTGCAAAAAATTGGATATAGTTTTATTTGTTGTCTGTTTGCTAGTGACCGAAAGTTGTTCGAGCAGAAATGGATGTGGATATTTGAGAATAACCATTCATGCATGGCTATTAATGTATGTGTGTGTGTGTGTGCCCTGCAAATAATATTGGACTACAGATCCATTTTGATAAAATGGACTGGTCAAAGCAAGCAAATGCAAGCATGGAGCATGTCATTGTTAAAAAGTGTTTGTAGTGATACGAAATGTCTTCGTTTTTTAACGACATGCTTTCTTTTTTAAACGACTTCAAAACGAATCCTCTTGAGTATACCATGGAGTAGTTTTAAAACTACTCCTTAGTAGTCCAAAGGTGGATTATATGGTCCTCCCCTAGGATATCGTAATGTTAATTAGACCTTGTTTTTTCCATACGTTTGGGATACTTTTGGACAATTCCTTGTCCCTTGTGGGCTACATCTTACACGCGTGTTTGGACTAGTCCTATTATTTGCAGGGTGGTTTATCAAGGAGCACTTTTTGTGTGTGTATGTAGAAGGTTTATGTATGCTTGCGAGTTGTGTATAATTAAAGGGTTTTAATATAAGTAATCCTAAAATACGATATATCATACAGATGAATTTCACCTCATTAGAATTAAATAACATACAATTTTCACACAAGTTCAGCAAAAATGATAGAAAAGAATATGCCTGTAGCAAAAGAGAACTGAATTATTGTTAATAGAAAAAAGGAAATTCTATATATTTTTTGTATTAAAATTTTTTTTAAAGTTTAACTTAAAATTTACTAATTTACTTTTTACAGTACACTTTGGCTTATTTTTCGTGCTTGCAAGTGAATCCTTTAAAATGCCTGAAAAATTTATATTATCAAAAAACACAACTACAAAAGTTTTAAGGAAAATAGAATGAACATTTTCCACTGTTGTGATTTAAGATATTTGAGATTTAACACAACATGAAAAAAGATAGAAATAAATATGTTTCGTTATTAAACTTGTTAGGTAAAGTTATTTAAGATTTCGTTAAAACATATCCATTAGGGTATTCAATTAATCGATTAATCCGGTGAATATTTATTCGAGGTAAAAATTTAATCGAACAATAAGCGAATAATTTAATTTTATTCGGTTAATCGAATAATTTTAATTTTGTCTTGTTTTGAAGTTTAAAAATAAGTAACAACAATTTAACAAAAATAATTTTGAAGTAATAAAAGAGTAAAACTTTTTTAATAAAAAATAGCATCAGTTTAACAAACGTATTCAAAACGAAAATTTGTGTACAACGACTTTACTCTGCTCATCGAGTGAGCAACTAAAATGTTTATTAAGCTTAATCACCATTTAGTTATGAGTTTATTTAAAACATTTTTATATCGTCCGATAAAGAAAAACTTGTACAACTCTGTTTTAATTAAATTCAATTGACAGAAATAGCAAATTGAGTTAAAAAGACTTTGATCATTCGATATTAAAAAGTGTTTCGAATAACAAATCCTTAATCAGGGGTAGGGATTCCAATACCGGTGTTGCCGATACCGAAATACCGGTAATACCGAAAAAAATCGAGTACCGAAATACGGCTTTAAAATTACGTACGTATTACGGTTTTTAAAATTTAACCACCCTTTATAATTGGAAAATTGTTTAATTCTTGGTGCTTTGTATTAAGATATTTTTATTCCATAAATAATACCGAAAAACCGATAATACCGAAAATACCGACGGTAACGGTATTGGAATCCCTAATCAGGGGATATGCAGTAACTTCATTTTGGTTTTGAATATGGATGTAAATGTTTATGTTTCAAACGATTTTTATCGTTTGTGTTGATAAAACTTGATTTAGAAAAGATAATTTCACTTATTGTTGACATTGGATAGATTGAAAGTAAAGCGTCTTGTTTTTTCTAAAAATTAGTTGTCTTCCATTATACCACATGAATCTCTTTTTGATTTTTTAACAATTTTAATAGGCGTTTTCTCAATAAGCGATTATCTTTTTTTCCAACGAAAAACTGCACGTTAATGGAGTTTGATCTTCTTACTGCCTGTTCATCTATTTGCGAACGAAGACTTCGATCGCTTAAATTACATTTAAAGCAAAAACAAATAAAAAAATATTGTTTTTGTTTTACATGTAAGTTAAGCGATCGATGTCTTCGTTCGCAAATAGATGAACAGGCAGTTAATCAGGTTTGTTCTAGCTTTCGACTCGAATTGAAAACGAAAAAAAACAATTGCTTGACGATTTGTCAACTCTAATTGTAGTTGTAAGTGGGTAAAGAAAAAACAATTTGGTTTTTTAGTTTTGTTTTTTCTAAACCCGCTGACAACGACAATTGATGTTCGGAGAATTCCAGCCAATTGTATTGGGGAATGTAAGAACAAATTAAATCACAGTTTATTGTTGGTATTTCAAATAAAATTTTGTGTTCTTTGTTATTCTCATTCACTCTACAGTCCTATTTGCAGATTTAATATCTTTAGATTTTCTAAAATTTTTTGGGATGAGATTTTCTGATGATCTGGCCTAAGCAACAAATAATTTCAATGTATTTATCTAAAATGAAAAATTGGGAATTAAGCACGACAAACAAAATCTTATTATTATTTATTTAAAAGTTTATAACCCAGAAAATACTTTGATATTAAAAACTTATTTGATATTTTATTATGCGCTGTTTTCACAACACAAGTGATTGCACTAAAAAATGAAATAAGTCATTTTTTTCAAAAATCACAAATTTTACTATTAATAGACCAATGTGCTGTTTTCACAACTCAAGTGATTGAACGTGTAATAAAATTTTGATGGAAAGAACTCAGTTTTTTTAAATGCTTTACATATAAACAGTAGAAACAGCACATTAGTCTATTAATAGTAAAATTTGTGATTTTTGAAAAAAAATATGACAGACTGAAATTCTTTTGAATCAGTTCCGTTAGGGATATGTCCACTGTGTTCAAATACTGCCATCTCAAAGAATCAAACCTATTAGAAAATGAAGACTATGGATAAGGCAACCATAATATGGTTAAAGTGTTTATAGGTTATGGTAGCCTTTTCCATAATTGCTGTACTTGTGTAGTATTGCCTCCACCGTTTACATGAATTCGCCTTGGCTTAAATCGTATATTCCAGTAAAAACTTCGCGTACTTTTTCAAACGGATAGCTTCTTTCACTTATTATTTAGTAGCGTTCTTCTATAACTACTTTCTTCTGGATGTTTTTAAGGAAAATTTGACTTACTTTTGAATGCGTTCATTTTGGGACATCCCTTATAAAATTCATTGGTTCTTTTTCTATACAAAAAAAATTTTAAACAAAAAATTTTTAAACATTAATTTTTTAGTCAGGATTATGCTGGAGTCTAAACTACCTCAGTTTAATTAGTTTAATATTTCAGCATGTCAAAATTTGAAATTAACATCCTCGTTGTAAGTTTTATTGTTTTCCGTTCTCTTTTATATACTTTTTTTGTTCTTTTGTCAGATGAATAGATGAAATGTTTGTACAAGTGTATGTTGTAATTATCCCCGTGACTCATGTGTGTGCATAATTGCTCTCTCATTAGGCGTGTAATTAATGTCAAGTATTCTTTTTTTTTGTGTGTTAAATGTAAAATTTATAATAAAAATCTACACGAAGCAAAAAAAAAAAAACTTTCAGTTTAGTTGCCAGAGTACAGGGAGTGGGTTCACCAACACAAAATAGTGTTTTCTAATTTATAAAAACAATAAAAAAAACAAGTAAAAGTGAGATATTCGCATGTGTCGATTCGTTGATACCCTACATATAAATCCACAAGATACGAACCAATCTGAATAAAACTGAAATCAAAGTATTAAAATTCGTTGCGGTTTTAATCGTTTTCAAAAAGCACGCTTTCTAGAATTAGCTTTATATGAGACTCTTATGGTTAAATACTTACCGAACTTCACGAAATTCAGTCGTGTATTAAGTCTTTTAAAACTATGACATACCTAATTTTAACACAATATCATTATCTGTTATCGTTTAAGGCTTAATTAAGTGTTTTCTGAGAGTTGGCTTTATATGGGGGCATTTCGTAAATTATGAACGGAACTTCAAAGTTGTATGAACCGAATGTGCTTTCAATCCCAAACTTCTTAGGTGAACTGAAAACAATTTGATATTAAAATTGTTCTTTTCTTTTTAGTCGTTAGGAAGTAAGCGTGGTTTCAACAGGTGGAAATGACTAAATCGACTTAGAATTACTCAAGGATTCAGTATATTTCTACTATATGGGGCCTTAAATGAATATTTAAGGAGTTTCACAGTTACTGCAGACTCAGAAAACGGCTTCCATGGAAAATATCTTAAGTAACTTGATGCAACTCCACAATCAGACTACTCATTATGGCGTGCAGCTAGAAATCTCAAAAGGCCAGTTGTTTATAAACCATCATTAAAAAACTTGAATGAAGTTGGGCAAGAAGCGATATTGAAAAAGAAAATCAGTTTGTTAGTCATTTTAAAATCGTATTTGCACCAAATATATCTCACGATATAGCAGTCCAGTTACTGCCTGTTAATGTAAGAGCAGCTATTCACCTAAGATTTGTGATAAGAGAAAAAGAAAATGCAATTTGTGACATAAGCACTAAGAAGGCACCTGGTTGATAAGATCAGTAGTAAAATGCTGCTGGAGCTACCTCGCATAGCAAAAAATTTTTTTTTAATTTCCTAAGCTAATCCCGCGAAGCTCTTCGCTTGTCTGCAGGAAAGAAACCAGAGTCTCTGGCGGGAATCGAACCCGCAACCCCGGCGCTGATAGACTAGCTCACTACCAGCTAGCCTACCGGGGCACTCAATTATTCTTTTTATCTTCAATGCTATTTTACGCCTTGAATACTATCCTCAAAAGTGGAAGGTTTCCTTAGTTCCCATGATACCAAAGCCAGGTAAAGATCATACAAAAGTTGAGTCATATAGGCAGGCCTACAAGCTTACTTTCTAATATATCAAAGCTGTTTGAGAAGCTGTTAGTGTCAAAATTAACCCCAATTTTAAATGAAAATAGATGCATTCCTAACTACCAATTCGGCTTTAGAAGAGAACACAGCACAATTGAACAAACCCATCTCAAGCTTTTGATAATGTCTGGGATGAAGGCTTATAACATAAATTGAAGCTGAACTTACCAGTTAACACACACAAGCGGCTAGAAAGCTACTTAGTCGGTCGAAAGTTTATTATTAAAGACGGTGATTGTTTAAACTCTTCTCAGCCAATTGACGCTGGAGTCGCTCTGCGAAGCATCCTGGGCCCACTTTTATACTTAATATATACCTCAGATATGCCAACAAACAACTTCACCCAAACTTCAACATTTGCTGATGATACAGCTTTTCTAAAACTGCACGAAAATAGTCAAGAAGAATCTCGATACTTACAGCCCAATAAAAAATTTTATCATTTTGCGAATCACTAATGGTACCTTGAAAGAAATAAGCGCACAATTAAGCGCTTCGCAATCAGACATTCAGAAATGCAGTCAAGTAAGTGAAAGAGCTCTTAACAACTTTTATAAAAAATAACATTTCAAGTGCCACGGCATTTCCTTACTACGAAGCAGGTTTGTAAGAGAGAATACTAAAAAATAACTGTATCAAAACATTCAGTGTGTAAAGCTGATCGTTACATCCAGCAATTTTTATAATGGGCTTTATGTGCCCAAAATGTATTACTTCAAAGTTGGAACTCGCCACATAAAATGCATGTCTTAAGTAAGCGCAATGGTAAGCAAAACTTTTATGTTTTTCGTTGGAAGCTCCATTTTTTATTGGGTTAAACCATGGAGGATTAAGGTCAATGAGCCAAAATGCGTACATATAACATTCACCTTGCGTCGGGAATCATGCCCCCGTATTAAAATCAACAATCAAATAATACCTCAACATTCGCATGTAAAATATCTCGGTATACATCTAGATCGCTGTTTAACGTGGAAATGCCATATGGAGGCAATATCAACTCAAATGAAACTAAAACCCATTCAAATTTATTACTTTTTGGCAGAAACTCTGTTTTTAGTCTTGATTGCAAACTTCTTCTTTATAACTATGGAGCACTGCCTCGGCCTCTAATATCGACAAAATTCAAAAGCGCCAAAATTAACTTCTTCCAATAATCACAGCTGTCCCTTGGTTTACAAGGATCTCAATGTTCCATTAGTTAAAACTATGATTACGAAATATGCAGTAAAATACTTAAAAAGGCTGGAATTGCATCCGAATCCACTAGCTTGAAATATTTTAAATGATTGCGGCCACACTTGCTTAAGGAGAAGACACACTGCAGCACTTACCCATTTAGATGAGCTATAAACACCTACATGTGCGAACAGAAACCGTAATGATGTAATTTTTTGTCTGGCACTGGCAGGACATAAAATAAAGAATTAGGATAAGATTTGATTAATAATTGTTAGTCCATGTTTAATATATGAAGATTCAATAAATATTTATTGAGTAAAAAAAATGTAACTTATGACTACCGTTTAAATCCCCCAAATATACATTTACCATTTCTTTTTTAATTTTTTTCATTCATCTTGTTTTGAGTCTCATTAATCGCATTGTGTAATTTTACATTGCAAAGAGGGGATTTAAAAGACAAAGATTTTTTTTGTTATTGATTTAATTTATTAAATTTCAGTAACCAAGCCTTAAAGCAATAATCGGTTTACCAAATTCTTTTTAATACGTATAACAATTTGTATTTAATATTAAAAAGAAATTTGTAAACCGATTATTTATTTATTTACCCATATGGTTACGGAAATTCAATAAAAAATCGTAAGTCTTTAAAATCCCCAGTTGGATTACTAAAATTCCATAAACTTAATTAAATAGGAAAAAAATATCTTTAAACTTTTAAATTCTCTGCAAAATTTTTTTTTCTGTTTTTAGTTTAATTCCAATTTAAAAGAAAATATCAAGAAAATGTAGATAGTCGCATGGTGGAATAAGCAGGTGGCATCGTTACGGCAACAAATACAATATTACAACAAAAATGGAAATTATATCACCGTTTACGTCAAAAAATACTTTAAACAAAAATCAAAGCGGGACGCTGAACGTGATGAAATAAATAAATTTTTAGCCAATTTTTATTTAATTATGGTCAATATCTTATTTATTTTAATTTAAAATAAAATACAATAATCACAGCACAAAACGGGGAGTTTTTGTAAACATAAACAAAACTTTGACATTAACCTAGACAAACGATGCAAGAGCAAAAAATTGTCATCTGGCGTAGTGCTGCCACCTGCATATTTCACCATGGATAGTCGTTTTAAAAAAAATTTTTTTTTTAATTTTCAACGAAATTTGTATGACAGTTTTTTTGGGATTCAAAAATTAATTAACAAGGTTACGTTATAATGTGCTAAATTCCCATTTAATACTATTGACAAACTAAAGTTTATTGTTGATGGGAAAAGCTATTCCTATGCGCATTTTACTGGTTGCTTAGGCCAGATCGTCAGGAAACTTCATCCAAAGATTTTAGAAAGACTAAAGATATTATACAAAAAAAAAAACTGTTAAGCGAATAAGAATTATAAGCCCCAGTTTTACTTGTCACAATATCAAAGCTTAATCAAAAACAATAAACGGTGAGTTTATCTTTTCTTACAGTCCCAATTGTAGGGTTGTTTTTTTTATCAACTCTAAATGTAGTTGTAAGTGGGCAAAGAAAAACCAAAAATAAAACAAATTTCGAAATACAATGTGAAGGAAATGACAAACAGCCATTCGAGCTAATTTATATAGGAACAACAAAACGTACACTGGAGACAAGAATGGGAGAACACAAGATGGACATAATGCGGAGAAAAGAGACAACAGCACTAGCACAACACATCCTACATACTGGTCACACAATTAGGTTCGATGATGTAAAAATCCTAGATAAAGAAAATAAAGAAAGAAAGAGGTACACAATTGAAAGCCTAAGAATCCAACAACAATTTAATAGAACAATGAATTTGAAGGAAGACACGAACAAAATAAATGCGAGCTATATTGTTGCCATTACTTGAGCTGTGATGTTTAAACTAATATGTATTTTTTTAAATATTAAAATTAATTTTTATATTTGTATGATCCTGAGTACATCTAAAACTTTTTAATGTGATTAAATTTCATATTGTAAGTCTTTATTGTTTATGTGGCACATTATTGTATTTATTTTATTGTTTTTATAATTTTTAAATAGACAATCCCTTGAAAAACAATCGACAAACGTCGGGAACAAAATATTGTAATTAAAAATTGAATTTTATTTACATTGAAGGAATTTAGGCCCTATTAGCTTGACAAAAATAATATTCTCAAACAAATTTCTTTATTTTATTTTGCCAGTTCAGTTTTATTTACACTGCCACATGCATATTAGTTATCAAAGTTTTTTTTTCCAAATTCCAAAGAATCTCCATGTTTACTAGTTTTTTTTTTATTTAATTGTTTGAATTCTTTGTATTATTTTTTTTCAGCATTTTGTAGATTTAAGCCTTATTCACAATCAGAGCAACAATTTCGTTTTTCTTCTATCTAACTTCTTTCCAAAGTATTTCAAATATTTTCCTTTCATTGAGTATAAGGCGGTTAAATTAACGTTACAAGATTTGATTTTCCGAAGTGAAGCTAAAGAAACGGTAAAAATTTTTCAGTTTCTTAAAACCTTTTCTTTAGCTTCACTTTGGAAAATCAAAACTTGTAACGTTATTTTAACCTTCTTATACTCAATGGAAATAGATGAAACTTTACAGGCATACATATTCCCGATGACAATACATGAATACATGGGCGTAGCCAGGATCAAATCTAGGGGGGGGGGGGCAAAAAATTTTTTTTTGGTAAAATGTTTTTTTGACCGCCTTTTACTCAATGCAAATGGATGAAACTTTGCAGGCATACATATTCCCGATGACAGTACACGAATACATGGGCGTAGCCAGGATAAAATCTGTGGGGGGCGATCAAAATTGTTTTTAATGTTCTTTTTTAAGAAAAGCGTTTCTTAAACAAATTTTTTTTAAATGTTCTTAAACTTATTTATATTTTTTTGTATGAAATATTTTAATTGTTTGTATCCATGCTAGAATTTATAAAAAACTAGCTGACCCGACAGACGTTGTCCTGTCCAAATTAGGAAAAATGTTTGCGTTCGATTTTTAAAATCCGTTAAAAAGATACGAACATTTGAAAGAAAAATTAGTCAAATCGATGGAGCCGTTTTCTGATTTTAGGTAAATCGAAAAAAGTGGGCGTTAAAGTGGGCGGGGCTAAATTTTCTTTCCATAAAAACCTAAGTTGGACCATAGCAATGATTTTAAAGAAAAAAAATCGTCCAAATCGGTCAAGCCGTTCTCAAGTTATGCGCTTAATATAAAAAGTGGGCGAAAAAGTAGGCGTGGTAAATTTTTCTTTCGATGAAAGCTTAAAATGGATTAATACGAACATTTGAAAGAAAAATTTGTCAAATCGATGGAGCCGTTTTCTGATTTTTGGTAATTCGAAAAAAGTGGGCGGGGCAAAATTTTCTTTTCGTATAAATCTAAGTTGAACCATGGCGATAATTTTAAAGAAAAAATCGTCCAAACTATATAGATGTCATTGGTGGTGCAATACGAAAATTGGATTTTGCCACGCCCCTCAGCCCGAAGACCGAAAATTTATTTTACATGCAAAAAATATGTTATGTTTACACTCTTTCTTCATAATCTCTCCATTACAGTCAATTGTAAAAGGAGTATTAAGTTTTTCTGTTAAGGAAATTTGAAGACATTTATTATGGTGATAATAATAAAAAAAACACATGGAAAAATCGTACGTTCGCGACCGGTACATAAGCCAATTAAACAAAAACCAAGAGAGATGTTTTATTTTGTAAACACTGGATGGAGACCTACATTAATACACTTTTAAATAAATTAATCACTTTTGAAAATTACGTTTCATTACGCAGATTTTTACATTTCACTACTGTCAGCCGAAGTTGCCTTCTATTTTGAGTACGTTCGTGACCACACGTTTATAACTCTTATTATGAAAACTTAAACACGATGAAATCCAACTTTTGTACTAAACATAGAGCTACCGAAATGCTATCGAATCGCAAAAAAAAAATGCTAGGAAAAGTTTTATTTTTCTATATTATTTGTACATCTAAAGCGTACGAACGTACGTTCGTAACCCCAGGAAATGCCCATATAAAGAATGCATAAATATATTCTTTGAATTCTCTAGAGTTGCAATTTTTAGGCTCAACATTTTGACCCGAATGTGTTCTATATCGCTCTTTGTCTCTTAGTTTTCGAGACAACACAGTTTAAAACTTCTAATTTTTCTGTTGTCTAAGAGACTATGGAGTTAACTTGTTTTTTCAAAAAATGCATGGAGTTATCTAGTTTTTACATAAAAATTGATATTTTTATGATTTTTGTTTTTCAAATAACTATTAAATGAGAAACTATATCGAAATTTCGATCTGACAGAGTGATAGTAAATAAAACACGCTTTCTATTTTTGGTGTTAACTAAATTTTTACAAAAATTGGGGTTAACTAGTTTTTCCATACGGCCACAGAAATATAAATAAGCCATTTCTTTTGATTGCTTAACCCTTTCGGTACGGGAGACGATTAGTTCGTTTCAAGCTTTTATAATGGACTATTTTTACAAAGATACACTCAAAATATTATGTAGTTAAATTCAAACGAAAATTCATTTGAAACAAATTAAAATTCATTTAAAAAACGGATCATTTACATTTCATTTAAAACAAATGATTTTTTCAGTAATTTCTAAGTTTTTTATTTATTGAACATCATATTCGTTAAAATTGAATAGTTTTTACTTTTAAAAAATATATTTTAACCGATAAAAATCAAACAAATTAACAAAAAAAAATACGGAAAACATTATTTTTTGGTAGTTTGTTTTTTTAATAACAAACATAAATGTTGAAAAATAAATTTATTCGTAAAATAACTATATTTTTATTCAATTTTAACAGTACCGAAAACGAATTTAATAACCTACAATCAGTTACTGTAATAATTTTATGAGTGTATGCATATTAAACTAATATTTATCTTTTTTTTGTGTGCCCCTACCCAGGTAAGAGATTTGGGGTGGGACATATATGTCCCATCAGGAGTTTGGCATGGGACATATAAATCCCATTAGTCGTAAACATATAAAAAAAGGGTATACAAAATCAAGAAATTGTTTTATTTTTACGTTCTAAATTCATATATATCGACCCCTAACAGCGAAAATAATGTAAGCGCCAAAAATCAAATTTTACAGGAGAGAGCTTTTTTTGTTTTATTTCATATTATTTTGTATGAAATTTGTCGCTTACACTAAAATTGTTTTTGCTATAAAATCGTAACGGTACAATATGTGACCATGATATTTTAGGAGATGATGCAAGTGTTGCCAATAAAGTCATTTATTTAAAAAAACGAAAATTGAAAATCATGTCGCTTACGTTATTTTCGCTGTTAGGGCTCGATATGATCCACGAATGTACAGCTGACATCACCAATCTATAAAGACTTTATTCCACCATTTCTGTGATTTACGGTCTAGTTCATATATTTTGGATACTGATCAAAAACCTCCTCCAAGCAACACATGTTATGATAATAAACAAGACTTTGTTTAATATTTGTACTTAAACGTCTAAGTAACTAAATGGGAGAGTTTTGTACCATTTAAAGTGAAAAACTTCAATACTAGGACTCTGGGAACATTCAGTGGGATACATACGTCCCAATAGGTGGGAAAGGGTTAAAGTTCCTACAATCACTGTTATTTGTTTCAAAAAGTGTTTTATTCGTAAAATATCGCATAAAATTGGTATTTATAATTTGTTTCTCACACTATTTTTGATTGAATTAATTTTTGAGGAAATACGCTCTACAAAATTTAATAAATAAATTTTTTTAAATATGGAAAAACTTCGGATTTATCACAACGTCTTACTTTAAATACATCCTCCCAAAAACTCACAATAGTTTGCTCTTTTTAGGAAAAATCATTTAGGAAAAATAGCACATAATTGAGCAATATTTTTTTGGTAACCTTTTAATACATTAAAAGGTTCTAAAACTTCAACTTGTTTAAGGAAGTCGTTATCAAAATCGAAACTTTTTAACAATCCATTGCAAAGTTCAACATGAAACTTTAAACAATGAACTCTTAAGCCTGTTTAATCATCTTCAGATAATTTATATGAAGCTAGTGCTGAAACTACTTCAGCACCTAAAACAATATATTTTTAAGGTAAGTATACATACTTTCATGAAAAACTTTAAATAAATTAAATTTGGCATCTCAAAAAACTTGTAAAAAAGGGAAATCTTGACAAATGGCAACGTTGGATCTGATTTTACCCGGAAGTCCCTCGCTGTTTTTTATTTTTTTTTATTTTTTGTATATCTGGAGAACGGTAAGGGCGAAAGTTTCCAAATTAGGTACAAGTATCTTCGTTGTTCATAACATCCCAAAGAATGTGGGCGGTATTAAAGTAGTGGGCGTGCCACAAAAGTTTTTTTATATCTTAAGAGTGGCAAGAGAAATTATTTCCAAATTTGTTACACATAACTAGATTATTAATGCACAACCTCTGTAAAAATATAGGTAGGATTGGAGAAGAGGGCGTGGCACCTCCCGTACAAAAACATTAAAGATTGCGGTATTTCCGGGGAACTGTAAGAGCCAAAATTTGCAAATTAGGCACAAGCATCTTAGTTATCAATACACAACATCCGAAATAATGTGGGCGGGTGTGGAGAAGTGGGCGTGGCACAAAATAGATTTATTTTTATGTAAACAACAGTATTCATATTATCGCACCATGATGAAGGGCATATCAGATTCGGCATAGCCGAATATATCGCACTCTTACTTGTTTTAAAACTTTTTAGTTAAATTTTTGTTCGAAAAATTTAAGGAAAATATAGGAATTGCTTTGGGAAGAAGCCGGACAAACCCAAATTGCTGCTGTCATTGTTAGTGAAGCTTTTATTAAAATTTTTTTTCTTTTAATGCGAAATTGCCCTTTTATTTGAAATTGTTTTCCGAATAATTTTCAGAATGTTTTTTTTTTCAATTTAAATTTATTTTGAAATTCTAGTGAACCAAGGAATTCATTTCAATAATTTAAAGACAAAATTTATCAAAATCTACTGGTTGTAATTTTACATTTATTTTTTTCCTTCTTTATTTCATTTTACTTTATTTTTAAATACAACGATTCTACTTTGATGTTTTAATATGTTTAAAAGTTTTTAACCCTCTCATCTGTTTGAAAACCACCTGCATGCAAAATAAGCATATGAATATTTTATTAAATGAAAACTTATTTAGAAAATTTGCATAAGTTTCTGGTTACTAGCTTTTAGTTTTGCAACATTTTCTAAAATATTTTTTTTTGTTACTTGTTAAACAAATTGAAATATTTTAAATGAAATACAAAAAAGTACACAATTGCTCTAATAAAATGTTCACACATATTTGACATAAATTATAGTTTTGTTCGTTTATAATGCTGGAATATGTTTCATACTTTTTTCAACAAATTGCCTGAGCATTTTATTTCAAATTGGCCATCCTCCCGTGTACGACAAATATTTTTCTTTTTTTTTTAATTTTATTTTACATTTTATTTATGAATACATAATTAAAAATATTGAAAAGAATAAAGAAACAGTACAAAAATAAAATTAATTTTTTTATTTTCCAACAAAATGCAAAGGATTATTTCTCATAAAGAGATTAATTTTGTATAATTTCGACAAGTGTACGACGAGGTAAGTTTTCCTATTGAATACAAATTCAATGGTGTGTAAAAATATTTATTGAGTGATTGATTTTCAATCAGCATGTTAAATTTTACATAGAATTTAGAAAAAAAAAACAAGTTGATATAAAAATAAAATTAAAAAAAATTTTGAAATGAATAGCAAATATTTAAAAAGAACTGCTATAATATTATTTTTACCAAGAGAAATATTTTTATTGAATTAGCATAAGAAATCTGGTGGTTAATTGAAAAGGAAAAATCTAAGTTTTGATTTGAGTTTAACGTAAAAAGGATGAATTTTAATAAGCATGACAATTTTTTTTTTAAATACATAAGAGAAAAAAAAGCTTAAAATAACCAAGAAATATGCTTTAAAGCAAAGAAATAATCATAATTTTACATACTAAAAACATAGTCATAATGGTTAATTTTTAGAAAAGGTAAACTTATGTACAGGGAAACCAGAAATATGCAATTGCATGTTTTTCCTTGTGCGACTAATAAAGGCAGAAACAATTTATTTATTCGTTTTAGAGCTTTTTATGAATTTTGGCATCGATTTGTTAGTGCATATTTTTGCATATTTTACCATTTGCAGCATATTTTTGTTAAAAGAGCCTTTTTGCAGCATTTTTTAGGTTTATAGCGCATATTTTGCCTTTTTAATGCATATTTTGATACATATTCAATTTTTTAGATGCCAACAATAGCTTTCGCAGCAAATAAAAATTTTTTTTTTCGAAAATCTGTTACTTTAATTTCGACATCTACATTTAATTTTTACTCTAAAATTGTAAGACAAAGCAGGTTGTCATAAACGATAAATGTTATGCGATTTGTATCTAGACCGATCTTTTAGTATTCCGATCAACTCAGAATCACATTTTGAAGTGATCTAACGATGTCCATCCGGCCGACTGGCTGGTTGTTTGTCCATGTTAGCCTTGTGCGCAGAGTACAAGTTCTAATTTTATCGATAATTTGATAAAATATGGGCGAAGTCTATGCAAATGGTGAGAATCGGTCTATAATTTCACATCCAAGTTAGACTATTTGTGTCCGCAAGCTATCTAATTAGGATGGTATTTAAATTAAATTCGTGCCAAAAATATTTTACTTCAAATTAAATTATTTTCTAATCGGTTCACATTTGCTCAAAGCTCCCATCCTTAACTAGCTTTAAATTCCTTTTAACTGTTAACATTTGTTAACAATTTAGCGACCGTACCTAAAATCCCTTTAAGACAAAAATCCATATGGATGTTAATATATAGATAATATTCGGCACAAACATCTCTTATATGAATTTTAACCTTTTTTAGGTTTTTTTAGAGTTTGTTATTAAATTGCTGAATATTGTGTTTTCAAATGAGCAATTTTAATTTTTAGGGCATATTTTTAACATTTTTTAGGGCATATTTTCCAGTTTTTACTGCATATTTAATGCGCATAAAACGTATTTTTTAGAGCATATTTCTGGTTTCCCTGCTTATGTATGTATATATCTTTGCCTTAATTGAGTTCTACGCAATAAATGCCTTTATTAAGCTCAATTATCCATTCAAAATTGCAATTTAATTATTGCTCAATTAATACGAAATTGTTATAAATATTGAGTAAAATTAAAATGCAACTCTGCAGTGCACTGTCACAAGTGTGTTTAGTGCAGTGATGTAAATTATGGTTGTGTTGGTGAGATTACTCTTATCTTTTACATGCCCAGCGGGCGAAATGTGCGGTTGCGAGGCCTATTGCGAGGCCTTATTAACGGCTTCTAAGGGTCATTTATGTTCGATTAAATTTTTGGAAATCAGGTAAGGTACTGAAACTTACACTAGGAAACATTTTCATGAAAGGGCGATGCAAACACCAGGGCCAGCATTATGTGAGGAAACATAGTATGTACCTACATGCTTTTCATTAATTTTTTATCAGACCATTTAAAGTTAACTTACATTTATTGCTATGAAGACTTAAAAGCAATTAAAATTAATACAATTATCGAAAAATGTTGAGATATGGACATACACAATCAGTTATTATTTAAATAAATTTAATTTAGAACCTCAAAAACTTTGCTTATTTTTTGGAAAAATTGAGCAGTTGACAATATTTGAAGTTTTTTTACAACCTAATACAATTCTTTCCAATATTTTTCGTTTTTTGCTCAACATACCTTTGCGAAGTCCAACAATGAAAATTCATTTGCTCATACTAATGCAAATAATAACCCCATTAAGTTTAAAAATATTCTGTAAGTATTTACCACCATTATAAAAAGAGAAGATTTTCGTAACAACAACACATTATTTAGGTTTGCGGATGTTAATTTATTGCGTTGTTTTGAGCAAATGTATTTCAAATCGGAAAATATTTGTTCGCAAAGATATGTTGAGGAAAAAAGCGACGAACATTTGAAGGAATTTTTTTTTAATATAGTATATATCGCCCCGTCTAAATTTTTCGAGAACTCAAAATTATTTTCCCTATCTGGATAAAAAACAAAATAAAAAAGATAATAAAACAAAAAAAGGTGTACATACCTACATACAGTTATTGCATATTTATTTATATACATAAATATTTATATTATTTCTGTTTAGAGGCCTCAAAACAGGCCTTGCGATATTTGCGATATTTTGTTCTTTCTTTAAATATGGAAAATGTTGTTTACATTTTGCTAAGTTAATTGACAATTGCTTATTGAGTAAGCTAATACCGTGTTCAGATATGCACCTTAATTGAGTTCTACGCAATAAATGCCTTTATTGAGCTCAATTATCCATACAAAATTGCAATTTAGTTATTGCTCAATTAATACGAAATTGTTATAAATATTGAGTAAAATTAAAATGCTACACTGTAACAAGTGTGTTTATTAAGCAAAATACAACTTACTAAACAGTGTTTTGACATTTGGCAACTGAAATTACAACAAAAAAAGGCCCATCCATTAGATCTGCGCAAAAGCCAGATGTTTATTCCTTAAAGATGTCAAAAGTTGTTTACATTTTTTTATACATGTACATTTTTGTTTACGTTGAATTTTGTATGAAGTAGTTATATAAATTGATTTAGCTAAATTTTGTATAAGTGAACAGAAAGATAATTATGTCAATAAACCGAATATTGACTTAATAAAAAATGTATATCTGAACACGGTATTACGGTGTTTTCTTTTCTACAACAAAAAAAAAAAAAATTACCACATTTTAAAAGGTGCGTGTCTTGCCGAACATGTTATACTGTAATTTTTTATTTGACGAGAACAAAACACAAAAATGGATCGCCCTGTTTTTAACAGCTGACAAAAAGTTTGTTCTTCAATATATAAAAACAAGTAAGAAAGTATAGTCGGTCAAGCCCGACCATATGATACCCAGCAGCACAGTATTTAAAAACACATCATGCTTATGTGCCCATATAAATATGGATTTATCTATGTTTATAAACTTCATTAAAATCGGTTTGAAAGTTTGTCAGAGGCAGAAGTTGCCCCCTACGTCCCCTTGTGGTCCTATTCTTGAAAAACTGTATAGCTTATGTGTCCATATATATATATGTTTTAAATTTCATTAATATCGGTTTGAGAGGCAGAAATTGCCCCTATTTCCCCTAGTTGCCCTATTTAAAAAAACGAATACCTTTTGTGTCCATATAGATATGGTTCTAACTATGTTTTAAATAAATTTTATTAAAATCGGTTTTATAGTTTCTGAGAGGAAGAAATTTCCCCTTATCTTCCCTCGTGGTCCTACGATTCGACCCAACAGGCTTGGTCCTTGTGTTAATAAGAATCTATGTCCCCAATTTTATCAAATTATCTCCAAAATTGCGACCTGTACTTTGCGCACAAAGTTACATGGACAGCCAGCCAGCCTGCCAGCCGGACGGACAGAAAGTGATGGGACCAATATTTTAAGGTGTTTACTATTGTGGTGTCGGTATAAAAAGTACATAAATCAAGAAGTGTGTTCTTCAAAACATAAAAAAAAGTATACATAAGCCCAAACTTGTTAATAGATTGATATGAAATAAAAAAATAAATTAACAAAACGAATGTCCAAATTCCAATTTCTTCAGTTTGTTTTCCATAAAATATGTAAACAAGAAAATACCTTTGGCAGATTGCCGATTTATTAACATCAAGTTTTAACGATTTCTTGATTTGACGTTTTTTTTCAAAAATAATTTCATAACACCGAATCCATTTAAATTTTATATCACTGACAACCTACCATTAACAATGTAATGCTTCTTTTGTTTTTACTATAAAATAATAGAAAAAATAACTATTAAAACTTAAAATTTTTACTGTCCTGATTAAAGGCGGTTTTTCCCAACTTCGTCTGGTAACCCTATATACAAACAGAAGACAGAAGACATCTTTTTACAGGGCATTATCAACACTCTCGATTTATACGGGACGTAAAGTGCAATGCCTAATGACATTTAAGGGTGAATTTGTTTATGAATAAAACACGCTGCCCTTTTTGAGAGCAAAGCATTTTTAAGAAACGAACACCAAATTGCATTTTTGAAAATAAATAAAATGTGAAATTTTTTGTAAAAAAGAAAACGCCATTAATATGCAAGATTTAAATTGTCAGAACAACTAGTTGGCCCTGCAAGAGAAATAAATAATAAACAGTTTAAGGCAATTTATCAATTCATCATTATAAATAGTTTTTGCTTCTCCTGAAATTTTTTAAACAAGTTAAATACGGCCTTTTGCGTTTTAAGTAACGGTATATTTACGGGTTTTCAATATGGATTTCCGATATTTTATATTTGTTATATCGATATGGGCATTTCCGTCAAAAGGTCCACCGTGACAGAAAATTTAAAAGTTTTTAAAAGCAGATTGTTTTACGATATTGTTATAAAGAAATATTTAGATTTTACTAATTTTATAAATTTACTCGTAAATTTGTTCACTTAGATGAACAATCAGACTGCAAAGTTGTGCAAAATAAATTTCTTATATGTGAGAATGTTTTATTGTATGTTTTCTTTAATACTTATATTTCTTAAAAGAAGTGATATTTGATAAAAATTATTCCAAAAAAATTTTCTTACATGATCTGTAATCTAAGGAAGAGTTCAAAGAGCAAGATGTTATTCGGATTAACGGTAAATTTTTATTTTGTTTTAATCATTATTCAGTTCAATTATTTTGGAACAAATTTCACGTTCGAAATGTCACGAATCGAACCAGAGTTTGGCTTAAAAAAAAAAGAAAATACAGAAGATTTTGGAATCAAACCAAAGACATTTTTATGTTACATCGCTCAAAGTAGTTTGACTAAAAAATTGTGCCAGGTTTCGCTTAATTACGCCTTTTTATACATGGCCACAAAAACTACTAAACTAATTTTTTTCACGTTCGAACCGCCACTTCTTTTGCCATTATCTTTGACTTAGAATCGCGCCCTCTATAAACTTAAGCATAGATAACAGTGCTTTCTTAGTGCTATAATTTAAGGGTTAAGAGAACGTAAAAATATTTTTTGCTTAAAATGTTATTGCATTTTTGATGCGTACGACTGTCACGTTCAACACTTTGGAATTACCCATATGTTATAGCGATGACCGAAAAATTGTTGATTTTGGCACGATATCAACGCATCTGAGATCCAAGAGCGTCCAATTCATTCCCAAAAATGATGATGTATGGTGTAGATTTTGGGCTGGAGCCAAATATTTCTTTGAAAATGACATTGGTCCTCTATTAAGAAGGTGAAACCATAAAATGGTTTCCTCCAAACATGCTAAAGTTTATTATTTTTTTTTTTCTTTAGTCGAGAAGCTAAAATTTAGAGAGTCCAAGGTCTCTGACTAAATCACTAACCCCATCTGGATTCAAGGGCTGGCGTTTAAAAGAAATATCTAAATAGAAGTCATTTGATTCCCTTGCAATACTTAGTGAAGAAGATTTTTTTCGTTAGACATATTGTTGTTCGGGGTCATCTCTAGAGTACAGGACTGGTGGGGAAGTAAACAATAATAAAGTAATAAATAAATTAAGATCGGTTTGTTTTGTTATCGCCTGTTTTGTCAACAACGCAAAACAGTTATAGAAATATGCTCTAAAAACCACGTTTTATGTGCATTAATGTTAATTACACTGGACATGAAATTGACACTTTTTTTTCGTGACAAGCCGGGCACATGGCGTTTCAACATAATTCGAGGACGCTGAATACAGTGGTGCCCACGGTTTTTTCAGATTGGCTCTGGTTTTCGAGATATACCGTTATTTCGAAAATGGAGTAGGTTGCACAACATATGTTCGCGTAACTCAAAAACGGTTTAGTTTATTGAAATTACTAAAAAAAATCGAAATTCCGCAATAAAATTTACTTTAAGAACGCTAAAACTCTTTTTCTAATATGAGTAGTCGTTATTGAAACATAATTTTTTTTTTTGAAAAAAAAAAATTAATTTTTTTATCAAAATTTCGAAATTTTTGTTTTTTAAAAATTCATAAAAAATTAAAAAATGCAGCTAGGCTTCTAATTTTTTGCAGACTTATAAAAAAGCTACAAACAAAACAAGTCATAAATGATTAAAATCTGTTTGCAACTTTTGATTTTATTCACAAAAGTCGACAAATTTTAATTAATTTAAAAATTTCATAAAACGCAATATTTGTATGGGAGCCCCCTAAGAGATGGTGATAAAGGGAAAGTATAATTTGAGAAAATGTTAAGAACAAAAAACTAATGGAGGCCAGTCATACATTTTATCATCCTAGGGGCAACTCCTGGGCATTGATGGGACTTTTTCTTCAATGTATTTCTAGTCTGCATTGAACATTTTGTATAGAAGCCCCCTTAAGGAATGGAGATAGCGGGTGGGTATGTTAGAAATAAATGATTGAGATGAAAAATAAAGTGGGGTTGGTCATACATTTGATCCATCTAGGGGCATCCTAGGCGCTGCAGGGGCCAAATTTAAGGCTAGGGTTCTACGCATATAAAAAACAAAGTTCCAAATAAAATAAGCTATAAGTGATTAAAGTCTGTCTACAACTTTTAATTTTTTCATAATAGATGAAATAAATTCACACAAAATTTTGTTAGATGGAAATATGCAAACATATTTGACGTTGTCAGTTTATATTAAATTATTTCATTCGAAAAGTTTTTCAATTACATAACTTTAATAACTTGGGGAAAGTTGAAGATAACGTCAGATATATTATTTTTCATTTAACATAGTTAATTTTTGTAGTATTTCTGTACTTATATAATTTCGTATATCATTTTCGTTAGTCATTAAAATGTTTGATTTTAAAATAATTTTTTACATAGTTTTATAGGTGATTTTAAATATAAAATTTAATTTCTAAATTGTTTGCAATGGCAAATACGTATACTTATTAATTATAATTAAATATTAATTATACGTAATTTGTAACAAATATATATAATTATATAATTTTAGACTCCAAATAAATTATATTCTTCATATATATTGAAGAAAAGGTTCCAAAACTGCCTAGGAGTCACTCCTAGTGGTATAAAATGTATGACTGGCCTCCATTAGTTTTTTGCGTTCTTAAAGTAAATTTTATTGCGGAATTTCGATTTTTTTAGTAATTTCAATAAACTAAACCGTTTTTGAGTTACGCGAACATATGTTGTGCAACCTCCTCCATTTTCGAAATAACGGTATATCTCGAAAACCAGAGCCAATCTGAAAAAACCGCGGCCACCACTGGATTCAGCGTCCCCGAATTATGTTAAAACGCCATGTGCCCGGCTTGTCTGTTTTTTCAACTAGCATAGTGTTATTTACTAATGTTAACATTTAAAAGGAAATTAAAGCCGTTTATAAGTGGAAACTAAGGGCAAATGTGAACCGAATCAAAAAAGACTTAATTGTACAGTAAAATATTTTTGGGGCGAGTTTAATCTAAAAACCAACATAATGAGATGATTTACGGACACAAAGAGTCTAATTTGGAAAGAAGTTTTTATGTACAAAAATATGAAATTATAGACCGATTCTCACCATTTACATAGACTTCATCCACAAGATTGCAACTTGTATTTGCGCACATGGTTAACATGTACAGACAACCAGCCAGACGGACGGATGGACATCGTAAGATCACTATAAAAAGTGATTCTGAGTCTATCGGTATACTGAAAGATTCGTTATGATTTCTGCTTATTGCAAACACACATCGCCAAAAACTTATACAATTACATTTTCCTTAATTTTTGTTAAAAAAAACTTTTTCTTTACTGACAACCTCCTTTGTCTTTCAATTTTAGAGTAAAAATTAAATGCATATTTTAACACGTTGGGTATTTATAACAGAAAAGCCAGGATTTCGCAAAACAAATTTCTTTTTTTTATTTGTTGCGAAAGCTCTTGTAGGTATCTAAAAAAATTTAATATTTAATATTTACAACAAAAAATAAATATGTATATGTAGATTTTGTAGCTGTGTGTGTCCTTTTGAAAATCATCACATGGCAACACATAATTTTTTTTTTTATCAATATTCCATCTTTTATGCATTTAGTTTTTTTCTGATAAGAAGACACAATTGAAAAAGGAAAAAAGTTGTTGAAACAGAAACGGAAATAAAATTTATATCGATGATGTTAGATGAGGGATTCCATTTTCCAGCAATATTAGAATTATAAAAAGAAAAAAGACCTTACACAGTGAAATATCCCTTAACGAATACTTTACTTTAGCGGACGTCCCCATTCACGGGACACTTTTGCTTGGTCCTGTAGTCGTTTCATATTGAGAGCTTTAAAATCCTTCGAAAAGATATTTCTCTTGTACCTAGACATTTTAATCGTCCCTTGGGTGTCCGATCATGAGAAATTCCACTGTAAATAGAACTTAAAAAAATAACTGACAAAGCCTACATATTTGGTTTGTAATATTTGTACTTTAGATTCAATAAAAAGCAATAACAAGGAGAAAAGATTTTTATGGATTAAAATTGGAAAAATAAAAAAAATAAAATTATGTAAAAATATTTTTATGTAAAAAAGGAATTTATTTTATTAGTTTTTTTCACAAGCAGCTAGAGAAAAATAAACTGGTACTGTGGAAAAGTGAAAGGGTTTATTGCTGAAGTTTGACTCTGTAGTATGGCATTTTATTTACAACACTTTGTAACATTCTTTTTCAAAGGACATGTTATGGTTTGCTACTAAAAATTGATAAATTAAAAAATATTTTAGGGAAAAATACTTTTAAATAAAAAATTCCAGAAATACATTAAAATCAATATGATGAATATATGTGTTTTTTTAATAATATTTCAATAAAACTTAGAAATGCTATAAAATGGTTAGAGAAAGGAAATTAGATGTTTTGATACGGCAGCATTATATTAACCACTATAATATAACAAATAATATTATGTATGTGTGCCCTCTCCAAACATTTTTGAAATTTTTTGGCGATTGCTTGTTTGGCGATGATTACGCGATCCCATTCAGGGAATACGAGTCGCTGACCATCGCCTACGCCTTACAACTAGGCGATGAATATACGAGCGCACACAAGTAGCGGCAATCATCAGTGTTTTTTTATAACTTTCGATAGAATTTTGTTTCTTGTTGTTTTGTTAAGGTAACGGGAAAATAAATATTTGGTTTCAAGGGCAATTAGCAAAATTGTCATTCCAGTTGAGCAAGTGATTTGTAAAGGTGTATTATTGTAATTCATTTAAATAATATTTAATATATCCTTGAAAGCAATTTTCATCGCCCGCGAATAGCCGGCAAATTGTCGAACATCGCAGCGATGCATCGCGTGGAACTCTGGCGAATCGTGAAAACGTTCGCATGTGTCAACCACGGGATGCATCGCAGCGATGTTAGACAACTTGCCGGCGATTCGCGGGCGATGATTCGGCGATGGAAATTATTTGCAGGGCCTACTTATAAACAACGAAAATGCGTATATTTGTGTGCTTGTGCGTGTCTTTGCTTGTTCGGCCAAAAAGTGGGCTGGATTCAACCTCTAACACAAAGACGATATGGAGTCCTTTACTTTCCAAAATTTCCAAATTTGTTATAAATAGTTAAGTTGTCAATTTACAATATCTACCAAAAAATTGGCTGTATTCGAGAAGTGGGCGTGGCACTTACCATACAAATATAATACATTTTTATATATCTGGATAATTTTAACAGTAAATGTATTCAAGTTTTGGACAAATAGCTTGGTTATCAATACACAATGTCTGTCAGAAAGTAGGCTGTTTTCGTTAAAGGGGCGTATTACATCCAGTATAATTATACAATGTAAATGTCTGTATATCTGCAAAGCGATAAAAGTTAAAGTCTCCACACTTGGTGCAAACAGCATCGTTATCATCACACGAAAACTGTAGCCAATTACGACATTCGATATCGAACAAAATTACAATTAAAATTAAATGGAGAATTTCGATCGCTAACGGATGCTGTATTATTAAAATTATTTTATTTCAATGGAAGTAGCGAAGCTTAATGGTTACGCTAGTGTACAAAATATTAAAAACTTCTAGAAATAAACTTTGGTATTATTTGTGTTTCAGTATGGGTTAATTATATAACGGCATTTTTGGTTAAATTAAACGTATTTTTACGGCGATGTTTTAATTGTATGTATTAATGAAAGTTTATATTGCCTTAATTTATCTTTTTTTTAATTCATAATTCAATTTAAGCATAAAACTAAAATACAGTCATACCGCGATAGCTCTTACCCCCTTAATTCAAAAACAGTAACAATTAGAAATAAATGGCCTGTTCCTTAAAACAAACTCTTTAATTCGCAAAAATCGTAAACATTATGGTTCCCTCGTCACTTCGTATTTTAAAGTTTAAGGAGACCCTTCTCAAACGTCCTACGAGGAAGCACAAACTCCTTTAACACCTAATAAAACCAATATGTTTTGAAAAAGGACAAAGGCACTGTTTTTTACAAGCTAGTTAACAATTGTCGTTGGTTTTCTTTCTGAAATTTTTTTGTTTCTTAAGATTAGTTTGTTTCTACTTTTTGGGAAGAGTGCGATGTAAAAGTGTCAAAGAAAACAATGCATAGAAAAAAGAACATAATTTCAGCAATTGGCAATGTAGCAAAGAAAATCAGATAAAATAGCACCTCATGAAATATTTTTATATTAACCTTGTTATAAATCGAAATCTTTTTATTTTAAAATCTCCTCTAATTCTTAAAAGCAGTAACTGTACTCGAGTACGAATTATCGGGATTCTACTGTATTAAAATTTTAGCAACATCAATCGCTTATTTTGATATGAAAATATGGTTTAACTGCCTGTTTTCGATATGGAACGAGTTATTCGGTAGTATAACTTACATTAAAAACTACAACAACATTTGTTCAATTCACAAGATCTGTATTAAAATACGATAAAATTAAACCAGGCATGGGAGTTTTAATTTGATGTGATTTTATAATAAATATAAATTGATAAGCAAATTTAATAAATTTCGTTTAAAAAATAATTTGAATACTTTATGAAGAAATTTATGTTGTTATTATCACATTTTAAAAAGATTTTTACAAATTCACCAAACAAATCGAATCCAGGCCTGGTAAGAATACAACATTTTTCAAAACACAAAAATCAATCGTATAATGTGGCAACACTTGTGTTTGCATATTACCAACAACAAAAATACAATATTGTACAATTATACGATTATACAACGAATACGACATTACTACGAGCTTGTGAAGAGGATAATTTTAAAATTTATTTTTATTTTTAATGTAAATGCACAAAAGAAAATTTTCTTTATATATCGAAGAACAGCTATTTTTTTTAAATATAAAAAATACATCGTAGAACTTCTCATTATCAAAATTTAGCACGATTACAATTAGCTAAATGGGAAAAACATTGCAATCTCACTTAACAGACAGTTTGAACGGATGTCCCCTTTCGACGTACACTATTACCTAGCCCCGAAAGTTCTCCATATGTAGAGCCGTATGCATGTGCTGATCTCCAACTTTGCCGAAATGACAACAAAGCAACAGCCGAACGTACAATGTCAGAGACCACACGAAGAAGATTATAGTGAACATTTGTCGACGTCACACAAGCTGCATTTTTTCCTATGCACGCGTACATAGGATATGTAAAAGTGCCCTTCACTGATGTGAATCCACCTCTCTTGAAATAATCAGCCATGTCACAGAGTACAATTCCGTTCGGAAACGGAATTCATTTCGTATTTTGGTGCTTCAGAAAATGACGAAAAAATGTTTCGGAATGAAACCATTTTTGTTTTCATGAACTGTATGGGAGTTGTCTGTAGCTGAAAGGCCATAAAACTATCAAAATACACTTTCCATCAACAAACAAATATGTTTTCTTCAATTCCGAACGGAATTGTACTCTGTGACATGGCCCATTATTTGTATTCTTTTTACACATACATAATTTATTATTTAGTGCCAATATTAATTACTGCTTTCAAAAATATCCAAACGATTTTTTGTTTTTTCAGTGTATTTTCAATTTTGAAAACACTAAATCTAGAAATGGCTGTTGGAAGAACTCAAAGCCACAGTCCATAAGGTCTGAAAGCAAAGAGGTCTTCTACTCCACCATGTGATATCCGCTTTGATGGGGTCTGACAAATGCCGGTTATTTTGGAAGGTATAAAAGAAACACAAATGTTTTGCAATAAATGTTGGTTCAATATTGTTACGTTTGGAAGGAACTATAGCCTATAATTTTCATTATTTAGGGCGTGAGATAGGGCAAGAGGGGTAAAAGCTTCCCCTCTGTATATCCTCTTTGCTAATAAGCCGGTTTTCTTAAAATTTGGCTTGCAGGCACTGTAACATCTGAAAGGAATTTAAAGATATATATATATTTTTTTTGGAAATTCCAGCATTTAGGGCGTAAAATAGGGCCAATAGGGTAAAAGCTTTCCCTAACCATGTATTCCGAAACGGCTCGACCGATTTTTAAAAAATTTTGTATGTGTATTTGTTAAGTATGAGAATAAGTCGTTAAGTGTATTTCATATGGCTAGAATGCGTAAAATATGGCAAAAGGGTTAAAAGCACCCCCTCCCTATATCTTCTAAGTTATCAACCTATTTTCTTGAAATTTGGCAGGCAAATAGTGTAACGTCTGGAAGGAACTATAGCCAATACTTTTCATTATTAAGGGCATGAAATAAGGCAAGAGGGGTAAAAGCTCCCCCTCTCTATATCTTCCTAACTAATCCACCGGTTTTCTTCAAATTTTGCATGCAGACACTGTAACATCTGAAATGAACTTACAACATTAAGGGCGTAAAATAGGGCTAAAAATACATAATTTTTTATATTTAACTATTGAATATGTAACGAACAGAAATAAAAAAATAAATGGCCATAAAGCGCTTCATTCGGATATAGATCTCATGCCCAAACACTTACAATACATTCGTTATTTTCTAATTATAAACCAAAATATTCATTAGAAATAAGTTACATGGCAAAACAACGTTTGCCGGGTAAGCTGGTCTAACTACATATAAAAAATGCTTCCAAATCTTTCCGAAATTATAAGTAAAATAAATCATCTCTTGTTTGAATTATACCATTTTGGTAGTAGGCAAGTCCGCCTTTTGGTGAGCGGCATATTTTCTCATCTTGAAGGTAAATTTTAAATATTTCCCAAGTTTTTACATATAATATATATGTATGTATATTATATAATATGCATAATTTTTGTGCTCAAAAATATTAGCCGGTTATAGCGTTTAATTAATTCTTTTTTCAGATTTTTGTAAAATTCCTTAGAGTAAGATTAATTTTAAGTTGTGTTGTTAATTTAAAAATTATTGAAATTAACTTAATCATGAGTTTTCTATAATCATTCTAAATTCAAGCTTTTTAACCCTTAATTGTGGGTCTTTCCATATTTTTTAGAACATCAGTGCTTAGCCAACTTTTTAAACGATTAATTTTTTTTTGTTTGGTTCTGATCATTTTAATTAAGTTCTCAATTCAAATTGTAAATTTTCTAAGGTCTGCCTCTTTAACTTTTAATTATGGGCCTTTAGCAGAGGTACAACGAGAGGCGAACGTTGCTGTAACCGTAATGTACCGCACCGTACTGTAAGCACGTTGGTGCACTTATAGAACGTTTAAAAACGTGTCATATGTTTTCCCATACATAAACAAAAAGCAATAGTATACGTAAAACAAAACAAACAGTGATGAGAATCAAAAATGATCAAATGGTGACCGTTGTGCAGAAAAGGTACCACGTGATTTAAATGGTATTAAAACAGTATTTTGGGTATGTAAAAAATTTTAATAATTTAATATTTTTATTATAGATTTACAATAAATAAATTTGTATTTTAGCATGTATAAATTTTTAGCATACAAATATTGTAAATGTGCATACACCAAACAAGGTTTTGATACCATTTAAAGTCTTGTATATGTTTCACATTTCCATTGTATGTGTATATGCATTTGTTTATTTTAAACATCTAAACATATGTATATTTGTATATTTGGAAATATGTTGTATTGTAACTTGTTTTGTCGCAATTCCATAGATATACTGAAAAAAGTACCAAAAAAAAGAGCTAAACTACCCACATTCAATGTAACATACAAGCCGCCCATCACTGTCTTACAAATGTCACGTAACAACGGCATGAAATTCTATTTTATACAGATTGGTACGTTGCAACTAAGGTACATTGAATTTCGGTAAGCTTTTGTATTGGTTTTCATATAACAAAAAGCGAACAGCTGATTGATACAGTACAGATACGGTACAGCAACGTTCGCCTAACTGAGCCTTTAAGGTTTCTGAGACGTAACGTTAGCATTTCCATTGCCCTTGAATGCTTGTTGGTAGAAGGCTAGTCTTTTAGCCTGGGGGTTGCAGGTTCAATGCCTGCCAGAGATTCTGTCTCACGGTCTACTTAACTATTGATCGCTAAATAAAGAAGGAAATATAATTTTTAAATGTGTAAAAATATACAGGAACTTTTACTCCACCCTGTATTTTACAAAAGACAAGGCCAAACAAATATTTTCTTCAAATAATCGAAAATAAAAATATTCACATAATTTTTTAGCCCCTTTAGGCCTCTGCCTTTCTTTCTTTAACATTTTCCATCAGAAATTTCTTTCTCTACCTTCTGTCATTGTTCTTAATGACTACATGTGACACATAAATGTCAGTCATTGTGGAATATTTTTTGAAAAACTTTTGTATTTCACTGAAAAGTAGGTGAAAAAACCGTACATAAAAAGTTACTTCAAAAAGGTTACATGACAAGTAGCAGCTTGTCCAGAATTAAAGACAGAAAGGTGCTGCTGCTACAGTTTTTGTTATTTTAACTTTCTATTGAAAGTAAAAATGTCAATTGTTTGGTTTCTGTCAATGATGAGTCTTAACATTGTAATGATGTAGCTTGATATAGACAATGATTGTATTGAAAGCTTGTCTGATGTGTCAGTGTGACTTATGTAACGATGTTTTTTAGTTAAAAAATAGCAAAAGGAATTAGAAATTGATTTTTAGTAAAGTTGGATACCTGGCAAATAATTCGAATCAAAGTTGGCCAGAGTGATGAAAATTGGTATTTGGGAGTAGATGAACTGGATTTTTTAAATTGTGTCAGTAGATTCTTAGTTTTTAATTAAACGAACACTTAACAAAATTATTTTGAAGTTTTTGGTTTTATTTTGTAAAAAGCATTTTAAGGGATATTAATTTAAAACTTTTTAATTAAAAAACCAGCAATGCTTTAATTATTTTCTTTGCTTTTCTCTTGTTAAATTCCTAAAGCCTTACAAATTTCTTTAAAAAGTAAAGAAAAGGGAAACCTTGCCAACATTTGTCTTTTGTTTCAGGTAATAAATGTTAATCTCCCCTCAAAAATTTGAGAAATTAAATTTATTGTCAACCTTATTTTAAAGCATCTTGTTTTTGATGAAATTTATGTAAACTGTACAGTGAGTAGTAAAAAATGTAGATACATATTCCCTAAAATCTTACAGATGTATTTAAGCTTTTTAAAATTAGTTTAAATACGAACAACGACATTTGCAATAATTAGCTGAATTAGTTAAATTTAATTTTTTAGGAATCTGGGAAACATTATTTTCTTTAAGTGGTACTGGAACTAAAACTTGTTATTCGATTTTACTTTTATTCGAAAATAATAGAAAAAAAAACAAATTCAGCTAGCTGAATATGTATTATTGAATTAGGTAACTTGAATAATATTGAAACATATTTCAGCCAGCTGATTTAAAGTTAAAATCTTTAGAAATGCTATAGTTTTTAAGACTTTTTAAAAAAGTTTGATTTAATTAACAGTTGATATTATGAACTATTGCCTTAAGTTTTGTTATTTTCCACAAGAATTTAAGGAATCCAAAGTCATTCCAATTAAAAAACCAAAAAAACCTCCAGATTGCCCCTCATCGTACCGACCTATTAGCTTATTGTCCTCAATAAGTAAAATTCTAGAAAAAATTATTAAAAGTAGATTAGTTGATTTTATGGAAACCAATAACATTATACCGCCCCAACAGTTTGGTTTTCGCAGCGAACACAATACTGCTCATCCACTAATAAGAATAAGAAACCTAGTTAACGAAAACTTTAATCTCCAGAAATCAACAGGCATGGTCTTACTCGATGCCAAAGCTGCCTTCGACTCAGTATGGCATGACGGTCTTGTTTTTAAAATGATAAATTTTAACTTTCCCATACAGCTCACAAAGATCATTCACAGTTTTCTCCATCTTCGAACTTTTAAAGTTCATATAGGTTCATATTCTTCTGAACGTGTTTCTCTTACAGCAGGTTGTCCACAAGGTTCTTGTCTGTCTCCTATTCTTTACAACCTATATACAGCCGATTTTCCCCAATTGGACTACTGTGCGTTGTCAATCTTTGCTGATGACACAGCGATTCTCAGCTCTGAAATATTAGCTACGGACGTAATAACAAATCTTTAAAGAGCCTTAACTGAACTACATTCGTATTTTTACAAATGGAAAATTATGCTAAATACTGATAAAACTCAGGCAATATATTTCACTAGAAAACGCAAAGATTGTTTTCTACCACAGAGTAGTATTATGTTCGACAACTATTCCATCCAATGGGAACAAAAAGTTAAATATTTAGGTGTTATCCTTGACCCTAAGATGAAATTCAAAGACCACATACCGTACATAACAGATAAGGTAAACGTACTCACTCGAATATTATATCCCTTTCTTAATAGGAATTCAAGACTGAACATCAGTAATAAAAAATTAATTTTAAAATCTATTTTCCATCCTATAATGTTCTATGCAGCCCCTGTTTGGTCCACAAGTGCAAACTGTCATTTACAAAAATTGCAAATAGCGCAAAACAAGTTACTGAAGTTAATTTATAATCTTCCATGGCTTTTTTCGACTGAGCGACTTCATTCCCTTGCCGACATTGAACTAGTTAAAGATAGGATAATAAGACTCACAGAAAATTTTAATATCAGATGCTTGAGCTCTGGTTATGAACATATTAATGAGTTAGCTCATCTTAGTTAGGAGTGTAAGTGGTTTAGTTTTAGTTCTAGTTTAAGTCATTTTATTAAAAAACAAAAATAGTCAAATAGGTTTTTGCTTAATTTTTACCTCCAATAAAATTTTCTTTTGTATATATATACACATAAATTTATAAAATATTGTTAAATTTATAAATTAAGCAGAAAAAGATAAAAATCTTGAACTCTTTAAAATGTATATAAGTTAAGTGAAATGTAAATTTTATAAAAAAACAAATAAATTAAATTGAATTAACAGTTGAATTAAAGTTTTAATCGGGAATTCAGCTAGCTAGATATGCAATATTTAAGGCAAATGATAAATATGCTTCCAAAAGAATATGAAAAATGATCTTTAAAAATTGCATTTTGCTATTCAGCTAAATTATTTATGTTTAATAATAAATTATATAAAATAAAATTAATAATATAAATAATATATTTAATTCATTTTATTAACATTAATAAACCAAACGTTTATGCTAGTAAACTGTGTTTAATATATAAATTCAGCTGTTCAGGTGGCAGTTGTACAGTTTTAATAAATACGTTTTAGTTATGCTTTTTTTTTTCTTTTCTAAATTTTCATGTAATTGATTTATTCAGCTAGCTGAATTTTAATTAATAAAATTTTAAGTGTAAAAGGAATGACACTTTTCGAAGAAGATGAATTCAGCTAGCTGAATTAAATTTAAAATTATTTAAAGTGTGACAGGTTTGACGATTTTTTAAGAAAATTTTACTATGTAGTAAAATTATTGTTGAATAAAGTATTCAGCTAGCTGAATAAACTAAATTTAAGGAAACACGGTAGGAACACTAAGAAAACAATACTATAAAATATTATTTAAAACTGTGTTCCTCTATTCAGCTAAGTTAATATTTAAAACAATTGGATATAATTGGTTTTTTAATAGTAGTTTTTGTTAGTTAAGTTAAATTTTTATGATTTAGTTAAAAAATAGCAAAATACTGAATATATTATACATTTATCTTCTCATTTTAAAGCCAAAAACATGAGTAATATTAAAACAGAAATATTTTATTATAGACATACTGTTCGAAATCGTATTCAGCCGTTGAAAGAGGTGTTGTTAAAGAATTTTTCATAGAATTTTTATGAAATACCTTTTTCTAGTATTCGTTAATATGAAAAATGAAGGTCGATAACATTCTTCTGCCAAATTTAAGAATTTAATATATTTGAAAGGGTTCGTATAGAAATATGCGATTATATATTTATGTGAATGCCAACCCTTGATAAAGTTTTTAGCTTTTTTTCGCTAAACACTGTTTGTAGACCAATCTTTAATACTGTTGTTGTTGTATATTTGTTCTTTTATTTATTTAAACTTCCGTTTTTATTGCGTCTTTTCGTTATTTTCATATTGTTGCGCTAAAAAACCTTGAGCACATAAATACAACTATTTGTTCATATATAGAGTATAATGGCTATATGCACCCATACAGACAGACACACCCATACATTACTTATGTTTACAAAAAAAATATTCACTTTTTATTGTTCAAAATCTAGTACTAAAATCTTATCCATAGATAAACATTAAAAAGCAAAAATGGAACAGAATATACCATGAAACCCAAAACTATCATTCAGCTACATCTTACTGCCATCTATCTAAATGTCTGACCTCGACCGGTTTTTTATTTTCATAGTTTCTTACACACTCAAACACAAACACGCTCAATTTTGCAACAGTTTACCACAATAGTGACTTTTGTAGTAAATACACCATTTTGTGATTCTAATAATGTTAAGGGTATTGTGTCCATTTTTGTTATTTCTTTTAAAATGTTTTAATAATAAAAAAGCCATATGCTTAGCAGAAAAAACCCTGAACCAAATTCTAGTAATTACAATGAGAAATACGAAAATCGTATTAATAATAAACTTTGTATTCCCGAAAATAACTTTGATAGAAAAAAATTAATTTAATCCTTAACCCTTATGTGTGTGAAAAAAAAACACCTTCTATAGGGTGGATAGGTACCTGGGTACCTTCATGCAAATTGTATGAGAAATCTAATTTTTTGTCTTGTATTGTACAAAAAATCGATGGTTAATGATAAAATATTAGAATTTTACTGTGGTTTTCCCCTTTTCATATATTTTTTAAAATTCTACACCCAAAAAAAAAAAAAATTTGTAATGTAAAACGTATACAGGTACCCAGGTACCTATTCACCCTATTAAGGGTGCAAAAAGAAAATTGATATGCCACGCCCCCCCCCCCCCCCCCCCCAACTAATATTGTATATAAACACCTATGAAAATATAATAATAACAAAAAGTTAGGAGTTCTCATGAAATTGTAGAATTGTAGACTAAAATCTTATATAAAAAATTTCGATTTGAAAACGCAATAGGTACACAGGTACCTGTCCACACACATAAGGGTTAAAATAAAAATAATCAAATCATCAGATTTTTTATTGAGTCTGCGGATATTTTATGCAGTCTTTCCGTCAAAACATTATTTTTTTTAAATTTTATTGCATTAAAACCGATTTAGTGGAAAATTAGTCAAATTTTTGTCAAATGAATGCTTATAAATTTTTTTTTTGTTAAATGAATTATCATAACTTAAGCCTCACATACACGATCTGTTTTTTACATCAGACTTTTCAACCCAAGAAAAATTAGCTAAGCACACTTTTTTTATACATACACAGAAAAAATGATCAGTAGTTTTTTATCAATTAAAAACATTGGCCCATATTCATAGTCAAAAATAAAGTCAACTTTTTCTAAAGTATACTTTAGATCAATGGTGTTGACATCTATTTAAAGTCGACTTTGTTTTGATTTTGAATATGGGCCATTGTTTTAAATGTGATAATTGAATCGATCATTTGTTTTTTGTTGAAAGAAAATTAAAAATGTAATTATGATTTAATTAACATTTTAGTTATTTTGAAATCAATTTTAAATAAAAATCTTAATTAAATAACAAAAATGTTAATTAATTTTTTCGGGCGATGCGCAAAATGAGCCCAGGAAATATGGCCCCAAAAGTAAAATGAAAAACGGCCCCAAAATTTTACATGAGACACAAAAACATGCAATTTTGGCGCAATTTTTTTTGTTTTTTTTTTGGGGTTATTTTTCATTTTTTCGTTAGGCTGTTTTTGCATTTTAAGTGGAATGAAAAATGACCCCAATATCAAGGAATGAAAAATGTCCCCAAATTAAATCCAAATTTTTTACTTTGGGGCTATTTTTCGCCTACTAATAAAAAATGCAAATTTTAAGAAATGAAAAACCACCCTAAACATTTTTACACCTATTTTGTAAAATTCTATGTAAAAGTTTCTAGGGATAGTATAAAAAACCCGAATTCTTATACCAAAGTAGAGAAAATCCTTGCCGGTTATGCAGAGATGCTTAAGTTAGCGAAGCCAGTGTTTGTTTGAGGAAAAAATCATTGAGCATTAAGAGAAGCTTTACTGAGCGAAGCCAGAGCTGGTTATACCATAGAAAAGAAAATCCTTTCACCCGGCCGAATGCCGGCTATATAGAGAGGCTTTAGTTAGCGAAGCCAGTATTCGTAATACCATAGAAGAGAAAATTCCGTCTATAACGTGAGGCTTTAGTAAGCAAAGCCAGTTTTCGTTATACGATAGAGAAAAAAAATCCTTGCGCATGGCCGAAAGCCCAACCATGCTATCAATCGTACGATTTTTAAAAACAAAACTGTATAATTATCCGGATTTTGAAATCGGGATTCTAAATTTGTGATTTTTAGTTTCGGGCATATGAACTCCACCGAAAATGTTTAATGTAACTTTCTTTGTGTTCTTTTTTGGGGTTCAAATTCATTATAAATTTTGAAGTGATTTTTCATAATGAAGAATAACCCCAAATTAAGGGTTATATTTCATTTTATTTTTAGGGCTATTTTTAATTTTTTTGGAGTATTTTTTCATTAAAAAAATGGGGCCATATTGCATTATGAAATTAGCCCGAAATTTGGGATTAACGTTCATTTATTTTTTTGGGGCCATTTGCCCTGGGGCCATTTGCCCTGGGGCCATATTTCGCAGCGCCATTTTTTCGTTTAAAATAAAATAATTTAAGCTTGTAGAATTGTTGTTTGGGAACTTGCAAAACCTGAGCTATATTTAAGTAAATCCATTAACACATTGTTTGAAACGGCAAATTTTTTTTAATAATTTTTTCAATTTAAATTAAAAATATCATTTATTGAAAAAAGTAAGTTTAAAATTTAAAATTTTTGCAATTCTTAGTAATTTATATAATCATTTTGGTAATAGGTGCAAAATCAACAAATTGTTTGCTTGATTCTAGTAATTTGGTGATTAGAGGCAATTTTAAAATTTTTTGTGCACATATGAATCCGCAAATTTACTTTAAAATAATTAAATCTATTACGTAAAAAATTTATTTTAATTAATGTGGTTTTTTGTTAATATGAAAAAATTTTGTTTATTTTATTAAATTTTGTTAATTTAAAAATTTTTTTTTTAATAAACAAGACTTTGTTAGTTTAAATTAAATTTTATTTATTTAGCTCTTCAGGGTGAAGTTACAAAACAGCAACTTTTCAAATAACTATGAAAAAAGTTATGATTAAATAAATTTTTGTTAATTTAATTAACTTTTGAAAATTTGATAATATTTTGTTAACATGATAATATATCGTAAATTTTAATATTTATTGTTAATACGATAAAACTTTGTAAATTTAAATAAATTTTGTTTAATTAACAAGATTTTGTTTGTCGTGCTTAATTCCCAGTTTTTATTTTTGATAAAAGCACAGCACGACAAACAAAATCTTGTTAATTGAAAATTTTTTATTTTAATTTAATTTTGTTAAATTGATTAAATTGTTTGAATATAATTAGATTTTGGTAGTTTGATTTTATTTTGACAATAATGTCAATGAAAAACATGTTTCAAATTATTAGTAAAAATGTGAAATAAACGATTTTTTTTTTAATTTGAAGAAATTTTGTTATGTTTATTAAATTTTGTTGATTTAATTAAACTTTGTTAATTTGATTAAATTTTGTAAATTTGATTATAATTTGTTAAATTTACTTAAAATAAGTTTTGTTTATTTGTTAAATTAATAAAAAAAATTTCATTATACTAAATTTTGTAGGTAGGTAGGTAGAAAGGCTGGTGTGAAGTTTTCTTCGCACCTTCACTCAGAGACTAATATGGTCCATTGTGACGCGTTATTTAGGAATAGACAAGTGAAAAAAGGAAAGTAGATGAAATAAAGAACGACAGCATAAGATTCGAAAGATAGATAGTAAAAGATAGTAACAGATCAAACCAAAATTCGTCCTACGTGCGGCCAGCACCCCGTCTCCTCTCGTGCAGCCAGGTCATCCCAATTACGAATCCTATCAGACCCTTGATTCCACATCCCGAGACATCCCCTAATTTGCCCAGGAATCTACTACCCAGCCACCTCAGCCTGCTGTCCTGGAGCCTGGGACAGTGACACAGAATGTGCTCAACTGTCTCCAGCTCCTCCGTGTACTCACGCAACCTGCACTCATCCGATAAGTCGGATCCCAATCTCACCGCCATCCTGCCGAACATACAGTGGCCCGTGATAACCCCTATCATGGTCCTAACACAGACCCTACTCCTGCCCAGCAGCGACTCCGAATCGGACTTCCTAAGCACCGGCCACAGTGCCCTTGATACCCGGCAGTCCATCCGGTTCCCCCAAGCCCGGTTGGTCGCGCCCAGAATCCATTGCCTGATCCTTCCAAAGAAGAAGCCCATTGGAGGCCTAACTGACTCCATACAGTCCGGATCTCCGAGCCCTGTCTTGCCAACTCATCAGCCACCTCATTGCCGATTATGTTGGAATGACCCGGAACCCAGCACAGCCTTAACACATATTCCCCTAAGACTCCCTCCAGAGCCCTCCTTCAATCATCAACCAGCTTGGAGTTCACATAACAGCCCCTTACAGCCATAAGAGCTGCCTGGGTTACTAAATTTTGTAAATTTGATTAAATTTTGTTACACTTTCTTAAACAAATTGTATAACAATGTTAATGTTAGACACACAATTGAGTCGGTCGTCGTATGAACGTAGACCGTAACGCCGTAAATTTTTAGAAACGCGCTTCACTTACCCACGATGCCGTCGTAAACGTTTTTTGTTTTCTTTTGAAAATATAATTAAAAAATTCCAAGTTTATTCAAATTATTGTTTATTTTTCTTTCCTTTAGCAAATATTTAATTTGAAAACACAAAATAATTTCATTTTATATCTTAAATTGTTCTATGACAATACGGTCGTAGCACGCGTTAGAATTAGATTTAAGTCGACGTACGATGTAGATACGCTTTTACGTTTACGCCATCTATTGTGTGCCTTTGATAATATTATTCGTTTTAATTTGACAACGTATCTACGTCTTACGCTACTACGTTCATAAGGTTCAATTATGTTCCTACGGTTAATTTGAAAAGTTAGTTTCTTAATTTAATTTATTTGACAAAACTTTTGTAAGTTTATAATATTTGTTTGTTTCTATTTACTTTCAGTGTTTCTAAATTAGAAAATAAATGGATCTTTCATAAAATATGCGCAAACACATTAAATGTTTGTATTCAATATTTTCTACATTAAATACCAAACAAGCATTTTGTTATTTCTCTTAAACTCGAAAGCTGTTTGTTCGTCTATTTGTTTATCGCTTTGTTAGTTAATATTACAAAAAAATGATGCAACAAAATTAAATAGTAAAAAAAAAACAAATAACAATACCTTCAACGAAGGGAAACTTATATATTTATCAAAGCGGAAACGGAAATATGTTGTTTTGTTCTGTGCATTCTCACAATATTAAATATTTTTGTTTTTTTATTTCTTGTTTTGTTCGTGAATGTATGTATGTGTGTGTGTGTGTGTGTGAGAGAGGGAGAGTCAGTGTTTATTTGTCTGATGATAAACATTTATAACTATTGCCTAACATGAATACAAATATACAATATTGATACAACACAAACGCACGTTTTTTAAACACACATATTTGAATTACTATTTGTAATGTGTTATTTAGCTTTATTATATTTGATTTTTTCCGCTTTCTTTAAGTTTGTTAACGTAGGCAAATTGGTAATTTATTACAAACAAATTCTGCGTTTAAAATAGTTTAACAATATCTTAGTTAGCAATAATAACATTTTCAAATTGTTAGTAAAGTAAAACGCTTAACAAAATATTTAATTTATTAGTGCCTTGAATGCCATTGTGGAGGATTCAGGTTCTATTCCTGCTGCAGACTTTCATTTGTTTTACTAAAACGGGCAAAAGATCTACGCTACTATTGCTCGGTAAAATAAATAAAAATATAATTTTTTGTTATTGTATTTGTGTAATATAATAACTAATAGAATATTTAAAACCAAATCGAGTTATTGGTACTCTTGAATGCGTTTGCGCATTTGTCTTTGGCATCTTTTTATTTTCGCAAATCATCACTATTTATTTTATTAAAATTTTCAACTTACAATAGTTTTTACATATTTTGCACCATCTTTTATTTTTATTGCCAGCTTTATTTTCAAAAAACTTTGCGAAAGTGATAGAGCGAGTACCCAATTATCATTTAGCTTTCGCATGGCTTTAATGGTTTATTTTTCAAACCTCAAGTTATCAATCATAATGTGCTCACTTAACTTTCACGCTCAGAAGACAAACGTGCCCAGCAGTAAAAATAAATAACATCACTGTTCCGGTAGAAAACCATGTAAAGTACTTGGGAATTCATATAGATAGACGCTTGACCTGGTCTCGTCATATCGAAGCGAAAATAACGGCTATGAAACTTAAAGCAGCTCAACTACATTGGCTTCTCGGTGGAAACTCAAACTTGTCTTTAGACAACAAAATTCTTCTATACAAGTCCATCATAAAACCAATATGGACATATGGCATCCAATTATGGGGTACTGCATGCGCATTTAACATCCAAAAGCTTCAAAGAAGACAGTCTAGAATATTACGACAAATTGTCTGCCCAGCATGGTATATACGTAATGATATTATCCACAGTCATCTCAACGTCCCCACTATCCAGGAGGAAATTAAAAAATATTCAATAAGCTACATAGATAAACTAATGGTCCACCCTAACTACCTCGCTCGGGGTTTGCTTCAGTTCGAAGGTCACCAGAGGCTAAAAAGAACCGATACTTTGAGCCTAACTAGAAGACAGTCTTAAAATTTGAATACAGCAGTTAGTGGTTACACTGGTAACAACTAATAAACAACAAGTAGAATTAAGATTTGAATACATATTGTAAATTTCGATAAGAAAGATTCAATAATAAAAAATAAATTTAAAAAAAAAAAAGTTATCAATCATAATGTGCTTAAGTTGGCTTAATCAAATATGTTAAGTTTCATGAAACTGTGCTTCACTGATCGCACATTCCGACCGAAATCAAAGGTTATTTGATTTTGTTTTTTTTTAATAATTTGAGAGCATTTTTGTTAAATTTTGACAGTATATTAAGCAAGGTTATGCATATTATGGTTGGGCCTTTACATTTAAAGGTCCTTACAGACAAATTTTGTATAACACTGAGTAAATCTAGTGTCCAATTTTTCTCTTTAAAAGGTTATTTACCATTTAAGTGCCTTTCGAATCCACTCTACCTACACCCACATCCGTTGCCTTTTAGTTTTACTTACAGATAAGAGTAAATAAATATCGATATATGGCTTTGAAAATGTGTGGGTGTGTGTGTGTGTATGTTTTATTTTATTTGAAGCAAATGTATGTCAAGAATTTTTCAAGACCATTTCACCCATAAAATCCTATTTTTGATTTCAATGTAAATTCTCATTACAAATATTAATAATCTCTAGATCCTGACAAATGTCAGACCCATGTCATCGTAGTGTTTTTGCTTTCTTCTGCTATTTGATTTGCATTATTGTTGTCTCGGCTTTTAAGTGGAAGATATTTTCAGAGAATTATCAGTTTCTCTCACACTTGTTTAACTTAAATGTGTAACGTTTGTTGCATATTTGTTAGGTTTTTTTTTGCGAATTTTTCCTTTGTTTTTCTTCGAAAATATAGATTTAACGCCTGTTCATTTCCTTTTTATTTTTCTTTGTTTTTTTTTAGTATAAATAGTGATGATTTGAAAAAATGTTTGTTTCATATAGATACGAACATATAAAGTAGACATATATTCATTCATGATGTCAGTTACTTTTGATTTTGATTGACCATAACAAAGAGACACACAGTTGATGAGGGTTCAAATTGTATTGTTCTGACATATTGACATTTGTTGTTCTTGTTGAATTTTAAACAAATAAACATCATCTTAAACTTGTGTTAGTTTTTTTTATATAAAAGAAAATATAAAAAATAATAACAAGAAATTACATTGCCATAATCATCATTAGCATCATCAAGTAATGACTATCAAGTGGCTAAATGTCAGTGAGAGTTCAAAAAAAAAAAAAAAAAAAAATAACAAACAAAAGCAATTTAAGAGAAATGAACAACAATATCAAAATGTTTTTAAGCGTGGTATTTTATAGAATGAATTTGTGATTGCCATTAAGGCCATATGGATGGATGTTAGTGTCGTTTGGAACTGGCAGTCTGCTGAAAAGTGAACATTTAGAACGATAGAATAGAAGTAATTTTTCCAGCTTAAAATTGATTGATAAATATTAAGCAGAAAGTTAAATTGTATTTTGCCTAGGAGATGAAAGTAAAATAGATTAAAGAATGCGGCTAATCATAAGAATTCGCTTTTCTTAAAGATTAACGTCCTAATTTATAAAAAATAAAACCGGTTAATAAAGGCTTTATGAAACGGATTTTCATGTAAAATCCGTTTAATAAACCCTTTATTAACATGTTTTATTTTTTATAAATAAGGCAGTTACTTATTGAGTTTTTATAATCTCAAAATTTTCTTAAGTTACAACTTAAACTTTTAATTGATTTCAAGCAGGCCTTTGGCAGCGTTGATAGGCAAGTAATGCCACAGGCGTTTTCCCTTTTGAGAACATCCTCAAAGCTCACGAGGCTTACCTGTGCAACATTAATAAATCACTGCGAAGCCCGCAATTCAACAGAAAGACACAGAAGCCTTCTACATAAATGGCGAAGTAAAACAAGGAGACTAGATTTCAACGGTTATATTTACCACTACGCAGTTAAAATGAATTCGCAATTGTGGCAAGGAATTTCCGTTACATGAAAGAGTTGTTTACAAATATTGAGAAGTCAGGAAAGGGGATGTACCTCCACATAAAGTTACACAAAACAAATGCATGGTAGTGTCGGCAAATGTAAAAAAGACGACATGCACAAAATATTAAAATCGAAACCTTCAACTTTGAAGGTATTACGAGCTGGGCCCTGTTTCTCAAAACTACAAGTTACAAATCTGCAACTAAAATACATTTGAATTAAAAACAAAAATTGTAAAATTTTTGATTTTTTAATTTATTTGTTTTGAGAAACCGTGCCCGGCAACAGTTTGTGAAATAAGGAGTCGGAGTAAGTGACCGCAGATTAGCAGCAAATAGAGCGTATTTTCCCCAGAAGAAAATCTTCACATCGAAACTAGTTTCAGAAACGTTTAATCAAAATATCTACAAAACCATCATGACACCAACCCTTTGGATTCGAAACGTGGTCTATTGGAGCTAACGAACGAACAGCAGAGCGTAAGATTATTTGAGAGAAAAATCCTAGGTGTAATATTTGGCCCAATGCGCGAAACAAATGGTGACTATGCCCAAAGAAGCTCCGACGAACTGATAAAGTTATGGAGTTAAAGGAGTTGATAAAGTAAAATGTAAAAAGCCGCTTCGACTAGGATGGGTAGGGTACGTGGAACACATAGACAACAGAAAACCGCAAGTGTAAGTAATAATCTACGCCATCAGATGTACGAGATGATCGGGATGGCCGCCAACGAGTTGAAAATACTGCGTAGATGAAGGACTTAAGAATACTATCGAACCCTAATCGCGAAAATAACGTAAGCGACTTAATTTTCAATTTTCGTTTTTTTAAGAAATGACTTGCCCAATGAATGTCGTGTTAACTTAAGGAACCGTTACGATTATATAGCAAAAACAATTTTTTCGTTAGCTACAAATTTCATACGAAATTTATATGAAATTAAATACAAAAACTCTCTCCTGTAAAATTTGATTTTTGGCTCTTATGTTATTATCGCGGTTAGGGCTCGATATGATAAAGCTTATTTTTTGCAACTTAAACTGATTTTTAGCGTTTTCTAAATAATCTACTTTTTTTTTTTTGCGAATATAGTCATTTGTTCGTCTTATTTGCAAAATAATTATAAAATTTGCACTTAAATCTCTGCTTTAGTTGTGGCTTGCTCTAAGTGCAAGATTTTGAATTAATCGAATGGTTTTTCTTACTCAAATTTTTTTAAATAGACAAATTTTAATTGCTTTTCAATACAGCATTTATCGCTTATATGCATTTCATAATTTGCATGTTTTTGGTTGGTTTTAATCGAGAAAATGCATCCATAAAGTTACAAAATAAATCAAATAAATCGCTTATAATCTTTTTACTAAAGCCTAGAGTACACGGAATATGAAAAGACTCGTTCGCATGTGGTTCTTACAAAGTTTTGACGTCAATGGTCATTATTAATTTTGTGATGACGTCAAAATAACGTCAGTACCACATTCACATGTGGCCTTTCACATTCCGTATACTCGAGGCTTAGAAGGTAGTAAAAATGCGCTACCACAAAACAAAAATAAAATAAAGACTCACTTATACACTTAAAGAAAAACTCGTTTTAGTGCATCACCACCGTGAATAAAAACTATTTTTCTTATACTATGTTTTCACTATGAGCAAAACAACTTGTTTTGAGCAAACCGTATCAAAGTGTTTTCGTTATTTAAAACTGGTTTTGGTTTTCGAATTTTCGAAATCAATTTGACATTTATGTTTTAAACAAATATGAAAGCCAAAAAAAATATGTGTTGAAAAAAAAATATTTTTCTTTAACATGAAATTTTCTTGTTTGTTTATTAATACACAGATATACATATATGTACGTATATAAAAGCACATAATTTACTACCTTTTTACTATATTACTTTATTATTTTTAAGCTGCAAACAAATAAATCAGCTGGAGAGTTGCATAAACCTATTTAATAAGTCTTGATATTTTAGTAAATATGTCACTTTTTTCGAAATTATCAATCACCAATAATGGATAACCAGAGTTGTATTCATGATTTTCGACATGTTTTGGAGCAAAACTAGTTTTTGTTTGAGTTTTCGAACATGAAAAATGTATAGGAAAACAAGTAGCAAAACACTTGTTTTGCTGCAAAACTAGTTTTGTGGCCCAAAACATATAAGTGGAAACGTACTATTACATCGAAAGTTAAAAGCTATTTTCTAGAGCACTATTTTATTGGAAGCTAAAGTCAAATATGGACCGATTTCAATTAAATTTGGTAGAAATATTAAGAGGACAATAAACAAAATTTTGGAACAAGTTTAATATAAATCCCAAGTTTAATACAAGTTTAATATAAATACAATTCTCATTTTTGATAAGCTTGGTGCTTGTAACTTTCATAAAACTATCTCTAAAATTGCGACCTGTACTTTGCGCAAAAAGTTTATATGAATATCCAATCGTCGGACGAACATCCGACATAAAAAAGTTAGTCTAAATCGACTAAAAAGTGGGTCTACCAATATTTTAAGGTTACAAGCTTTAGCGGAAAATTATACTTCTTTTTCACTTTTGTGGTTTGGTTATAAAAATCAAAATTTTATTAAATTGTGATGCATAAATACGAGATATGCAATGCATATTATCCATACACAGAAAAAATTAAAAATTGTCTCTAATCATCATAGAATCAAGCAAACAATTTGTTGCACCTATTACCAAAATTATTATAAAAACTGTACAAATTTTAAATTTTGAATATTTTTATTTTTTTCAATAAACGATATTTTAAATCAGTGTTCGAAAATAAACAGTACATTATTTAACGTTCGGCTCACACACCCAGGAACGATATCTTTTTTTAGTGATTGTGTAGACATACACAACCCTTAATACCGTTCATAACTATTTTTAAGAAAGAACCGAACATTATATTATGTTTGGTTCTTCGTTAAAAATACAGAACAATTGTTGTGATACTGTAAACAAACATTATATTTTAATAATCTATAATGTTTTTATGGTGTGGGTATTTCGTTTTTATAAAAAAATTTTTGTTTTTTTTTTACCAGCCAAAAGGGACGAACATTAATGAACCGAACCGAACACAATGAAGTTTGTGTTTAAAAAAAAAACCGAACGGAATTAAATGTTTCCATCTTTTGTTAAGTTGGATGAAAACAGTATTATTTTAGTGTTCGAAAAATGGCTAACAGGGAAACGTTATTTTTTTTAATGATTTTCTACACAAACACTACTAAACCGAACATTAAGAAACGATATTTAGTGTTTATTTTCGAACAATGTTTTAAATTTTAATTAAAGAAATTATCAAAAAACTTTGCCGTTTCAAACAATGTGTTAATTGATTCAATAAATATGGCTTAGGTTTTGACAATTCCCAACGACAATTCAACAAGTTTAAATTATTATTAATTAATTATTATTATTTTTGTTATTTAAATAATATTTTAATTGAAAATTTTCTTTTAAAACAACTTACATTAAATTAAAATTATATTTTTAATTTTTATTCAACAAAAAAAAAGAAAAAAAAAATGATTGATGCAATTATGACATTAATTCAACTAAAATACTTTTTAAACAATTTGTTTAATTGATAAAAAACTACTGAAAATTTTTTCTGCTTATAAGAGTATGCTTATAAACCAAACAACACAGAAAAAAAATAAAAATTGATTTTAATTAAAAAAATTTTTGATATCAATTAAAAAATTAATTAAACTTGCACCAGTAAATAAATGCATAGCATCAATTTATTCACTTGATTAAACTATTAATTCGCTTGATTAAACTTTTAATTCACTTGATTACATTTTTAATTAAAACTAATTTTATTTATTGGTTGGCAGAATTTTTTCTGTGAACTTTGTCTATAAAAAATAACAAACTATAATTGCAAAAGTTAGAATGCATTAAAACGTTAAATGCTTTTCATCTGTGTGCATATAAACGATAAATATTGTATTTTGAGTTTAGAGGAATATCTGCCCAGCAAAAAAACTTTTGCTTTAAATTCCACATTTCCAAGAAAAATTTCACATTTCTAAGAATATGAAAATACAGGGGAAAGGGCTTAAGTCTTCTTACATCAGGTTCCTTGCCTTTTTTTCACACTATTTTATGCATGAAGTGTATATTAACTCCGAAAAGAAGATGAAATTATAAATATTTCTTTTTTTTGCAGAAAACCACCAGTCATTGTATGTTTATAATATTTTTGCCAATATGTTGCAGACGTGCTTTGAATAATTTACTTACTAAATATTTAATTTACATAGTTTTGTAATATATAATGATGTTTATTTAACTATATATATATAGAGAGAGTGCGTGCATACATGATATTTGGGAAAATTTGCTTTTAAATTTTTAAGTTAAAATGTGCAGATATTAGAAATAATGTTTTCTATTTAAAAAAATGTTGGTTTGAATAAAATAAAATAATGAATATGTATGTTTAGAAAAGAACACAAAAACTTAATAACTTGGAAAGTCTAAATAAGTCTTCATTTTTGATATTTTGTTGCATACAAAATCGGGAATAATAAAATTATAATCGAAGGAACGCATAACATTAAAAAAAAGAGAAAACATACGTAATCAGGAGAATTTTCGTCTGGCATTGACAGGAGGTAAAGTTAAGCCTTAGAATTAGTTTGAATAATTTTTATTAGTTTTTATTAGAAATGTTGATATTCTTGTTAGGCTGAGTTCATCCAATTTAATTTTCATTAAATTATTTTTAGTGAAGGAAGGAATTTAAGTGCATAAAAATTAATAAAAATTTATTGATAATTTTGGCTGAGCTGGGGCTTGAACTAGGGTTGAAGAATAACCACAATCTCATCATCAGAATTCTTTGCAGTTCTACCCTCTGCACCACTGCGGTGCCTGCCAGCCAACAGTCAAACATCAATCTTTAACCAATGGGATTGGTGGTTCGAATATTGCTGTTTTAATATGTGTGCATAAATATAGTGAAAAAACACAATGAGAGAGCATATTTAATAAAAAAAACACCTTAATTGAAATTGAATAAATTTAATTGCAAGAATTATGCTTCTATAAGAACAACAAAATAGGAAAATGTTTTAAAAAATAATCTGTGCTCGCACTTTAATCCTACTTTTCGGAATCTTCTTCATATCCTTCTCTTAGGCCTTGCTATTTTGATTTTTTTTTCAGCCTAAAATTCATACATCATGGTCTCATGAAGCTGTTGCATACATTTTTTTTTTTTTTTAAATTAACATCATGACTAAATAATCACACAGATTTTGGTGATAAGAAAGACTTTTTATTTCTCTTAATCAGACGAAAACACAAAAACACACACACACACACAAAGGAATAAAAATTTCACCTACAAAATTTTAAAACACAACTGCTGCCACCATTTTAAATTAATGAGAAAAAAGAAAAAGGTAGAAAGAGCAACATGTTTCTTGTAGCCAGCCAGTCTTAACTGTTGTTTACTGTTTTTTGTGTCAAGGAATATTTTTCAGTTTATAATTTGCGGTGTGTCATTGTATGAGTATGTAATAGTTTGTAGTATGTGTTTGTGTGTGCTTTAATTTTCGAGAAGAAATCATGCGTAAGAGTGCAAAAAATAAATTAATATAAGAACAAATAAAATTTTTGAGCTCTAAAAATGATTAATGAAATTAATTTAGGATTTACATGGATTAAAATTCTTCTGGCTTTGTTACGACATTAGGCATGTCATTTGAATGAAAAATGATTCGCTTCATTGTGAACGAGATATAAATCTGTGACATTTTGACAAAGCATCTTGAGTCAAATTTGAAATGTTTAAAAAAATGTCATTAATCATACGAATTTTCATTCAAACAACATTTTTGTTTACATTTTTAAAATTTTGTATTTTAAACGAAATTTTTTTTTATTTTATTTGTTAACTAGTTGATCCGGCAAACGTTGTTTTGCCATATAACTTATTTCTTTCAGATGTTACAGTGTCTGCATGCCAAATTTTAAGGAATTCGGTTGATTAGTTGAGAAGATGTAGGAAGTAGGAGCTTTTACCCCTCTTTCCCTATTTTATACTCTGCTCTCTTTCAGATATTATAGTGTCTGCATGCCAAATTTTAAGAAAACTGGTTGATTAGTTAAGAAGCTATATGGTGAGGGAACTTTTACTCTTCTTGCTTTATTAAACGCCCTAAATAACATAAACTATATAGCTATAGTTCTTTCCAGCTGTAACAATATTTGCCTGCCAAATTTCAAGAAAAGTAGTTGATGCGTTAAGAAAATAAGGGAAGGGGAGCTTTTACCGCTATTGCCCCAACTCACGCCCTATTCCGTATTTTCTTTCAGATATTACAGTGTTTGCATGAAAAATTTTAAGAAACCCGGTTGATTAGCTTAGACTCTTTGGCTTTTATCCCTCTTGCCATATTTTACGCCCTAAATAATAAAACTTATAGGCTATAGCTCTTTCCAGATGTTACACTATTTCATAATTTCAATTTCATAAAAATCGTCAAGAATTTTAATAGATTTCAAAATGGAGGGCATTTTATTAATATTTGTATGGAAATATATAGGAAAATCTAAATGCCAAATCTTCTTAACCCCTGGGCCGATTTCGTGCAACCTTAACATAAACTATCTACAACGTACCCTGATTTTTTTTTTGATTGAAATCGGTCTACCCGTTATCGCAGTTAGTAGTGACATCAAAGTGTATACTTCTTTTTATATATATATAAAAGATAGAAATAGATAAACATTAAGTTTTCACCCAATTTTTTTTAAAAACTTTTTTACTATCTTATTTCGACTTAAGATCTTTTGTCAAAATGCCACAGATATACATTATTTTTTTAAAATAATTTTAAAACTTATTTAATAGAAAATATTCTTAGAAGATACAATTTTTATTTAATACTTCATGCTAAGCTGTTACTTATGATTGCTAACTAGAAATAAGCTAGTTTTTTAAGGTATTGAAGAAGGGACTTAAGAGTTAAATGAACATAAGATAAAGCAGAACCTGTCTCTTAGCTAACTTCGATTTAACTCTACTCTAACTCAAGCCCAACTTTACTCCTCTCTTAATCTACTCTTAATCTATTCAAACTCTTTGTTCCATAAAATGGAACATGGAAATGAAGCAACTTAGAAATAAGCAAATTTAATAGACGGTATCGAGGAAAAATTTGGAACAAAAATATTCCAATAAAACACTTTTAGTACAAAATACTGTATGAAAATCACTTTAACTCGAATGTAGGAATTAAGTTGAAAGAAAAAGGGAAATTAAGAACTTGCCGTGCCTAAGTCAGAGCGGAAGGTGGAACGCTTTCTTTTGCAAAGAAACAAAGAGCAAACGTGCATTAAACCAGCAAATGCAAACGTAAACAAACAAATTCAATGCCACACATGCATAGCTTTCAATGTAGTGGTGCCCATACTTGCACATGATAGAAATAAAAGATGGAGATAAAACCGCTAGATTGAACAAAAAATTGTTAAGTTGCCACTATTTATTAAATATAGCGACCAGCTTCACTAAAAAACCCGCTGTCAAAATCGGATTTGATTTAGGGATGCTTTATACAAATTATACGGGCATGACAATTTTTGACAGCTCGATTAAACGTGACGCTTTTGCTTACGAAAGTGTTCGTTGAATAGATTTACGCTTAAACAAAGCTACGAAAATATCCAAATTAAGTTTGAAAATCAGCCATTGATATTTTATTGCAAAACGATGTTTAGCGATAACGTTAAGTTTTGGCTTAGCCGTTTTGTAAATAAGCAGTTTTGCAGCATGCGGAGAGAGAACAATTCACATCCTACAGACTCTATTACGTCCAGAAAAATGCACCGTTTGGTGTCTTAAAAATGTCTTGAAAAATGAAACTGGAGCTCTCGTTACGGCTAGTTAAAATTGTAACCATTTATTAAAAAGTAGGGATGCCATTGATCTGTGTTACATCTAGTTTAAACAGGATGCCGATACGTAGACAAATGGACCTGTGAATTGACCTCCAAGGTCGTGCAATTTTTCACCTTTCGATTACTTTCTGTTGGTCTACGTAAAGTCACTGATTTGTGCCAAAAAGCGAGCTGCAACAGACGCCTTTATTTGAGTTTGTTTATGTTATTCGTGGCATATGGCCAGTAATGCTTGATAAATTTCACAAATTCGGACGTCCAGAATGCGCCTTGTCAAGAATAGCCGGTGTGGTTATATGGCTTGACCTTTCAAATAATAATCTATTTTGTTTAAAGTTTAATTTTTGGTGCTACTTTCAACTATTTCAAGTTCTAGCGAGCTTAAAAAAACACCCTTTACTATTCCCACTTTTCAGAGAAGTAACGTTTACATTTGCTTTTATACATTTCTAATTATAATTTGCCCCCAGTTCTGTTAAATTATCAACTTCAGTAAAACAATTCGTTCAATTAAGTTTACCTTTTCATTGTTGTCTAAAGAAACGTATTTTATTTGGTGTCTTAGAAATCAACCCAAGTGCTTAAAATATCCATCAATAACAAGTATTTGTTTAAAAAATAAATACACTCCCAACAAACACGGAGGCTTGATTTCAAATTGGTAATGATTTGAAACCAAACGTTTTCTCAAATGACAAACGTTTGATAATGATTAGAAAATCATTTGAAAACAATAGCATTCTTAACAAAAAAGGGAAATTATTTTCAAATTGAAAAATGCCTTTATTTTCAACTTGCTTTCAAACGTAATTGTCAAATGTTTTTCAAATGTGGATTTTAATACCATGTGGAACATAAATAAAAATATTTTATTTTTTTTAATTTAAATTCATTATTTATTTAAATAAACTGTGAGACACCATAGCCAAAAAATTAAATAATGTTCTTTCTGTCTTTTAAGTTTTGCAAAGACGAAATTGGCTCCCTTTTATCGTGATCATACAACAAACTTAAATTTCCGAACTTTTACGTTTTTTTTTTTTTAATTCGTATTGTTAATCATTGTAATTACAGTATAACACGGCTAATTACCCCACGCTTAAATGCCTTTCACGCTTATTTACCTCAAGTTTTAAATCCCCGTTTTTTTTCTTCCATTTTTTAAACAAAAATCCACGTTTAATTGTCATACGCTTAATTACCCGATTCGGATAATTGCCTTAAAAATTTAACTCCCAAAACAAAATTATACCTAAATTTCATTTGTTTAATTGCCTCAGTACTATTTGACAAAAACAAGGCAAGTAATGCAACCAAGTTTTACATGTTAATAATTTGAAAATATGCACTAAATTTTTTTTTAAAAAATATGCCTAAAAAACAAAATATGGCTTGATTAAAAGCAAAATATTCAACAAATTAATATTTGCATTAAAATTTATGTTATGAGGTCAAGATTCATATAAGAGTTATATATTATCTAGATACACCAAATTTATGAGATATTTTGTCTTAAAGTTTGAAGTTTGCATAGGGACTATGTGATATAGATCGATTCTTACAATTTACATAGGTTTTGTTCTTATGACAATTAAACGTATTTACCCAATTTTATCAAATTATCTAAAAACTGCTACCTTTACTTTTCGCACAAGGTTTACATGGACATACAACCAGCAAGATGGACGGACGGACGGACACGAAAAGATTACTTAAACATGTGTTTCTGATTCGATCGTTTACTAAACGATGCTTCTAGGTTTCTATGTTATAAGTTTTTTTTTTGCTTAACATGTATTTAAATATGTTTTAAAAACAATAATTAGTATTGTGGTTATTTTGTTGAACTATTTATGGTTTTTAATCCAAATTTTTAATATTTTTAATTAGGCTTAAGTCCATGAAATTTAATTTTTCATTAAATTATTTTTATGAAGAAAGGAATTTTACAACACTTAAAATATGTGTGCAATAAAAATGGTTAAAATATGGAAATTATTTACAAACAAATCGATACCAAAATTCATTAAAAGCTCTAAACGCATAAATATATTGTTTCTGCATTCATTGGTCGCACAAGAAAAACCATGCAATTGCATATTTACGGCTTCCATGAGTAGTAGTAGCATATGACAGGACATCTCAAAAAGCACTACAGATAAAATTTAAGACAACAATCCCATTGTTTTTTATTGCTATCTCTTAAGATTTAGCTGATACATGTAAAAATTCCTTTCTTAAATTTGTTCATACATTAAAGTTAAGTTATCTTGTAAATAAATACGACTAATTACCTCACTGAGGTATTTAAACGAATTCGCTTAAGTTAGTTAAGCGTATTCGTTTAAATGCTTACCTCGCATAATTACCCAAAATTATTGGCATTTTTGTCGAGGTAATTATCCGTGGAATATGTACTCACAAATAATTTTTATTTTTCACAAGAAATATATCGTTCACTTGTAAAGCACATTTAACCACGAAGTAAAAATTTAACTTAAATCGCCATTTTTAATGTTTACATTTATTTTTCGCTTCAGAATTGCCAAGTTTAGTTTTGATTTGAATTTAATACTTGATACCAATTTGACATCAAATTAATAAAACATTTGATGTCAAATGTTTATTTTCAAATCATTATCAATTTGAATTTAAATGTATAAATCAAACATTTGAAAATTGTTTGAGAATTATGTTTGATGTCAAATGATAAATTCATTTCATATCAAAGGGTTGACTTTGTGTTTGTTGGGCTATTTCAAATAAAAATGAGCCTTGAAGCTGCTTTGATAAATAAAATTTTAATTATAATTTCTTGCAAAAACAATGAAATTTTAAAACATAAACTATTTCTGCTTTCCTAAAACAGTCTGAGAAAATTACCACAAAAATTAAATTAAATTTTCATCAATATTACAAACTATTTAATATTCAAAAAAGAAAAGTAAAACAAAAAACATAAATGTAGGCAAATGTTTTTTTTTCTTCATGTATAAAAACATGCACATACATGTTTATACAAACATATGAAAACATTTACTTAATTTTAACCATAAAGTTAAAGATAATGCTGCTTTTACATTTTTAATAAGACTTTCTGAAAAATATGCTTCAAAAAAATTCTTTGTAAGCCGATTAGTTATAAGAATTTTGTTTAACACACACTTCCACATACTATGTTTTGCACTCTGAATAAGTTAATATGATATAGTCGGTTGTAGCGTATTTTTGATACCCTCTACTTAGATTAAGAATATTTCAGGATTGGGTTTTATATCTTAAAACTGTAAGCCAATATTAATAAAAATGAACTTCAAGTATTATAATTCGTTACGTTTTCTTGCTTCCTAAAGTGTTTCCTGAGAGTGATCTTTATATGGGTCCTATGGCAAATTATGGACCAAATTTTAAAAACATTGTATTATGATTTCTAGTCATATAAAACAAATTTGTGCAAAATTTAATAAGAATCGAAGGTTTTTCCGTTTTATGCATTTATGTTAGTTTTTGTAATATAAATATTGATTTTTTGGGGAGGGGGTTCCACATTTGAGTTCATAACTTTTTTTTTCAGAGATCCGAATGTGCTGGACTTTAACACCAAACTGCTGAGGAAAACTAGAAACAATTATAAACGTAATTGTTATTTTCAGTCTTTCGAAAGTGAGCGCGTTTTTAATAGGCAGACGGGCATGGCTTAATTGACTCAGAATTACTCAAGGGCCTTATATCAATATTAAAAGAGTTTCACACGGAAAGAAAAACTTAGTATACCCTCATGTACGACTAGTGGTGGAGGTTATCAAAATACAAACACAAAATATTTCTCCTTTTTTCTCTTTATTACCTTATTCTCATAGTTGCCAGATAAAATTGAATGAAAATCGTTGAATTTTTCGGAAAAAATCGTGCACTTGAACTTAGATCATCACTAATATCATCATTTTACAAAACTCAATTTCCTGCATAAGCGTTTGTTTAATTTAATAATCGTTTATGAATGCGGTGAAAACAGTCGGTTATTGATATAAAAATAATAATTTTCGTTTGAGAATTAACATTGAAACAACAAAAAAATACACAAATTTGTTTTTCTTTCAATATAAATTCCCAGACGAAAGTTGTTAGTTCACTTTCAAAAACATTCAGTGAGTTTACTATCCCAGCAAACACAGAAATATACCGTATTGCCTGTATGAATTATATTATTGCGGCAAAAATGGATTTCGTATTGCGGAAGAAGCGTGTCTAGATTGCTATACTCCTAGGCAATACGTAAATAAGTAAATAAACTAGCAATATGGCAAAAAAAAAAAAAAAAAAACCCATAAGAAAATTTGAACAAATCGCCAATGTATCATAAGGATGATAAAAAGAAGATTTTGCATTTTGAAGAATATATATTAAAAATTTATTATCGGCGATATTACGCCCTTTTTTATATATTTTTTGATATACATAAAATTTATATAGGGTGATTTTTTAGCTATTATCTTTTTGGCAACACTAGTTTAAAAAGCTGACGCACGTTTCGTGTTTTGTTTCACTGTCAAACATCTTCAGTTTGGTCTATAATTTAACCATGAATCGTCTTACAAACGAATAACGCTTGCAAATTATTGAATTTTATTATCAAAATGCGCGCTTATTCCATTTTATGGTCAGTTTAATCGACCCACTGAAGCGGCTATTCGGGCTACTGTGACTAAATTTCGCACCAAATTTACATTGTTGGACATTAAACCACCATCACGCTTACGTGATATGATATCCAACTTTTTTTTTGCCCAAAATGCAAGAGCTTGACTTGCATGACATGTGGTTTCAACAAGACGGTGCCACATGCCACACAGCACGCTTAACAATTGAGAGGCGAATTCGGTGAACATTTTATTTCACGTTCGGAACCTGCCAATTGGCCGCCTAGATCGTGCGATTTAACGCCTTTAGACTATTTTTAGTGGGGCTATGTTAAAGCTCATGTATATACACACATGCCCGCTTCAATTGACGCATTGGAGGACAACATTGAAGCATTTATTCATGAAATACCGGCCAAAATGTTGGAAAGAGTATGCTAAAATAAGACTAAGAGGATGAACCATTAGAGGCGCAGTCACGGTCAACATTTGCATGAAATAATCTTCAAACATTAAATAATATGGGCCGTACTATCGATTCAAATAAAGATTTCATGAATTTTTCTGAATTTTATGTGTTTTTTTTTTAACTTTCCTATAGCTCTTAAAAAATCACACGATATATGAATCTTTTTTAATAAATAATTTAAACTCAACAAAAGATGTGAGCATTTAATTCCATTCGGTTTTTTTTTTGAAAATCCACAACCTTCAATGTGTTCGGTTCGGCTCGTTAATGTTCGTCCCTTTTGGCTGGTAAAAAAAATTATTTTTACAAAAACAAAATACACACACGAAAAAAACATTATAGAACATTAAAATATAATGTTTGTCTACAGTACTACAATTGTTCTGTTTTTTAACGAAGAACCGAACATTATATAATGTTCGGTTCTTTCTTGAAAATAGTTACGAACGTTATTAAGGGTTGTGTATGTCTACACAATCACTAAAAAAATAGATATCGTTCCTGTGTGTGTGAGCCGAACGTTAAATTATGTACACTACAAGTAGCGTTTGTGTTTTTCAAAAATCTATCAAACCGAACACTAAGGAGCGATATTTAGTGTTTATTTTCGAACACTGATTTTAACTGGTAACTAGACAAGACCCGAAAAAACTGGACAATCCAGGCCATTCCAGGCTGTCAGGCAACCCTAATCGTCAAGGTGCCAATCTTGGACCAAAAAATAGTCAAATTTACGATAGATCGGTACATCTGGCAACTGTGCTATTTCTCTTTGATACATTTATTTAACATATTTATACACTTAAAAAACAATTAACAAACGACCACTATCAGTGTTAACATCATCGTCATCATCATCATCACCACCAGTTTTCTCTCTATCAACTTTAATGTAAATAGTTCTTAAGAGAAAACCGAACAGCAAACATTTTTTGAGCAAAAAATAAAAATAATGATTATTTGCCATAAATTTTGTAGGTGAATGTGTGTGTGTGTGTGTATACGTTTTCATATAATGCAGATTTACATAAAATTGCAATTATAATTAAAACGGGAAAAATGTGGATCCCTTTACGAGGGGACTTAACAGGTATTAACTTTTACCTTTTAAGCGCTTGTGACAACAGAATTAAAATAAATATTCTTTGTAATTATTTAAGTAAAATACTTAAAATAAGTAGGGCATAAAAAGGTGGTTAAATATAAATGGGGAAGAAGGAGTTTTTAGTTTAAAGCTTAAAGTTGAGTTAATTAAAAACTTCGTATTTTTTTACATATTTTAAATTTATAATATTAAAAACGCCATTGCAGTTTTTATAAAATGTTCAGCGAAAACACAAATTTCGGTTTAAATGTTATTTATTTTCCCGCGAATCCACTTGGTGTGTGAGCAGGATGTAAGAATACAAATTTAAATAAAATAATAAAAATAAAATAGTAATTAAAATTATAATTAAATGCAAAATATTTTTCATTGCGTGTTTATAAAATGAGTTTTCAAATATAACTGAACTATTAAGGAGTTAAACTGAATAAGAACTTATTCTTTAATTCAATTCATTTATTTTTATAATTTGTTTACATTTAAAAATCTAAATCTCTTCCCGCGAAGACATTTGGCTTATCTGCAGGAAATGTAATAAGGTATTTAAATAAAAAAAAAAATAGATAACTGAACTAGAACTGAACTAGAATTAAACTAGAACTGAACTAGAACTGAACTAGAACTGAACTAGAACTGAACTAGAACTGAACTAGAACTGAACTAGAACTGAACTAG